>JANBXA010000651.1:40205000-40772500 GCA_030556225.1 Cricetiscus sungorus | reverse complement strand
TCATCATTCCTAAATTTAGAAGTCAAGGGCAACGGTTTGGTTTGTGCATAACAAAGCCAAGAACAAAACCTTGAAATAGACCCAAACATCTGAAGTCTTAAACACCCTTGTTTTTCCAGCTGTGTGTTATAGAAAGGCCTAGAGACCAAACAGTTTACACTTTAAGGATTTCACTGAAATGGGAAAAAACTGTGACAGAAAATTACATTTTAGTGAATATAAATGTAACTGAAAATGGAAAATATAGTTCACAATTTAGCTGAAGAGGACTTTGTATCTATAAAACAGATCATCTGATTTTAACTTGGATGAATTCCAATTTCATTTTCCTTTTTCTTTTGTAACTATGCTTAATGATATAATTCTCTTAATCCATACGTCAGATATGGTATATTGAATGTTGTGAATGTAAATTGACTCTAGTATTCTTGAAAGTGCATGCCCCTTCTATTGCACACTGCTCACTCCTCAAAAGATATTTCACTGGAAAGGAAGGATGAGTTTGTGTCTCTTGTATAGTTGACAGAGTTAGGAAAGGTGTCAGCTCATTCTGTTTGCACTCTTTAACCAAGGGATTCCACTCCTTTACCAACAGTTTCATGAGTGGGTCCCACTTCATTCAGAGTACTAGTTGTCTGAAAGAAACACATGTTCTCTCCTGGTTTTGTCATTTCATAATTTGACTATGGCCAGGAGTACAAAAATTCCCTGACCACAGAGCGATAGAAAGTTATAAGATATATGTAAACATCAGAGCATGCTCATAGCTTAAGTTCAAAAAGTGTGAATCTACATCCCCTGAAAGACATTAGGAATAGATTAAACTTTTCATCAGAGATGAAAAATAATAGTTTCAAAACCAGCTGTAGTGCTTTCTATGGCTATGTATTTTAATTGATTAGCTAAAAAGAATATATATATATATATATATATATATATATATATATCTTGAGATAATTCAGTTGTATTTTGAGGTGTATAAACATATATACATAACTCATACATATGTGTATATATATATGTATATATATATATATATAGTACAACAATAGTGTTGCTTAGTTACCAGATTATACAATATTTTGTTTAGTAGATGGCTCTGACATTCATATTTTTAAGCTAAGAAATCTATTTTCCTAAGTGTATTATTTTGACATCGGGTAACTACCCATTGGAGTAACCAACATAACCAATATTCTTATATTCTTACACAAAGGGCAAATATAAGTATAAAATAAAGGAACAGAAATGAAGACGATGAAAAGCTAGAAGTTGAAGAAAAGAAGACTGAATAATGTTTCAACTGATTAGAAGTGTCTGAGAAGTAAAAATAACTAGATCCGAATGGGAAAATTGCAATTCTACTGTGGAACAAAAGCAAGATGTGAAGTGGACCATTGGGAGAAACATGCATAACATGGCCTGCAACAGAGTTCAGCAAGTAAAGGTGCTTACTGCTAAGCCTGACAACGGGAGTTCAATTCCAGAGACCCACATAGTGAAAGGAAAGAAATGTCTACTGGAAGTTTTTCTACTCTACACATGTGCTCCATGGCAGGCAGGCACTCACATTATATAAACACATGTAAACTTAAAAAATTAAAATTGCATAGAGTGAGTAATTTAGTTAACCGTTAAGGTAGACACTACTTTGCTAGTGTTAATGGTTGAAATACATTTGTTAAGGTGTTATCTTTAACAAAATAAGAGAGAAAAGTGTACAGGGAGTCTACTGGTTTTGTAAATTTTCTGTAAATGAAGAACTATTTTGAAATCAAAGTGTTTTTACAATCAATTCAAATTAGTTGCAGTGAATGCCAAATTGGAAATACATAACCAGCAGCATAAAAACATTGGTTACTGAAAACTTTTAAATTTCATTTAGTCAAATGAAATGCTAGAAATGACTATAGAAGTCCTGAATCTCAGAGAAGTCTTGCTATAGTAGTCCTCCTTAAGAACAGAGATGATAACTGTGGGCTGTTACCAAAACAAAAGTTACTCATTGAGAAAACCAAAAGAGAGGTATAGTGTTTTATCTAATATCTTTAGTTTGTATTTTTGTTTTATTATAAAGTAATATTTGGTCACTTAATGCTATACATCAACATTATAATTTTTACAGAAAAGTCACATGGATTTTATGCTTTCAACATACATGTATGAATCAAGTCACACGAGTGACTTAGCTTTATGAGCTCGTCCTGATTTTCTTGTGTTTTAGTTACTCTGTCTATATTTCATGTAGATGAAAAACAACACAGTATGCATTATATATGTCCAAATTTTAGTGCCGGTTATTATTCCTTGGGATATAATGATAATGAACAGATGTGTTCCATAGATACATGCATGTTTCAATTTATAAAATAGTTGCTAATGCTTTAGTTGATCTTTTCTTAACTGGAAACAATCACTTATGTTATAGTCACATTATCTATCTGCTTTTCATATTTATCTGGCACATAACTTATAACCCTTGTTTTTTTCTTTTCTTCTACTCCATCCTTATTTTGATTTCCATCCCTATTTCCCTCCTTTCTTCATCTTTCTCTCCCTCTTCTGCATATTCTTCACTACTTATTGTCTCTCCTTTATTGTGCCAATATTCTTTTTTTTTTTTCTGGAAGCAGATAATGTATTCATTTCTTTCTGCTTTGTCATTGTCTCAGATTGTTTGCATTCTGCCTTTTGCTACACTTGATGCAGGTTTTGGTTGGACTATTGCATTTTGACAACTGCATTATTTTGAATCACGCTTTCCACCAAGCTTGATGGATTGAGTTAGATCACCAAAAGTCAGATGGGGAAAGGAAAAAAAAAAAATGCAAATTGTTCTCTGGCCTCCACATGAGTGCTTTGGCATGCATATGCACTATGTAAATTAATGTTAAAGAATACATAAAAAGAAGAATCTATTTGTATTTACTTAGGCACACATGCTCATTCATATCTGCATGATGAATAACATTGAGAATCATAATGGAATTGGTAGCATATCCGTCCATATCTTAATTGTCAAATATCACAGGACTATAAAATTCCCCACAATGTTATTTGGAGAAGCTGAACCACATATGCCATAAAATGTCTTGCTACTTCTTATAGCTGCTTGTGAATCTGTTACTGTTTCATATTAGAAAACATGAAGAAAAATTAAGATAACCCCCAATTTAAAATAGAAGGATAGTGTTTCTGATAATATTTGCCCTTCTAACATAAGAAAAGAAGTATGTTTTGCAATGTTTCTAGGTTGTCAGACAACTTTATTTACAAAGAGCCAGATAGTAACTTTTACCATACCATCCCTTATGGCACCTCTCATTTTCACTGCAACACAAATATAACCATATTCCATATACAAAATAATGATCATGGATTACAATAATAAAACTTTGTTGACACTATCAAAACCAATTTCAAATAGTTGTCATGTGTTATAAAATATGATTCTTCTTTTGATTCTTTCCTTATTTGAAACTAGATATTTTACATAAAATATGTTTTTATTATAGATTTTTTCCTTCCCCTAAGTCCTCCCAGGTCTCCCTCCCCCACCCAAATACAAACCCTTTCTGTCTCTCATTAGAAAACAAGCAAGCATCTAAAACATAACAATGAAATATGATAACATAAAATAAAACAACAAAAATCAGAATATAGAACACATATAAAACAAAGAAGCCAAAGAAAAAGCATAAAAACACAACTGACACTCTCCTATGTTAGGCAGATTCTGTCTGAAAATGTCTAAATATTTCTAGCTGTGTTATTGAAACTCCATGACCTTTATCTCAAGATACAGGTGGCCTAATTTGACTTCCAGTTTGGAGGTTTGGAAACCTTTGTTCTTGTTTTGTACATGTAAGAATTTGAAGGATAAAGGGGATTCTATTTGTACTATAAAAGTGTTTTCTACCATGTGTCTCAAAATACTGCCTGTTTTTTAATCTAAGAGAATGTGATTTCTTCTTTGTTTTCCTTTTTGCATCTAACTTTCAAGAAACATATTATTTAATTGTATTGTTTCTGTAGTTGACATGTTTGCTAAAGAACTGTTCACTTTTTAAGTGGTCAGTAATTCTAGTCATTCCTGCCATTCTGTCTGTTAATATCATTTCCTAGTCTAGTGCTAATCTGATGCTTGGCTGTGGTGAGAGAAGGGAGAAACTAGGAGGACATCAGTATGTATTCAGTCTACTGAGATGGCAGCACAATGAATCAGAAATATTTGATCCCAGACTTCAAAAGGCTATTTTGCTTCTTATTACCATTTACCTGAAATGAACTAAAAATTACTCCAAGTCTGTCTTAAGAAATTGCCCCCCCTGCAGTGCTGTATCTTACATAGGCTTCCGTAACCCATTAGTCGGCTCTGTCTGATACATATTAAGTAGAGAAACAGTAGAACTGGCAAGGGAGGGTGGGGTCATTGCCAATAACAGTGTCTCACACATCCTTCCACCTTTCCTTCCATGGGATCTCATTATAGATATCCTGGAGAAAATACTGTTATCTACTCACATGTCAAGTGCACATCCTCATCTCCAACTGCTGTGTCCCACTGAAATGTACATCAATAAACAAAAAATATAAAGGACTGTGGGCAAAGCTCAGTGTTTGAGATCTTGACTAGAATATATAGAGCCCTGAGTTCCATCTCCAGCACACTGAAGAAGTAAAAATAATAAATAAATATGCATTTTCTGTAGGTGAAGAATACCAAATTATGAGATGAATATTCAGTTTATGACATCTCTTGGAAAGATAACATCTTCTTTTGCAATTGATTAAAATTGTAGAATGTAGGAGAATGTGGATGATTGCACCAGGCATGCTTAAAGACCGCTTAGGTTGTCACTCCATTGTCATTAAGCACACACATTGAAGCAAGTCATAATGGCAGCACTGAGACTTGAACCATGATAATGTGAGCATACATCTTTTTCTAAATGCCCCCAGAGCAAATGCTGATCAATGAGCCTGTCTTCGCTGCTAATACCAATGCTTTTAGCATCAGTTCATCAAATGCAAGTAGTCTTTTAAGTCAGAATTTTATACAGTTAGAAAGTGAGGTGTCATCTTTATATTTTTGATTAATAGAATCACAGCAGACCCCAAAGATATAAAAATTTAGGAAATTTTGAGTGTAAACTGGTCCAAGCCTCTTGCATCTTGATTAGGTGACTATCCATGCATTTGAAACAAATGCATGGCTTTTCAAACGTGATCTACATAGAGTTGCAAAGGAAATAGCAAATTACTTTTGAAAAACTGAAAAGGAAAAAAAAAGTGTATGCTTAACCCTTAAATGATGGTTCCATTGAGAATCCACAAAGCATACAAGTTTCAAATGATAGGATAGTTGCTATGATAGCTCACTTGGTAGATCAGAGGACTGTAGAAGTGTAACTGCTTTTCGAGAAAATTGTTCAGAGCCAACAATATTTGTGATTTGTGCATTTAAGTCGCCCTTTATATCACCACTCTAATTGTTAGTTTCTCTGAGGGGTTCATGTAAAACAAGTATACGCTATTTTCCACAGACTATAGCAAACTAATCCACTGAGTTAGCTGTATTGCAGAGATGAGAAACACAGGTTAAGAGTCTGAGGACTTGGGTAGGTAAAGATCTTTTCCCATTCTGTAGGCTATCATTTTGTCTTATTGACCATATCCTATGCCTTAAAGAAGCATCTCAGTTTCAGGAGGCCCCATTTATTGGATGCTGCCCTCAGTGTCTGTGCTACTGGTTTTGTATTTAGGAAGTGGTCTCCTGTACCCATGCTTTCAAGGCTACTTCCCACTTTCTCTTCTATCAGATTCAGTGTAGCTGGATTTATTGTTGAGGTCTTTGATCCATTTGGACTTGAGTTTTATTCATCAGGATAGATATGGATTTATTTGCAATCTTCTACATGTTGGCATCCAGTTATGCTAGCACCATTTGCTAAAGATGCTTTTCTTTTTTCATTGTATCAGTTTGGATTTTCTGTCAAAAATCAGATATTCACAGATGTATGATGAGATCTCTTGGATAAACTTAGAGTGGGGGGGTCAGAAAGGTGGAGAAGAGGGGAGATAAGAATATGCAGAAATGGGATGGTCAAGTGGAGGAGGGATGGAATGGAAGAACAATGAAAGAGATATCTTGATAAAGAGAGCAGCTACGGGGTTAGGGAGAAACCTGATGCTAGGAAAATTCTCAAGAATCCACACGGATGACCCCAGCTAAGACTCCTAGTAATGGTGGAGATGGTACCCAAACTTGCCTTTCCTTAAAATCAGACTGATAAATAACCCAACTATCATCCAGTAATTGATGGAACCAGATGCAGAGATCCACACCAAGCACCAGGCCAAGCTCTAGGAATCCAGTCAAAGTGTATTTGTGTTGGGGGGGAATATATGAACAATGGGGGTCCAGATCATGAAGGGGAAATCTACAGAGAAAGCTGAAAAAAGCTTGGGTTAGACATACAGCTGTGGAGCCCTCTGCATGTGGGAGACATTTGTGTAGCTTGAGCTATCTATGTGAGGGGTCCCTGACAGTAGGACCAGGATCTATCTCTGGTGCATGAGTTAGCTTATTGAAGCCCAGTCCTTATGGTGGGATGCTGTGCTCAGTCTTAATGAAGGGGGCTGGGGGGAGGAACTGGGTCTTGCCTCAACTTAATGGGCCTGTGTTGACTTCCTATGGGATACCTTATCCTTTGGGAGGAGTGGATAGGGGATGGGCTGGGGTAGGGAGGTGAGGGGGAGCAGGAAGAGGGATGGGAGGGAGAACTATGGTTGGAATGTAAAATAAAACTTAAAGACAAATTAAAAAGAAGAGTCTGAGGACTATGGATCCCTGAAATTCTCAAAGTCCTTCACAGACTACAAATTGCCTGTAAATAAATAACCCCTGACTCAACTCTCTCACAATACTCAAACTGACATAATATATTAAGATTTTTTTAGCCTTAACTGTTTCCACAATAGTGATTAAACATATAATTTCTATCTAGTATTCTAAGGCTTGCAAAACACGTTGACTTCAGTAAAAACCAGCATCAGCTAATTAAAAGGTGTAGCAACCGTAGCCACTTTTCAAAGGCGGTTGTGGTCATATGATAAAACTCCTTTTTTTTTTCCCTATGCTTCTAGGATGTGTGGCCACAAGACTAGTCAGGGCACTATTTGCTCAAAGTCCAAAGGGAAATGAGAGAACCTTTGTCCCACCCACCCAAATGTACTTTCTCCCCTGTCTCAAAGCTCAGGATTATTCACTTTTCTTTTACTCAGAGAGGTAATTTCTTCCTAGCCCAATTTAACAAATTTTAACAAAATTTTAAAATTTTAACAAATTTTAACCTCTACATAGCAACAGGTCTTTAAAGTATCTAAATGTATGGACCCCAAATCTAAGGGAATTTGCTTCTTTTAAACCAAATAATCCTCTTTTATGCTGAATTATCCTTCAGTGCCAACTAGCTCACTTCAGTGTTTTTTGATTAAAAACGATTGTGATTTATGGAGCAGAGGTAATAGCTCTGGGTAAAAACCTGCTGTTATTAACAACACAGCACGAGGTCTCTCACACAAAGGCTCTGTAGCAGAGAATTTTAAGAAAGACTGTAACATATTTCAGTAGGGACATTGTGCAGACTGAGCACCCACCGATCTGAATAAATTTCCTAATGCCAATGAATTTTAAATAATTAGACATTTTATGAGGAGGGGGGGGGGAAGAACCCACAGCAGACACACTCAGTACAAAACTTTCTGGGTGGATCCCACATGCTACACCTGTACTAAAAGAAAATACATTGGTCTGAATCTCATACAATTTTCCCTATATGTCACCCATTTATTTACTGCAGCAAAAACACTTTCACCAAATCATTTACTATTAAAGCCTAAAATCTTACTGCTTTTTAAAAGAATTCTTTTTACTTCTTTTTTTTTTTTTAAAAAAATTATAACTACCTTTTCTCATTTTACATACCAGTCCTAGTTCTCCTTCCCTCCCTTCCTTCTGTTGCTCCCAGCTATCTACTCCTCAAAGAGGGTGAGGCTTTGAATGGGGAGTCAACAAAGTCTGGCACATCATTGAGGCAGGGCTAAGGCCCTCCCAGCTGAGCAAGCTATCTCTCCAAAGAGAATGGGCTCCAGAAAGCCAGTTCAAGCACTAGGATAAATCTTGGTCCCACTGCCAGTGGCCCCACAGACTGTCACCCACACTCAGAGAGCCTAGTTTGGTACTGCACAGGACCTTTTCACTTCTTATTGAGTCACACTGATGGAACTTGGAAGGTTTTTAAGTGACAAGCTGAAAGTGTAAACATCCTTTACATTATCAAAATATTTAAAAATTTGGAAAATAACTGCTATTATTATTCCAGATGGTTAAAATTCTAGTCCTGCTGTATGTTTGTATAAATATCTAGTAAGAGAATGCTTGGGGTTAAGAGTTGTAGTGTTGTCCTGAACCACTATCAAGGACTGGTTTTGAAAGCCTATTTGTCACACTTGCATCTGTAATCCACCGAAAACTTTGCTGAATGATACTCACACCAGATAGATCTTCTGTGCTTGCCTCTAAGATACATCAAAAGGGAGGGAAGTCTCAGTGTATGGCATAAATTCATCCTCAAGAATTGCTTAGTCACAACCCTCCCATTTTAGTGACAATGAAAACTCACTTCTGAAAAAGAGTGAGCTGTCTAAGGCCACACCATAGTCTTAGAAGATCTAGGTGGCCTTATGTTCCTTTTTATTTTTATTTTGTTGTTGTGGTTGAGAGAGTCTTACTACACAGTCCAAGCTGGCCCATAATTCCTGTGTATCCCTGGCTAGCTTCAAACCTACAGTCCTCATGACTCAGCATCCTTAGTGTTGTAATCACAGGCATGTACCACCATCACTTACTACAGTTTGTCATCTTTCCTGTCATTTCTGCTTCTCTATCACCATGTCTTTCCTATAGCTCAGCATCAATCCAGGTCTAACAGTATCTTGGTATACCTATAGGTAGATGACATCACTATAGTTGTAGCTTCTTCTCACTAATCTGTTCATTAGAAAAAAATACTAAACCCTCAATAAATTTTTAGACAGATAGGACAATATTCTAATAATGCTTCTCTTTTCTTCAAGGAACATTGGTTTATTTCATGCCAGAATGATAAAAACTGAATTTGTAATGGCCAAGTAAAGATCCTTCATAAATGGTTGATTTCATTTGCTTTCTGAAACAGCTAAAAGGGTAGAATAACATCTTTCCAGGGATGCTCAAAACAGATCAGTATGCCAACCTGTTTGAACCTGTGAGAAGGATAAATACATAAGGCCGTTAGTTGAGGACTGCTTGCCTTTGTCACATAATTCTATAAATTGTGGGCAGAAATTTGGTAGGTAAAAGAAAGGATTGGAATGATTTCCCTGCACCCAGAAAGGCCCATGTTGGTCTTGTTTTAAATGAAAAGCTGTAAATCAACCTTAATACGAACACTTTAAATTGATATTCACTGAAAGTGACCCAAGACTTTCAGATATATTACAGCCACAAGGTTGCTAAGCATCCTTCTAATATACACAGAGAAAAACTAAAGACTTTAAAACAGACCAAGACTATTCAAATAGAAGGGTCTCAAGTGAACTTCCTCACAAAACGTGACCTGAATCCCTCCAGGTCCTGGCAGAAGTCCATTCTGTCATTGCTGGTCTATAAACAAAATGTGATGCAGTGGCCTTTTCCAACTGAAAAGGAAGTCCACTGAATGTGCCTCTTCTTTCTTTCTTTCATTAAAACAACATCCTATGTATAGAACTATTTACATGTATATAGATAAATATATGTGATACAAACTTGATTATAAAAATAAGGGTGTTGCATATAGTAGAGGCTTGGGAAATAGTAAGATATTGGGCATAAGTAAAGCTATATTCTTTCTTAAGACAAATTATTTTACACTATAATTAATTCTTAAAAGAGCACTCTGTTTTGCTGCATAAAAGAACAAACATTTCATTAGTAAAATGTAAATAAAGTAAGCTTGTTTGGTCAAATATATATATTTGCTATATATAGCTATTGTAAGCTATATATAGCTTAGAATAAACTTTAAAACATACTTTACTTGATAATGGCCAACTAATTTGTATGTATATTTGTTTCACATGAAGTCATAAGCACTGTTTATTTTCAGTATCAAGAGGTATAAAGAAGACTTAAAGTTTGCCAGTAATGCTGTCTCTTTACTGAACTTGTACTAAAACAACATCAATCACCACACGTCTTATGTGCCTTTTTAGTAGTTGACATTGAAAGCAAACCCCCATCTACTATCCAAATAGTTTATTTCTCATTTCTTGCAATTCTATCATCGTGGCTACAGTGACACTAAATCTTCTCCTCTAGTCTGGCCACTGTCCCTTCTTCTTCCTCCACCAAAAATTTAAATCTTACATTCTTCCAGGAACCTTTTATATCCCATTTCATCTTGATATAAATCCTCTTCCTGCACAATTTTCAGCAATTAATGTCCTTTAACATTCATAGTCCCTACTACCCCATCCTGCAAGCATTTGTCTTTTATATCTTTGCCACTGACAGGGGGATGATGTAATAAAACATTGTAAAAGAGACAATGGACTCTTTAAATTTTGTTGTGTACCAAAGTAATGCATAAAAACCATGTGGCCTCACCTGCCATGCTGAAGAAGCCTAAAAACAGTGTACTCAGAAGGTATGCTAGACAGCAGCATTAAGCCACCAAGGCTACACATCCATACCTTCCACTTCTCTTCCTTGACTAAACTCCCCATCCTCAGCCTGCTCCAACATGCCCTTTAATGCCACATCCAATTTCCAATTGTCTACTTCTAAATATCAGGAAAAGCCTCCCCTCATCTCCCAAACCAGATTTTTTAAAAACATTTATTTGTTTTATGCTGGACATAATTATACATGCTTTTTTTAAAAAATGAAAACAAACATTTATAAACAATATTTGGGAATTTGGGCATCCTTCTTTCCAAGCTGCTTCCTGCTGGTAGGAGGCGCTGTCATGGGGGAATCCTAAAAAGACACAGAAATCCTGGCTGTAGTGGTCTGCAAGGCTGCATTGTCCCATTGACATTGCTTCAGGGGGTCTTGCTGGATCAAACCACATTAGTCCGGAAGGAATCCACAACTTTTCATTTTCTGTGGAAACAAAATTAGAAATTCTTTCCCCAGTAACTTTTCCTTAGGCTTAAATTTTGAAGTCACAGCATTTTAAATTATATATGTATATATATATATATATACATATATAATTAATCCAGCAGCATTTATTTCCTTCTTTTTTTTAATAATAATACAATTTAAAAATTTTACATGTGGATCCCAGTTTCCTCTCCCTTCCTCCCTCCGACCCTCCCTCCCTTCCTCCCTCCATCTCTCCTTCCCTCCCTCCCTCTTACCCTCTTTCCCCTGTGACATGCACCCTGGCCACCCTCTCCTCCCATCCCCCCACCCCCATTCCACTTGTAGGGCTATGCTATCCAGGTTGGGTCATGTAAGTCTACATTTACTCAGTAAAACTCCCCACGTGTTCTTCTGCTTATTAATTGTAGTAGCAATTAAACGTACTTGAGCAATTACTTCCTTAGCCTAAGTCTGTCATATTAGATAGGGAGTAAATGAAGATCAGTCCTTGACTCTCTCTTTTTCAGCTGTCAGTGCCCAGAATATTTTTTTGATCATATTAAATACTCAATATATGCTTTCCAAATGAATGGATGTATCTAATAAAATGAGAAGACTAAAAAACAATATAGTATTTATAGCGTGATGTGTATCATACATCTTTAATTACCTTATTTTTACAATTTTTTTAAGAATTTCGCATACACAATGATACATGATCACATTGATGTCCCTATTTCCTCCTTAACTTGCTCCAAATTCTCCCAACACAATCTCTTCCCAATCAAATGCCCCATTAAAAACAAAACAAAACAAAAAAACTCATTATATTTAACTAGTGATGCTCACAGGTATGTGATATATGAAGTCTACCTCACACACAAAAACAGAACATCTTTAGCTATCCCACAAGCTATCAGTGCCAACAGCACCTCAGAAAGGGCTGAGGTCTAGCTAGCACCTCCCGCATTTATTCTGAAATGTTGGCTGGTTGATTTTGCTCTGCCATTGTACAGGGAACCACAGCTTGGATATGTTCATAAATGCAGTAACCACGTGTGTTGATAGAATTGCATTTGTGTTTTTTGTCCCAGGTATTTGATCTCTTAGTTATGCTCTAGATGGAAAAATACTTTGTACTCATTCTATTCTATAAAAAGTTTAATATATTATTTTGTTATATTATCTTATTTTAGAATTTCATACATGAGTACTGCATCTACTTACTTCCCACCTCCTCTTTTCCTTTCCCATATTCATGATCTCTTCTTTAACTGCTATTGTTATATGTACAAACATATGAATATGTAAATATGTATGCCCCTAGTATATACAACCTACTGCATCCATTTATCTTTACCCATACGTACCTGTCCAGGGCTAATCACTTGTGATTAGGCAGCCTAGATGCACTTCTTTCTCTCACATAGATACAAACAGCTAAAGGAGCTTGCTCTTAAGGCTTTCCAAAGTCATTCTGTAGATGTATAACTGGGATTATTCAAAACCAGGAGCAGATTTCAGCTATCCTTCCTTTGTGCTACTACCTACAAATCTTAAATGGTCCTTGTCTTTGATTCCATGTTAGGATATATGGCACATATAGACAATGAGCTTTGTTTTCAAAAATGAGTTCTTTACTCATTTTGCAAGGAGAGAGAGAGAGAGAGAGAGAGAGAGAGAGAGAGAGAGAGCACAAAAGAAAGGATATATAAAAAGAGACAAATAATCATAAATGTCAAGTAGTCAACTGCAGATTTCAGAAGATGCCAACCTTAACTGTCACATATTAATCTCAAATTTAAAATGTACAATCAATATCACATCCTATCCTGTTCCGCATTCTGTTTTATAACATTTTTATTAAAATGCCAAAGCCCATTTTTCTATATTAATAAGTAGCATTTGATAGGGAGAGCTGAATCATTATTTGTAATAATAAATGCATTGCCCTATAACCACTACAAACACTATTGTTCTATAAGCGCTGATGACAGCCCCTTAGACACACAAGTGGATGTTAAAAGTAGAGTTTTGCTTATAAACTTAACTTATAGATCAGAGGTCAAGATATAATGTGGTAAACAATGCATTCAAACTTTTGGAGTAAAGTGACAGGCTACAATTCAAATCCAAGTATCTTTAGATCAAAGTTGCTTTGCAGAGCATCAAAAATTCTCTACTTCCTCTATCTTTCCATAGCATGTCCCACTATCTAGCATGCCCCACTATCCTGTCCAACTCTTCTTTGGTCAGGCAGAGCAGTTGAATATTTTTGCTTATTCTCTTCTCTGCCTACCGTCCATATAAATCTTTGCCACTGTGTCCTGTTCATCCTTACAGAATCTCAACAATTCTCTTATTTGTGTATATTTAGTCAAATTCCTCCTCCTTAAATAAACATTGACTGACAAGATTGAATAAAATTCTTCACAAGAAGCATTTTTTCCACTTAACATTTTTTTCATTTCACATTTTATTATATATATATATATATATATATATATAATAAAATGTGAAAGCAACCCTGCTTCTCAATGGTTTTAGTCACAGTTGTACAGTTGTATATACAGGTAGTGAGCCTTAGACTATGATGAATTAATCTGTCTGCTCTTTACTTTCGTCACAATGGGAAATTACTAAACTAGGAATAAGAGACTGTCTTTGAGAATATCAGTGTGAACTCACTATATATTTATGCAGAGTGCCCAAGTTTTAGGAAAAAATCATATTTAGAGAAAAGTTAGGTGAATGTCCCTAGTACATACTTTAGACTATTGCAAAGGGGGAATAATCATTTTAATTCTATTCCTTTTGGTTTCTAACATATAAGTTTGGGAAGTATTACTTATATTGTTCATTGGATAAAGGGAAATGTTGAATTCAGCTACAACAGAATCCTATTCCTGTGATAAAATGTTATTTTATATCATTACAAAGCAAAGAAAGTGACAATTTGGTATAGATGATCTCTTACAAAATTAGTTTCTAAGATCACATGACTGTGGCTCACCCACCCACCACCAAAAACAAACAAAAAATCAAACAAAACAAAAAAACTAAAGAAAAATAAAATGACAGTATATTTATTCAAGTTTTTTTTACACAGTTCAGAGAAAGAGATTCAATTTAAAGCAAAGTGCAATCATTTTCTGTCCATCACCAAACATCTACTTTCTGATTCTTGAGAGCTTTATTAAGTTTTATTTACTTCATGTACTCCAGTGATGATAATCTTTCTATAAGGAATAATGTTTACTTTCCCAAAGGAACTTGGATAGGCAAGCTCTCTGACTTTCCCATCTCCAAATGACTCTTGGCATGGCTTCTTAAGTACTGTTGACAATACCAAAAAATGGCTGGCCACTACCCAGCCATGCTCCTATGGACTCCAGTGTTCTGAAGCCCAGCCATTCTCAAACTTGGCTTCGTAGATGAATCACCTAGGGAGCTTTGAAAACTACTGATGCAGGGTCACAGTCTCAGAGGTTTGATTTATAGGTCTGGCCTAGAGCCCACACATTGGGAGTTTTAATAGCTCCTCAGATGATTCTAATGAACAGGCAGCATTGAGAATTCCACAGAGGGGGAGCTGGGCAAATGTGTGAAGCAAAACAGATTCTGGATCACTCAACACTCTGCATTCACCATTCTGCATCTGTCTCTACATCATCACTCCTGGTGTATTCTTACTGAAGAAGAAGAAGAAGAAGAAGAAGAAGAAGAAGAAGAAGAAGAAGAAGAAGAAGAAGAAGAAGAAGAAGAAGAAGAAGAAGAAGAAGAAAATACACTATTCATTGTGGCTGGAGAAGTATTTCAAGATAAAAAATATCCAGAAATTTGTACAGTAGTGATATTATATAATTCATGTTAGGTGGCAAAATGACTCCTTTGTTTGTTTATTTAAATTTATTTTTTGTTTTTTATATGGTGTTTGTGTGTGTGTGTATACAAACACATGTGAGCTGGTGTCTATTGACAACAGAAGAGGGCATAGGATCTCCTGGAGCTGTAGTGACAGGCAATTATGAGTTGCCCAAATTCCATTCTGGGAACCAAACTCTGGTCCTTTGCAAGAGTTGCAACACTCTGAAGCCCCAAGTCATCTTTCCACCTCCAGCAAAATGACTCTTTTAAAGAAATGTTATTTCTTTCAGTATGAAAAGCAAAATCTGAAGCAGAATTTGAATGTGACGCCTCAGATAAGCATAATGAACTGCTTTCCATAATGACCTTTACGTTTGTTCTCACTGGTGTGGAAAGGTGGAAAGAGAACTTCAGCTTTGAATAGGTAAGTCCAAAGACACGGTGTTTTGTGTGTTTTATATGGTTGCATTTTTTTTTTTTTTTTTTTTTGCATTTCTGCCTTTACTTTTTGTTGTTTTGTGTTAACTTGGCTGAAGTAGGAGCTGAAGAAATGAATGCTCAGGGATAAAGAGTAGTGATAATGAACTGGACAAAAGAACTTTTCAAACACAGTGTGGAGTATTTCAACTCCCAACAACCTTTGCACAGATTAAGCCTGAAGAAATGTGGTCATTTTGTTAAGTTCTGTGTGATGATGTGTAATAAGTAAACTCAGGAATGGTGGCTTCTTAGTCCATTTTATTATTCCCCTACCCTCAAAATTTTATTTTATTCAGTTCTCATACATTACATTCTAACTATTGTTTCCTTCCTTTCACTCCACCAAGCTCCTCCCCCACCTCCCTTTTCCCTAGATCCATTCCTTTCCCTTAAAAAAATAAAATAAAATAAAAAATGGGCCTCCCAGCAATATTCACCAAATACAGCATAGCCAGTTACAGCAATACTAGGCACAAACCCTCAAGGCTGAACAAGGCAACATAGCAGAAGGTAAAGGGTCCCAAGAGCAGGCAAAACAGTCAGATATACCACACTACCACTGATAACAAGAATGCCAAGATACACAACCATAAGTTGTATGCAGAGGACTTTACTGAGACTCATACAGGCTCCATGTTTGTTCAGTATCTGTGAGCCCCTTTGAACCCTGTTTAGATGACTCTGTGGATCATGTTCTCATGGTCCTTGGCTCCATCCCCTTCTTCTGTGTGGTTACCCTGTCTCTACCTTGTGTTTGGTTGGGGGTGGGGGTATTGTGCATCTGTTTCTATCAGCTGCTGGATGATGCTCCTCTGGTGACACTTGGGTGAGGCAGCAGTCTATAAGCACAGCAGAATATTAAGAATCATTTCATTGACTATTTTTCTAGTCCTGTTTGGTTCTATCTTGGGTCTTTGGGTTCGTCTGTCTCTGGTAAGAGCATCTAGGCAGTGTCAGGCATGGTTCTCTCTCTGGTATGGTGGGCCTCAAGTTGGAACAGTCATTGGTTGGTCACCCCAACAAGTTCTGCACCCCAGCACAAATTGCAGACAGGACAGATTGTATGATGAAGCTTTTGAGGCTGGATTGATGTCTGGTCCCACTTCAGGAAGCCTTTCCTGGTTTGTGGAAGATGACTGGTTCAGACTTCATAGTCCTCATAATTGGAGAGTTCACTAGGGTCTTTCTTGTAGATTTCAGAGAGTTTCCACTGCACTAGGTTTCTACATCACCCTCTTCAAATGCCAACCACCCCAGTCATCTCACCCACTACTCTCTCCCTCAGTCACACCCATCTACCCCTTCCTGATCCCTTATGTTCCCATCCCCATCTGCCTCAAGTCTGCCTGCAAAATCTATCTTATTTCATTTTTGCAGGGAGATCCACATGTCCTTTCCTGAGCCTCCTTATTACCTAGCCTCTCTGGTTCTGTGGATTGAAGCATGAGTATCTTTTACTCCACAGTTAATATTTCCTTAGAAGTGAGCCCATACCAGTTTGTGTTTCTGGGTCTGGATTACCTCACTCAAGATGATTTTTTTTTCTAGTTCCATTCATTTGATTTCAAATTTCATTATGCCATTGTTTTTTATATATTATACATTGTGTTTTTACTCCATTGTGTAAATGTACCACATTTTCTTTATCCATTTTCCAGCTGAGAGCCATCTAGGTTGTTTCCAGGTTCTATTGATTACAAGTAAAGCTGCCATGAACATAGTTGAGCAAATTTCCCTGTGATGGATAGAGTGTTCTTTGGGTATATAGCCAAGAGTGGTATAGATGGGTCTTGAAGTAGATGTATTCCCCGTTTCTGAGACATTGTCATATTGATTTCCAAAGTGGCTATAGAAGTTTGCACTCCATCAGCAAGGAGTGTTTCCCTTGCTCCACACCCTCTACTGCATGAGTTGTGCTTTTGATCTTAGTCTTTCTTACAGGTGTTAAGATGGAATATCAAATAGATTTGATTTGCATTCTCTTGATGGCTAAGGATTCAACTAATATTCTGATGGCTCCTTTTTCTGGATTTGTAGAATAAAGTTTCTGTATTTATACACTGAGAAGACCTGAAAGGCTGGAAGAAAATGTTTAGTAATAAATGTGTAGTAATAAAGAGATGGCCAGAATGATCATATGAAGTCAGCCAAAACCAAAAAGTATCAATATGAGAACTGAAAGATAATGAGCTAAACATATAAGCATAGTATCCAGGATCTCTTAGAAGTATATGAGAATAATATACATCTTTGTTATTTGAAGTGTGACCAGGATTTAAGTTTTTCATTTAGATATTACAGGAAAATGATTCTACTAAGAGCCTGAGTAGACCATGTACTAATACAGAACTCTTCACCAATCCCTTGGTGCCATAGAGGATGGATACATCTCAAGTTCCATAAATGATGCTTGAAGCTTTCATCCATTTTTTTTTAAAAAGAATTTATGTGGAACCTTTATTAAAAGGTTGAAACCTTGTGGGAAACTTGCCATTTCTACATTACACTCAAGGCCTACTTGAACTTAGCAAAATCTCCTGGGGAGTTGCAATGTATTTTTGTCTGACATTACCATGTTATTGTTACTTCTATTAGTTAGAAACTCCACTTAAAAGAGTCAAATAAGTTGTCTAGCATTAGGGTAGCTACAGGAGCTAAGTCTATAATAAGATATATGTAATTAAATTATTGGCAATTTTTACCTTGATTTTTTTTGTATTTGTTTTGTATTTGTTTTCTTTCTTTAAAGATATCAAAACAAGATATATTTAAATTTTATCCTGAATGACAGTTTTACTAGACTCATTAGATAATTTTTGCACAAATTAGCATTTTATTTCCCACAATTTTTTAGGAAATTGTGACATTTTAATAGAAAAATTGTCATAATTTTTAGTACAGTGGTTGTAAAATTACAAAAAATGACCATGATACAAAAGCAAACAAAGCATAGCCAGCTGCCTTTGCTAGAATCACAGTGGTGACTGTGTATAAGCACAGATGTTTGGGAGCTAAGGGCATCAGGCCAAGGATGAGAACTAGATGTCTATTTTTGATGAAGCATGGAGGGATCAAGGTGGAGAAAAACTGGTTATAGGAGAGGCCTCTCCCACAATCTGAAGTTGAAACTTAGGTCTATGTCAGCATTTGTAGCTCATGAATATATTCTGCTCAGGTTGTTTGATATCATTCCTGTTTAAAACTCTTCTTGTACCTCCCCCATGGTTTCTTAGTCTTTTACTGTTTTTGCCATACCATCCAGTTTCCTCTGGACTCTCCCATCTCCCCATTAACAGAGTTTTTCTTTATCAATTGTTCAGTTGGTTTCTTAGGTTATTCCACACAAGATATTTTGCCTCCTAGAAGGAAGTGTAGTCATTCAAGACAGCAACAATGAAAATACAAGCATCAATAGAAATGAACTGAAATCCAAGTGTTTTCACAGAGAAGCATATTTATTATATGTTATATTTTGTTGCTGTTCTGCATTCAGATATTTGAGCTTGGCATGTATCAAGTATTTCATAAATAGAAAAGAGAGTCAGCATATACTAGAAGCTATTAGCAAAGGTTTTGGAATCAGACAAACTTACCTATCATAATGTTAAACTAGTAAGTCATTGAATTTTTGATTCTTTACCTAGTATACACTTGGAATATATGTCCAACATATTAAAGAAAACAAAAATTTAATGAAGCCAATGATAATTTTAACATGTTATTCCTAAAACACGAAGGACAAATAACTGGAAAGATGCCATTAGGTAATCATGAAATAGACTCTTGTATCCTGATTCACTTTGTTATAGCCCTGGGTAAATTTTTTCTTTCCTTTTAAATTAATTTTTACTTAAATTAAAAACAATCTTATTTTACATATCAAATCCCAGTTCCCTCTCCCTCTAGTCTCCCTCAACATCTCCCCATTCCACCTCCACCCTCTCCTCGGGGAGGGTGAGTCTTCCCATAGGGGATCATCAAATTTGTCACATTATTTGTGTCAGGGCTTAGGCCCTCCCCTGTGTATCTAGGCTGAGAGAGTACCTCTCCATGGGGAATGGACTCACAAAGCCCATTCATGGAGTAAGGATAAATACTGGTTCCACTGCCCCCCCACAGACTGTCCAAGACCACCAACTGACATTCACATTCAGGGGCCCTGGTTCAATCCTATGCTGATTCCTCAGCTGTAAGTCTTGGGTCCCTGAGCTCCCACTTGCTCAGGTCATCTGTTTCAGTGGGTTTCCCCAGCATGGTCCCAAGTACATTTTTAAAACTTTGTTTAGTGGTGTTAATAGAAGCTAGTGTCTTGAAAATGTTAGGCAAGCACCCTACTACTGAGCTACTTTCCCAGCTCTAAAAGTCATTGACTACATCTAATTTACTACTGTATAATGTTTTTTCAATTTTGTGCTAAACATTTCATACCACAGTCAGTTTTTGCATATTGATACTAGATTTTATGTCTTGTTTAACTTGATATTTTTATTGATTTACTCAATATTCTTAGTGTATGAGAACAGCATGTTATGATTAGTATCACTTTAGAAATAATACTTTGATGCAAAAATAATTAAACTGAAAAAGAATTACTTCTTAATTAATGAGAATCATTATTTACTAAGATAATAATTTAAAATGTTTTTTAAAAATATATATTTTAAGTCCAAACATTACTAAACAAGACAGACACAACCTCCATGAGAGGAATCTGGTAAAAGCCTAACTTCTGAAGTCAGAAGTAAAGTAATGTAGGATCACACACTTGCCAACATTACAGAATGGGCAGATCTGACAGTCTCCACATGTAAATGTAAATGAAGAACAGAAAGCAAGTAAGAGACATCTGAAGAAGGGTTATTCCATGTGGAAGGAAGAGCAAGTTCAATGCAAAAGGAAGGCAGAAGTTCTAGGTGTTATAAAACACCAATTACCTGATGAGCACCTTGGATGAGGGAGTGTCTGAGGTTAGCAGCACAGGAAAAACTCAGAGGTTAATGGTTCCACAAGATGGAGGATGTTTCCACTTTGCCTCAATTATGATATAAAGTAATTCCGAAGGTTGCCAACAAATATGTAGCTCCTTCTCCAGCACCATGTCTGCTTGCATGCTGCCATGTCTCTGCATTCAAGTGCTGGGGTTAAAGGTGTTCACCAACACACCTGACTTTAAGCTTTTCCTTAATTTCCTTTCACAAGTTGGAAACATAACTAGGTGGAATCTTGCCCTGGGGTCACTACTTCCTTTGCTCCATTTCTTAATCTGTTTATATCCTTGGACACAGGATTTATCTCCATTCTGCTTTCTGGTGCTCCTTTTCTCATCAAATATTACATGTTGTATTCTTCCTTGCTCATCTTGTTCCTTTCTATTAAAAATGAATATGAGTAATCATACAGCAGAGTCTAAACTGGGATGTTTTGAGATTTCCTTTGCCAGGGAAATTATTTCAGGCAGAATTTTTGGGCAAGGACAAAAAAAAAAAAAAAAAAAAAAAAAGTAGCCATTTTCTTCATCAAAATATTACAAGAAAAATCTCCAGGCAACATTAAAATTCCTCTAAAACCTTTTAATCCAGCCCCTCACAGTTCTAATTATTCTCAGCACCATTTTCTTCCATACTTTTATTAGCATAGTCTATTAAACAGTGCTTAGAGCATCCCACTGCTTTCCAAATTCAATGTACCAAAACCCAAATGCCTCCAAATAAAAACACAGTGAGGCCTACCACAGAAATGCCACGCTACCAACTTCTGTCTTAGTGTTTCTGTTGCTGCAAAAAGAAACCATGACCACGACAAGTCTTATAAAGGAAAACATTTATTTGGGTGGCTTTCAATTTCATAGATTTAATCCATTGTCATCATGAAAGGACATGGCAGTATGCAGGCAGACATGGTTCTGGAGAAGAAGCTAAGAGTGAAGAAGTGTTACAAGCAGGTTTTCCCCTCCAGCTGCCTGACCCACTTCCTCTTTCCTCCTTGTCTCCTTGCCCCGCCTATCTTGCTTTCCCATTGGCCACAGTCCTTTATTAATTAACTGTTACAAGCAGGTTTTTCCCGCTGGGAGACAAGAAAGAAGGAAAAAATAGTTAGGAGGAGTCAGCATGTAGAGCCTAGAGGAAGCAACATGCTGGCCTGCTGCTCGGATAAGATGACCACATAAAAATACTTAGATAAGTTAAAATGGGTTAATAATTAAGACAGAGCTAACCCATTATCAATGATAGTCACTGGCCCATAGGATTGTATCAAATACAGAGTCTCTGAGTGTTATCTGGGGACTCATGTGGTGGGGAGACCAGGTGGCTGACAGGGAGGAACAAAGAGTGAGTCAGGTGGCCAGGGGGAAAAACCTGCTCGTAACAATTAACCAGTATGAGAAACATATTTACAGAATAGCAACTCCCATCATCTCCTCTTTTCTATCTAAATTAAAAGAAGGGTTTTAACCTTAACATAGCAAAATATATCACATAACAGTTATCAATTAAGAATCACAGTTAACAAAATTTAGCCCATTAATATTTTGTAAGACTTAAAGAAAATATTATCTGTCCTATCTTTGTGAGTCTAAAGTCCTATATGTAACTTATCTTTAATCCTAAGGAAAACTATAACCATAATTATCTGTCTTCAACTCCTTCAAAGACCACAGAAGGATAATATATAAACTCTAGAATGAAAGAGACAACTTGAGAAACATATTTACAGAATAACATCTCCCATCAAAGAAGGAGCTATGTCTTGATCCTGCAGGGAGTAGAAGTAAACTGAGATTCTGGGTGGTATCCTGAGCACAGGAGACCTCAAAGCCCACCTCCACACTGACACACTTCCTCCAACAAGGTCATAGCCTCTCCAACAAAGCCACACCTCCCATTTGTGCCATTCCCTATGAGCTTATGGGGACAAATTGCATTCAAACTGCCACAACCACAGTACCACAGTTCCACAGAGATTAGAGTGATAGGCTTCTTGTTCATAGAAAAAAAACAAATCTAGACAAAACACCTCATACTATCTCCACTATGAGGATGTGAAGCAGAACTCCAAGATTAGGATCCCTGGACACTCACAGACATAGATTTTTGGGATGTTGGCTAAAGGTCCAGGGAATGCCTCTACCACCCATCTTCCAACCCTTGGCAGAAGAGTAGTTCAAGTCCCCAATTTCTAGAAGAAGGGAATAAATGCCTACACGGAAGTTTGTCTTCAGTATCAATGTTAGGTTCACTAACACTAAGCAGAGACCAAATGCTCCATTTTCAGACCAGGGCTCACTGGTTGTTGAACTGCCTCGAATTCAAGCAGACATCTGCATATTGCTGGGAACAACTTCAGATTTGAGGCCACTGCCAGTCTCTGAGTGGTGTTGAGGCACTGCTCCCCATGGCAATGCAGATGGGAGCCTGAGATTCAGGGTTGACCCAGGTTATCATCAGCTACAGTAGCCAAGAGATTATCTGGATTCCCTCCATCCTTCCACCCTGGAAAGTACCAATGCAGCCCATAGACATAGTGTCATGTACAGATGTGTACTTGAATCATGGGTCTGTATGACTGCTAACTGTATTGTGGGCCTCACTGCACCCAGGGGACTGTGCAAGTCTGTGAGACTCAAATGCGGCATAGCTGAACATCCACATTGGCAACAAGCAATTTTTATTGTTAACAGCACCCCAGCAGTCCCAGCATTGGAAAATATAGCATGTGGCCAGACTCCTTTCTTTAGCAATGAGCAAAGCAGCTAGCAGAGAAGTTTTTACGGAAATATAAAGTCAGAGTAGTAACATGCCACCATGTTCAGGCCAGTACTCTCCAATAGAGCTCCAAGAACAGCCACAATGCCTTGCAGAGACTCATGGCCCCATTTCATCACTAACATTGACCTGGGACTGCTTGTAATAGTTTTGGGCAGAACTACCCTATTGTTGTGAAAGTCTGTGAACTCGGGGTGTGACCGGGCTTAACAGCATTAGCAGCCACAGACACACATCATTTCCTGAATCTGTTATTTCCATAGCTCAAAAGATACTTTTGCAGGAAGGTTAAGTTTTTAGGTATCGTAAGAGCTAAGATGAAGTGCTATATCCACTGTGGACTTGGGACAAAGCTGGGGTTGGTTCTCTCTCTAGTGCTAGACAGTGTTAACCCTTCTGCCAATTTCACTGCAAACCTGGGCTTATATCTCCCTCTAGTGATGAGAGGAAACATTCAGGCTCAGAAAACTGGTGGATTGTATAGAATTTCAGCCAAGATGGAATAATAAATTCAGATTCTGAATACTACAGCAAATATCTAAAATTCCAAAATTCAGAGGTCTAAAAACCAAGCTTCAGGAAATTTCAAGAAGTGACGGCCTTAGCTAAGTATCAAAATAACCTGTCAGAATCAATGAGAAGGAACATATGTGAGTAAACAATCAGAGAGTGTAACATGGCTGTTCAACGCACTTTGTGGGAATCAAGGAAACATCAAAAAGTAATTTCAATAAAATGAAATTTCAGCTTGATTGATAAACAGAAACAAAAACATGAAAACTAAACAGAAATCCTTGAACTAAAAACTATACTTAGCAGATTTAAAAGTGCAATAGGAGGCAACATTAGCTGAATGGATCAAACTCAAGAGAGAATCAGTGTGCTCAAATACAGGCCACCGGAAAACATCCAAGTAGAGGATAAGAAAGGACAAAGAAGTTTAGGCCCATGAAGAAAGCTTATAAGGTAAATGGGACAGCATTAGAAGAGCTATGTGAGTTTTGGGGGCTTTGAAACATGTGGTTTGAGACCGCCAGAAGAGTAAAAAGTTTTCTTCAAGAACTAGTAGAAGTTTCCCAAATCCAGAGCTGTTCACCAGTATCCAGACATAGGAAGGCCAGCCCTCAACCAGCAGTCAGGGTTAACTTATTCAAGTCTACTCTAGAACACATTGTAATTGGCCCCTCAAAGGTGAAAGGCAACAGTACAAAAGAGGCTCAAGACAACAACAATAACAATAATAGTAAAAAAGAAGTCACTCCTCAATGTATCCTACTACTCCTGGAAGGCTACTTCTTAGAGGAGATCTTATAGCCAGAAGTTAGCTTGCAGTTTTCAAAATTCATAAAGAAAAAGAATTACCATACAAAAAAAATGTTTCACCCAATCAAGCTGTCTTTTAGAGGTAAGGCAAAGATGAAGGCATTGCATGGCAAACAAAGCCTGAGCGACTATACATCTTTCTGAAAGAAATACAAAAAGGCTTTCTTCAACTGAATGAGAGGCAGACTCATTAAAATAAGGGCAACCATAAATTTTTCTAAGAAAATAAAAATTAGAAATTATAAAACTCACTGGTAGTACTGGAGGGATGGTCAAAATACTCTAACATTGTAGTTATGCTGCATAAGTCACTCATTCTTTAATGTGGAGACCATAAAACAAGACAGCACACTGATGACTACATTAATATGTTAAAAATTAGGTGACACAAACTTAAATTTAGAAATAAAACATGTTAAATATAGGGAACATAAGCACTTTTTATTTTTGTTCCAAGAATATTGTGCATCTGTAAGTAACCTGTTATAAAGAGTTTTGAAGTCATATGATGGCAATGTGTTACTAAATTACTAGAGTTTGGTCCAGATAGACTATTGCTCTGTCCTTTCCAGGTCTCTAAGGATGGTGTTTATGGTTTCCCCAGAGAAGCGGAGTCTATTTGTTTTTGTAATTTTATAGGGACATGCAACTTCTGATGGTTACCTTGGCTACATCCATAGTAATTTTGTTTTAAATTAGAAAAATAATAGCAGGTCCTCTCCCTCCCTCCTTCCCTTCTTCCCTCCCTCTCTCACTCCCTCACTTCCTTCTTTCCTTTCTTTCATTTATTTATTCTCTGTGGATTCACATCATGGATCTCCCACTCATCTTCCCTTCTCCTTGAATCCACCTTTTGCCCCTATAATACCCCCACAACAAACCAAAATAAAATTTAAAAGAAGAGAAAACAGGAAAATCTCATCATGGAAGCTATAGTGTGACACATTGTACACCTTTGTTCTACACATCACTACTTGCAAGTGTGCATTGCAAACATTCATTGGTCTGGTGGTTTCTTCTACACTGTCAATGCCGGGCCCTCACTAGAACTTTTTTTGAATGTCTTGTTGTTGCCCTGTGTTGTGGAGATCCTGCAGCTGTAGGTCTGCAGAGCCAGTCTCTTCATATGCTCCAGCAGATCATAGATGGGGTGGGTGTGGGGGTGAGTGGGTCTTGATGCTTGCTGGCTTGGCCACCTTGACAGTTTATCTTTATCTTCACCACCAGCACTGTTTCAGCTAGCTCACCCTATTCTCCTGCCAGCAACAGGTGGGAGTTCTTCTGTATATGACAGATAAGGGGTGGGGCCAGATCTCTCAGACTCTTGGCCTAGGGGACGGCTCCCCTTCTCCTTCATCAACAGGGTCAGCTTGACTGTGCTGTCCAGGTGAGGCGCAGGACCTGCTCTCCCTGGTGTTGTAGCCTGTGAGATCTCAGGCCAGCTCTTCCAATTTCATGATCTCAAGGCTGTCTCTCTCATCCTCCACAGGTAGTGAGGGGTGGTGGAGGGTCATTTCTCCCTGTCACAACCACCATATGGCAGATCTCCCCATATTCGAATGTGGTCCTGCCAATAGCATCGGCTCTTTCTGCCCAGGTGAGGTGAAGGATCAGCTCTGTGGAGTGCGCAGGAGCAGTTAACCCTAGTGTTGTGGCTCTGTAGAGTGTCACAGCTGGTGAAGGGCAGGAGCAGTTCACACTAGTGTTGTAGCCACTGAGGGACAGGGACAATTCTATGCATCCCTGTCCTCTCCGCCTTCTGTGGTAACAGGAACCAATGACATCCACATGGAGAGCAGCTATGGGCTATGGGACCAGACATGGCCCTTGGCTGCAGTCCTGGATATCATCATGGCCCTACGTGGCAGGCAGGCCACCCACCTCAGCCCACTCCTCATGGCATTCACCTCTTCAGATCTGCCTCTCTCCACAGGACATGAACTATTCAGTTTCTCCCATACCCACTACATATTTGTTCACCATATGGACACAGGGTTTCCTCTGTGTCCGGGGAAGGTGTATGGATCTTCTCCTGCTCAGTCTTAATGGTGCAGGGCAGGTGCAGGTGTCAGATTCTTTTCCTTCCTCCTTTCCTTCCTTCCTCTCTCCCTCCCTCCCCTCTTTCCTTTCTTTTTTGTTTTGTATGCTATGATTTGCATTTATTTACATATAATAATATAAGAACATATTGAGAAAAATGAGTTTGCATTATAACTATATTTGCATATATTCAAAATGTATTTAGATAAAGTACATATAATAAATTAATTTTTTTCAAATACACAGTAGGTACTAAGGCATCATCTTGCCAAAATTGTGTTGTTTTAATTATAAAACTTTTGGCAGCTACTCATTAGGAATGTCTAGTAGGGTAACATTTTTCTAAGATATATTTCATAAAATTTAGTACATTTGATTTAAGAATGAGAAATATTTGGGGCTAGGAATAAAAATCAGTGATAGCAGTGATAGAAGGCCATACACAAGATCCTGAGACCAGTCCCTAACACCAAAACTAAAAAAGAAAGCAATAAAATTCCTTTTATTAAATCATAAATTACCCCCCAAAGGCTTGCTAGTGTGGTTTGAAAGCTATGTTTCTCTCTGCCACATGGTTAAAAGTGTGTTCTAGGATCTAACTACAGGACATGAATCTTTGGTATGAAAGAGACAAAATTTGTATTTAAAATCTCCATGATGAAAATCTTTCAAGGATTAGTTTAGGGCAAAGATGGGACTACTTCACAGGACTTTTAGATATTACTTATTTTCTTTTAAATTTTTTAAAAATATAAAATTAATTTCATTTTACATTCCAACCAAAGTTTTCTCTCCCATCCCTCATCCTGCTCCATTTGCTTCTCCTCCAGCCTACCCTCATCCACTCCCCCAACAGGTAAGGGCTCCCATGGGAATCAACAAAGTCTGACACATTACATTGGGGCATGACCAAGTGCCTCCCCCAGCTTTAACAGTTATCAGGTTCTTAGAAGAACTACCTTTATATTGTGCCTCTTTGGTTTGTGAAAAGCTGGTCTGTGCCGCACCTACCCCTGCCAGCAAGGAAAACGCGACTCGGGGAAGATCTTCTTCATGCAGTTTTAATCAAGATCCTTGAAACATGTTCTTCTGACCTGCAAGACCCCGGGGGACCCCTGCACAGGCTTAAATACCCTTGCGCTAACCAACCCCAGTGAGCTATGTTGGACCCTGCAGATAGGCTACTCTAAAGTGGAAGCAGACAGGCTGAACAGACTTAACCAAATAAGGGCTTGTTTACGCCAGAGAGTGCTCACCCTTGGGGAGGTGGAAGGCAGAAGCCAGTGCCATCTTTAAGGCATGGCACTTCGCAGCTCTCTACACTGTTCATATGGATTAGCAGACCGTTTGAACCTTAAACTGAGGGAAGCAGAAGTTGCAGCTAATATTTTGAGAGCACGGTCATAGCTGTTCTTATTCAGTACTGAAACTTTAACCTGTAGGTCAACATCCTCCAAACTCAGCTGTAGGTATTAACCACTTTGGCAGAGGCAAATCTTCATTCTTTTGCTTTGAAACTCTCTGTTTTCTGAACTGGTGTCAGGGCATTCCATTATTGCATCATCCTAAAGGGTGTCACACTAGCCTAGAGTTTCTAGGGCCTCATTCTAGTAAAACTTGGTAAGCAGGAGGTGAGGGGTGTATTCTCAGTGTGTGAATATGAAATATGCATAAAAATTCATTACTGCATCTTCAGGAGGCTCTAGAAATGCTACAGGATTAAAGTTGCTTTGCCTTGTGTCTTTATAATGCAATATTTAATGAGCAGCTTCAGATCCAGAAGGCAATGTGTCCTTCAGAGAACAAATCACAGTGGATCATCTAACAAGTGGTTTTGACACCAGGCATGCTAATAGCCATTCAGAGTCCCACATCCTCTGGAATCTATGAATATGTTACATTACTTGTCAATGTCGTGAATTTTACATATACAGTTAATAACTTCAAGTTTGGATATCAGTCTGTAGTATACAGAGAGGCCCAGCCTAATCTATGGATTGTTGAAAATGGGATCTATCCCTCAATACAAGAGAGGGTGATATAACCACAGAAAGAATCAAAGAGATACAATATGCCTGCATGCCTGGAGTTGAAGACAAGAAAACCAGGAGTGTATGCAAGACAGGAAATGAGGTCAGCACAGATGAGGAAATGGACTCTCAACCAAAGCTTCTAGAAAACAATGTAGTTCCAAGACAAATTAATTTTAGCTCAGTAACAGTAACCTATGCTTTCAAAATATAGAATTAAATGATAATAATTTTTATTTTATGCCTTCATAAATTTACAAAATCTGCTACACAGTAGGATAAAATGAATCCTGGAACAAAATATGTTTCTGAGGCTGGTATAGGTATGACATAAGTAAACAATTTCTAGGGCCTGAAGATTCAACAGATTCAACAATGCTCTAAAGTGTCAGCTGCAAAGAGGAACACTTGATGGGCCAGTTGGAAAGCCAGGTGAAAAGAAGTGTGAGCCGAGAAGCAGACTTATGGAATCTCTTCTGGCTTTGATTTTTGTCTTATTACAACAAAGCTTTTGTTACACAATTGACCATTACACAACTGACATGTTGACAGTTTGAAAATCATAACCTGAGTATCTACCCTGGCTCTGGTAGAGATCAAATACCTGACCTAGAACAACATGCTGCTTATGTGACCAATCTGATGTCTGACAAATAAGAAGTTACTTGATCCACCAAATCATAATATCGGTAGTTCTCCAGTTTCAAACAAAGTAAATGAAGGGTTTATCAGTCTCCAGTGTTGGAAGAAATATACATATATGCATACCTACACCTATGCATATACATGTTCTCTCTTCTTGCTTTGCTCCATCTGCCTCAACAGGAATCTTAACTCTTGGTAAGTCCAGATTATTAGTAATTGGTAAAAGCATTTCTCCCAGTGCTCAGCACAAGCCACTGCTGCAAAGCAACTCTTAAAAATCTAGTTGATGATGATGTCGATTTGTATAGAGTATCTCTCAAACTTCTCCTTTAATCTCTAGAAAAAGAACCCCAAGTGACAAGGTTACTAAAGTTGGGCCCTACATCACAAAGAAAGTCCTCATCTGAAGTTATCCTGTTGTACCACTGACCTACCAGCATCATCAGTTAAAGTTAAACTTATAATGTATCATTATTATTTAGTGGACTGACCAAACATCTTGTAGGTAGTGTTATGTTGAATCCCTGCCTATGGAGGGTGGAAGGTTCTTTATTACAACATACACTTTTTCTGGATATGGATATACCTGCTTTTACCACAAAGCTTTTCTCAGTGTTACTATTCTGTGCCTTACTCATTATTACAGCATTCAAATGAATTACTGCTTCTCTCTGAGAAACTTGTTTTCCCCCCCTGCAAAATAAGTGATGGTTAACATGATTCAACAGTCTATTGTGAGTCCCATTAGGCAGATGTAACTTGTTCAGGCTGAGATGACCTCTACAAGAGTTATTTGTGGGGCTATTTGGAGAACTGCTATAATATTGGAATACTGCCCTATAAGATACAAAACAATATTATAGCATTACTTTAATCTTAAAATAAGGAATGGAACTGTTTCTTTGAAATCCATGATGAAATAAATAAATGACTTAGCCATCAGGATTGAAATAACAATAGACAGATTTTCAGTAACTACTACCCTGAATAAGATAACCAAATATTTTCTCCATTTACATAATTTTTATTCTGGTAGCTTACATACAAAAAAGAAATATGCCTACTAGGAAATATACTCAATTTTTTTTTTAAAAAAATGAAACATCTCTCTATACTTCAGCTGAGCATATTCCATCATACTATCTCTTCTCATTTTCTTCCCTTTCTTTATTTGTACAAATGGGGCTGTGTCTGTACCTCTAAGCATATACATAGAAGTTTTGGCAACACAGGAATAAGCCATTATTCTCTTTATTCTAATTATAAATTTTAAGGAAAAAACATGTCTTGTGAATGTGAATCTGACATCTTGGGTCAAATTCCAGTTCCAATCTGATTAAGAGACCAGCAAGCCACTGCTCAAAGGCAGAGGCAAAGAGTTATGGAGTCCTCATTCTCAGTGCAGGCACTGTAAAATGTTCCAGACGCTGGTGCATATGTTCTTTCGCTCGTGAAATCTTCCTATCAAATGAGGATGAGGTGGCTGCTAAGTGCTTCCTGCCCTTTGATTAATAAGTACATTGGACCAGAAGTCTCAATTGCAGAGATTTCATCATTCCCATCAAGGTGTGAGAAAATTCCCAAGAGAATGAAGTTCTCTCTTCTCTAAGGCCCTATTTCTATATAAGTATCTCTTCTCCATTTTATCTTAATGGAAGGGTAAGACTCAGCTTTCCATTTATTTTTTAATAATATCATGCAAAAAATAAGCAATCACATGTTTTATTCCTTGAATTTAGATTTTAGATAGATAGATGATAAATTACATTGCAGACTCCAGCAGTCCTACTGTAATCATTCTAAGAAGATTTTTAATAAGGCCACCAGTGACCAGGGCCAGGATACTAGTCTTTAGTGACAGATTCATGAAGGAGACATCTAGGGTTGAGAAAATAAAGATAGGAATTTTGGGACCAGAAGTTCTTATATAAGCTGATGGGCTATGCCAAGTAAATTTATATAAGAATTGCAGCATCTTATTTACAGTTTTCAGGGAGGAAATTGGACAGAGACATTAGAAATCTACCATACAATGGAATGAAGTCAGCAGGAAATCAACCAAGTAATGTTGCACAATGGGAACACAGGACATCTCAAGTTATCACAGACTGATCCCTGCAGTGGCGTTGGAACTGGTAACCAGAGCCTCTTAGAAGGAAAGAGTTGGATTCCCAGGATCCTAAATCCACTCTCACAAGGACATGGCTCCAGGTCATTACTGGCCTTGTAAAGCACATTGCTGCCTTTAGACAAGGAAGTACATTCCTTCTCCATACATCAGGACCTTAGCTTAGGGAAAGCTTTAGATTGCCCTGGCTTCCAACACACTAGCAATCCTTCCATTCTGATATTATTAGCTTATCGCTGGTCAATTTCAGTCAAAAGCTAGAAAATAAAACTCACTCAACAGTTTTTTGCTTGCTGTACAACAGGAATCTTAGCTGTATTACTAGAAAGTTCACCTTCATATGTAAAATGTTTATTGAGTTTTTATTACTTATTCTTTCTTGTAGTGGTTTTTATTTTATTGTATTGCTAGAAACATCACGTTCAAAATCAAAACATTATTGAGTTTTATGCTAAGAGGAAAGCTACTCTGTAAAAAATGTTTCAAAAATTAAGCAATTAATGACAAGATAAATATATCAAAAGATGAACTTTATTCAGATGGGTGTTTGATCATGAAGTATTGGAACAATTTCTTAAAGCATTTCACAATAACGTCTTACAATGAGAAACATCAATGGCGTTAATGTCATGTTAGGAAGACAGCATTTTTAAAAAAATATTTATTTTATGCTGGACATAATTATACATGCCTTTTTTAAAATGAAAGCAAACATTTATGAACAATATTTGGGAATTTGGACATCATTCTTTCCAAACTGCTTCCTGCTGGTAGAGGGCACTGTCATGGGGGATCCTAAGAAGACACAGAAATCCTGGCTGTAGTGGTCTGCAAGGCTGCATTGTCCCATTGACATTGCTTCAGGGGGTCTTGCTCGATCAAACCACATTAGTCTGGAAGGGATCCACAGCTTTTCATTTTCAAGACAGAGAATTTTAATCCAAGTATGTTTTATCCCAAGTTCATGCCCTCTCAAGGAAGCAAGGTTGTTTCCAGTTGTCTAAAGGGGCTTTGCTATCAATCATGATTCATGTGTTCTTTACATGAATCCTACAACTATGGTATTTTAAAAATTGATATCTAGTTATGGTGTAGTATTGCAAAGTTTTGAATCCATATTTTACTATGTGTAAAATGAAGCATTTAAGTTGAATTGTTTGAGTGACCATTTTAGGTTATAATTTTAAGGATCCATATTAAGTTTTCTATGCTTCTCTGTTCTCTTAGTATTAAAAACTTACTCTACCTTCACGAACAGAACCCTTTCTACCCACCTATGATATGATATCTATGTGTGTCATGAGTATGTTTTTTCTCCACTGGTCAGGTCCCACAGCCACACCAGCCCCAAATAACACACAGAGACGCTGCATTAGATATAGAGATGTTGGCCTGTTATTAATTTCTTATCGGCTAGATCTGTCTTAAATATTAACCCATTTCTATTAAACTAAGCACTTCCACATGGTCTTATCTTACTGGAGAGAGGGGCTGGCATTCTGCTCTCTCTGTCTTCCATATTGAAACTCCTCCCTACTCTTTCCTCTCCTCTCCTAGTCTCCTAGTCCTGCCTATCTTGCTTTCCTATTGGCCAACAGTGCTATATTCATTAACCAACAAGAGAAACATGTACAGAATGACAGAATCTCCCATATGTGTGTATAGATAATCAAACAATGCATATTCTAATATTCCGATAGCTATGTACAAGAGTTTGATAAGCACTTCTTGAAAAATAAAAGATCTTATGTGACTTAACTGCATAATTTCCCTTTTAGAGATCAGTGCTTTGGAGCCTATCCTATTGATTGCTACAATTCAAAGGTGAAACATTTTCCTTTATTATGGAAAACACCATTTTACAGAGGTGAAAGTGAAATATAAGGAGCTTTACATTTGTTTTTGTTGGCTCTTTGTTTTCTGTTTTCTTTGCTTGAATATATTGAAACATGATCATAAACCTGTATATTTAGAAAGTGGTTAGTTTTACTTCCATTCATACCATTATTGTGCCTGTAGGCCTATCTTGTCAGACCCTTCAATGTATTCAGCAGGGTTCACAACTGGGTGAACTGAAAACAGTAATAACTTTGCTTTACAATGGACTGCATGTTTAATTTGTATAAACTTACACATACTTATGAATATTTATTTCCTAGCTTCTATATAGACAAAAAAGATAAATTTGATTTGAGGAACCATATGAAAGCAATTTAATTGCTTATCTTCTTTTTCTCTTGTCCTGGTTTTGTTTTCAAACATCTGTACATAGGTTAGCTGTGTGGAGATACACTATTCTACTGAATATTTGTCATTTTGTAAAAGCAGTTTGACTGCCTTTCTAAAGCTAAATAAATTAGTTTTCCTTGATATGTATAGATAAGCTGAGAGTATTCTAGTATTTTCTTTTACCAAAAAATAGAGAGTAAAGTAAAAATGAAAATCATTGTACATCCTGCTAGCTGTTGGGGTTTATCTTACTCTCTAGTTAACTGTTCATTCAAATATCATTGCTGTAAAAAGACAAGAAACAATTTTTCATGAAGCACAAAAAGAGAATGCATGGATCATTACATAATAATCTGAATATGCCCTTGAAATTGAAATAAAAACAAGAAATTTCAAAGCAATGGGAGGATAGTAGCCATTAGATGTTATCAAGCATTTGTTTTCTTGCATTCTTATTTTCTGAACTTATCAGTATAGAAAAGTGTATAAACTGACTTCCTTTATCATATGAGAAGCTGTTAAGTTTTCAAGCTGATTTGAAAACTAGAATGCACTAGATGTAAATGTTATTGGCAATTAAGGTTGCTTATTTGCTTTCCTCATTTTTTTCCAATCACAAGCATTATCTTATAGATAACATTATTTTGTGGAGCTAACTGAAAATGAGAAGTGAGGAAACAATTTTACCAGCTAGTGTGATTAGTGGAGACACATAATTGCCTGCCTATTTACTTTGAAGTTGTCATTTAATGAACTGATTCTAACTAAAACTCTAATGGAGAGAAATTCCTAATTTCTTTTTAATATTTCCCTATGTCTACGAATGTAATTTAAAATAAATTTGAATACTGATTGCTAAATTATATTTTTTCCCATCAGCAGAACATCAAATTGTTTCTCTTTATAGACATCAAAACAAATCACTTCAGATGTTACATAAAATAAACAGCCAATCATTAGAAGGTAATCATAAGTCCAAATAAAATGCCAATTTTTATGCAGTCATTTGAAATAAATGTATATTTTATAATATATTAATATACTTATTTCTTGAAAGTTATTGCTTTTTGTGTATTTTTGCATTGTTACTTATAAAATTTTATTTAAATAAAATGCTTATTATATAAACAAATGCAGCAGTTTCTTATTGGCTGTGGCGACAAAGAGAACTTAGCATAACTAACAGCATTTGAGACACCTGCACGGTAAAGAGGCATCTGCTAACTAATAATTAGTACATAATGTCAAGAGTTAGAGACAGACAAAGTCTATTTAACAAAGTCAGAGTTAATGACAGACACAGGAGTGACTTCATCACACTTGTTTGGGCAGCTAATGTTTATCAAACCTTTATCTTCTCTCCAGTTGGTTCAGGACAGCATATATCAAATGAGTATCTTCTAATTGGCCAAATAGTAACATTACAACAGTTTTCCTCATTATTCCATAAGAGGCCTCATGACCACTTTGCCTTGGCCACCTACTTGGCACCTTTTCCCACCAACAATTAAAGCTTTACTTTCCTTCTGTCTTAAAACTTTGTCTAATGTGACTGCATGGTCCCCAGAATTAAAATTAAATCAGACGGTACTTTGTGATATCAACGTGAATGGAAAATGGACCTTCTAGCTCAGACCTTTACACTTTCTACATCTGAGCGGTATTATGAGAATAGACCCAGGACATGGGAAAGCCTGTATACCTTCCTCTTTCACTGTGTTCATAGTGTGCAGGGGGACAGGCAGAAGAGCCGAGACCTGCTACCATTATTCTCCATTTCAAGGACAGTGACAGAATACTTGGGGAGGTCATTAACAGTAGCTAATGTAGCCTCAGAATTACCATGAGAAGCTAACATCCCACAGTCTGTTCTTAATGTACTAAGATGATAAAGACGTAGAATGTGCCCTATCAAATCTCAGAGCATTTGGGTCAATGTGGTCAGTGCAATTGAGATAAATTGACTCTTGAATGCTGCTTTCACTCTGCGAATGGTGATTAAATCTCTATCAATACCTCTTGAGCAAAACAGTCAGGAAAGAGCTGACCTTGGCTGTGGATGCTGCTTAGAACAGGGTACCCCTCAAAAATCATCTGCAGGGTCCCCAGAGCTACACTAAACCCAACCTGCAATTCCCTATCTGCAGAAATTTAGGGATCAGTGTAGGCCCTGAGGTTGGATCCAAGAGCTTTAGGAGACTTTGCAAGCACTTAATAGGCAACAGCAAGGACCCATGTGCAGGACTCTCCAACTTTCTGCACTTGAGAACAGAGAACAGCGAAAACTCAAGAACTGCCATTGACTCTAGCAACATGTTCAGAGTGACTGGGTTGACCGAATTACATTGTCCCACATTGGCCTGATTTGATCTTGTGAGAAGGAGCAATGAGCCAATCAGGAAGCTGGGTCCTCAAAGATACCTTTTTTTTTCAAATTTAAGAAGCTAAGAAGTTGAGAATGAAGGGCTCTTGGCTGAGTTTACCTCAAGTCCATTTTTAATCTCTCACATTGTTAGCCGTTTCTAATGAATGTCAGAAAATAACAGTCGCAAAGTTTTATGATACATGGGTAGATGTGATCAACATACATTGAATTAAAATTTCAAAGAACAAATGGTATCCTAAAACAAATAATAGTAAATATATAAACATAAAAAATGACTCTATTCACCTTGTTCTAATATAGTTATCTCTACCCTTCACATAGTTAAATAACTTACAGTCACTTTTCTTAGAGCAACTCAGATTGTCAAGGAGGCAGCTGAAAACAGTTTCTAGATTGTTATAATCTTTGGGGGTAAATGAAATGTGACCATTTAAACTTGTTTGAACATTGGATACTTCTATTGATACATTTTGATATCATGTTTGCTTTACCATCAACTATGATATAATAAACAATTACTATTTCAACTTGTTTGCTATTATAATCATGTAATATTCCATAATCAATTTAAGAATAATTTAATGTACAATTAGTAATTGAACCTGGATGCTATAATTACTTTCTTGGCATATTTCATTAGCCATGTTAGATTAGTTTCCTTGATGTCAAGTTGACTGTAGTTAATGTATCTAATAAGCACATATGATAATATATAATGATAAATTTCATGTTAAACGCAAGTTAAGAATAATTATTTCTAGTAAATTAGATGTTAAATGATAAATCACTTTGGATGAACTGGAAAAATTGCTGCTGGTAAAGTGCTTGCTACACAAGTGTGAAGTCCTCAGCATCCACACTGAGCATGAAGACACTTGCTTACAATTACAGTGTTCAGAAGGCAGAAACAACAGGCAGCTTCCCAGAGCTCATGGGAAAACTAGTACAGCCTATCTGTTAAGCTCCTGGCCAATAAGAGACACTGTATCAAAGGAATATATAAAAGAAAGAAGGATGACTCTGAGGACCAATGCCCAAAGTTCTGGTCTCACATACCTGCACATACATGAGTCCACACACTCACTTGGACTTGTGTCTACAAGCACACATAACTTAAGAATTAAAATAAGGGTCTGGAGAGATGGCTTATCAGTTAAAAGTACTTGTTGCTCCAGCAGAGGAAATAAGTTCAGTTCTCATCATGCATACGGTGGCTTAAAACATGTACAATTCCAGTTCCAGGGAGTTTGATTTATTTTTTTCATAGAACAGTCACCAACCATGTGCATGGTACACATGCATGTATGCAGGCAAAACATTTATACACATAAATAAATCAATATAATTTTAAATTTATTAAAATAAACAAAATAAATTATTAGTATTTAAGCATTTGCATCAATAACAAGTATATTTATAAATATTTACATACTAGTACGCATTTATACATATATGTACAAATAAGTTTTTGAGAAGATAATAAGAAGTCATATCCTGTTTTACTATGTCTATGAAAATGTAGCTTCAATTAGTATGTAATACCCAAAGTTTCTATCCTGAATATTATAGAAGGTGCATTTGAAGAACCCAGTGCTATTTAAATGTTATGTTTTACTTAGAAATACTGATATTAGGAAACTACTTCCTGCAGCAGGTTATTCCATCACAATGAAATGAGGTTCTACTTATGATTCAGGCAATCAGTCACCCACTGGTCATAAAACATTCCTATGTACTCCCTACGGTTAGCTATGTTTTATTAGTACCACCTTGTAATAGAGGGTGCTGAGATACCTTTGTCATTGCTTCAAATTAAGATGTATCTGAGGGCTACATGAGAGTGCCTGGAAATTGGGTAGTTAAATCATCCTTGAGAAGATTTACCATACAGCAACTCACTACTTTCATCCTCCACAAAGGAATCCTCTTCACAAAAGCAAAGGAAACAGAAAAGAAGACATCCCATACTCCCGTCAACTTAAAATAAATCAACACATACTACTTTATAAATGATGATTATTATTATTAGGAGCAAAACTACATCTATTTGTGTAAACCTTAGAAACATTGTAATATCACATATAGAAGTGATTTTCAATATAGGCTTTTCAGTTTAGAGTACGGCAGAGTGGTATTCAACAATTACCTTCACCAGCACTAAAGACCGTGACTAAGCCATGAAGTGGCCTCTCATGCATGAATCTGCATTCTCCGAATATAGTTTTTAAACTTCTTCTTTTGAATGAATTCATTTCAACCAAACCACAGACAAAATTAAAAAATGACAATAATTCAAAAAACAAGAAACACACATATACATAGAACCCATAAAATGCAAATCAAACTAAACAAGCAAAAGACCTATAACACAATCACACAGCAAACACACACCACACATATGCCCCCCCTACACACATAAACATACCATACCCACACACTTACACACATCACACATGCAGACACCATACCCACACACCTACATACAGAACACACATACAAATACAAATACACAGACACACACACACACACACACACACACACACACACACATTTCCCCCCAAAAAACAAAAAAAAATGCCTATCTAAAGGCCTATGAGTTTGTTTTGGGTTAGCTACTACTCCTGGGCATGGGGTCTACCCTGATGTGTGGTTAATATACCCATTTAGAATCCATTGAAGAGAACCAATTGGTCATTTGCCAGCATGTATTAATGGCAAATAACTCCTTGGTTGGATGTGGGTGCTCATGTTCTCCTTCACCTCTCTCTGTTGGGAGCTCATCTGGCTTAAATCTCTGCAGGCCCTGTGCATACAGCCACAGTCTCTATAAGTTTAGATGTGCATAGTCCTTTTGCCCCCAGTAGGCACAGTTTCCTTGGAGATGCCAACACTTCTGACTTCTACAATCTTTTCATTTCCTCTTTTACATAGATTTCTGATTCGTAAGAGGAAGGCTTTGTTGGATCCATTCCACTTAGAGCTGAGTGTTCCAGATTTTCTCACTCTCTGCACCTTGTAGAGACAGAACTTTCCAACTCTTATTGAACTCACAAACAAAAGACCAAGATGACTGAGACATAATATCCACTTCTGTCCCTAACAAACTCCAATGTGTAGATATAAGCCCATAGTTACACAGAAAGCATGCTTTCAATACAGGGAGACATAAAACAAAAGAGAAAATTATTAATATAGGGAAGAAATTTGTAAAGAAGGGGCCTGGTAGGCATGGGGAAAATGGTAAAAGAGAATGAGGAAAAGCAATGAGGACATATATACATGTATAAAATTGTCAGAGGAAAGAATTTATTATTAAAAAGAAAAACTTTATAACTTTATAAAGGAAAAATATTTATAACAAATTTGAATAATGGCAAATGCAGCAAAAATAGCAAAATATCTATTTAAACATTGAGATTTCCAAAGAACTCCAAATAATCCACCTTAGTCATCTGCATCAGTGAACTGAAGCATGTCTTTAGACTTTAAAAATTGCTTGAATAAAGAGTGAGTGCGACTAGGAAGATTGAGTAGGGGGACAAATAGATGAGAGAGAGAAAAAAAGAGAGAGATATCATAATAGAGGGAACCATTATAGGTTTGAAGAAAAAACTGACTCTAGAGAAATGTCCAGAGACCTAAAAGGATGACCCCAACTACCAATCTGAGCAACAGTGGAGAGGCTACCTTAAATGTTCTTTCCTGATAATGAGATTGATAACTAACTTATATGCCATCATAGAGCCCTCATCTAGTAGTTGATGGAAACAGAAGCAGCCTCCGGGAATCCAGTTGCAGAGAGGGAGGAGTGATAAGAAAATAGGTTCAAGACCAGGCTACAGAAACCTACAGAGACAGCTGACCTGAACAAGGAGGAGCTCATGCCCCCCCCCCCAGACTGTTAGCTGGGAAACCATCACTGTACCGACTCAGACCCCCTGAACATGGATCTTAGTTAGAAGGCCCGAGCAGTCCAAGGTACCTCTGACAGTTGAACCAGAATGTATCCCTGGTTCATGAAAGGACTTCGGGAGCACATTCCCCATGGAGGGACACTCCCTTAGCCTAGAGGCCAGAGGGAGGGCCTACTCCCTACTCCAAATGACTTGACAGATTTTGATGATCCCTCCTGGAAGGCATCACTCTCCCTGTGGAGTGGGAGGGGTGAGATGGAAGGGGAGGATGGAGGGGGGAGGAGGAGGGATTATATATATATAATGAGTAGATGTTAGACAATAGTCAATGCACAAAGTGATAGTCAGATCACAAATTGGACATTTGTTAAGCCTGAGTAGTTAAGTTGCCATTCCTGGACAACACAGATGTTACAAATCTGGAATCCCCAAAATTTAACAGAATAAGAGAGTATCTCTTAGGACTTTTGAAGAAATAGACTGAGGTATCTGAGTAAAACTCACTGGAGTAGGCTAAATCTTGGCACACCATGGATGCTTGGATTCTGACTTCCCCAGTTTTTAAATCTATTATATTACATGGCAAAGGAAATTTTTAGATATGATTAACTTAAGGCTCATGAGTTGGGGAGGGTATCTTGAATTATGTTGTAGCCCAATAAAACCAAACATAGTCTTAGAAAGGCAAGGATCAGTGCAGGAAAGAAAATGATACAATGCAGGAAATTAAAGCAATAAGCAAGTAAGAAGTACCCCCTGGCAGCTATGAAACAAAGGAATGGATTCTCCAGGAGAGCTTCTAGAAAATGCACTCCTGGACATTCTTTGGTTTTACACCTGCAATCCTGAGGTCACAAATCTTTTTTTTTTTCTTTTAAGTTAGTGTGTTTATTAATTTACTTATCCCAACATCCTAGAAGACAATATATTGAACTGATGTAATGACCAGATGCTAGCCCTGTGGAGTCAGGGAGCCAAGAGAACCAGATGCTGCTGTGTAGAAAGACTCAGAGAATGCCCAATGCTCCTTGATGCTGCTATGTTCCATCGCCTGTCCCGAGTCCACAGGGAAAGTGATCAGGCAGTTGACTCTTAACACATCTACTAAAATAAGATAGCAAGGTTTTTGTTTACCTTTTAAAGAAATTTTAACTCTTTTCAATTTTGACATAATTTATACTAGTCCTTGATATACTAGAACTCAAAAGGGAGATTTCATAGATAATAGTACTCATAATAGTTTTGTTAATGTGTTAAATATATCTTATGTCTATATTTATGAGTAGTAGTACATCAATGGATGAATATTTGCAGATATAAACATGAAGGTAAATTTTTTCCATTTTGCTTTGGTTTTGGATAGTGTAAAAATATTTTTACTTAGTTTGATTTTACCAGATCCTTTTATGGCCAGACAAAGCAAATTTTTTCATCTCTTAAAGGAGAAATGTTTCTTGTTTAGTTTTTTTTTTTTTGTTATAGTTAAGTGACTATTAAGTCACATGGAGCATTACAAGCTTTGAAATGTTTGAAATATACTTCATAGATGTTACCCATTGTAAAGTAAATAAGTAAAATGTTTTTTTCTACTCTTTCTTGATAGTATATGGGTAGCTTTTCAGTTGGTGATGTTTAGAAAGGACAGCTCAGCATGAAAGGTTTGTACAAACAGCCTCACATTTTGAGACATTCAAAATCCAAGGTCCATTCATGTATATCAAGGTCGCAATTCACATTAATTGTAGGTCCATGCATTGACCACCGAGGCACCTTGAGCAAGATGCTGTTGGCTGGAACCTCTTGCACCAGAGTAGTTCTTGGTACTCTTCTTGATTTGCTAACACACATCTGCTGGGGAGGAACTAAGCCCGAGAACTTGCATACTTGACCCTTGACTCTTTTCCACTGCACTGTGAGTCACTATATAAGCCCACTCCATCCCCTCAATAAACGGCATTCAGCATTCCAGCTGCATGAATGACCCCTGTCTTGTCTTTTATTTCTACCTCTAAGCCTTTGCCTGACTAGTGGAACAGATTGCAACACGGGCTCTACACCTAGTTATGACACTGATCAGTTCACTTAAGTAAGTTTTTGTGCAAATACTCATTCGTGGCTGGTGCTGCACTTCTCAACACCAGGTTTCTCAACATAGACGGAAGGCCGTGTGAGCTCATCGCTGTTGGATGGTAGCAGTGTGCTCTGGGCGTGATCATTTTCCAGTGCCTCGAGAACTCTAGGTTCCATTTTATCCTCACTCCCTTTCTTCATCCTGAACTTCTCATTCTTTGCCTATTTCCAAGTTAAAGTTAACTTCAATTAAAAATAGTCTTCCTGTTTCTTCTCTTTTCTTTCATACCCTATGTTTCTCAAAATTTGCTGGGTAAAATTTATGAGGATGTTTCTTCTGTGATTTTGTAAATTTTGGTCACATGTTCATATCTACTGCACATTTCCATAACATTGGAGATGCAGCTTTCTTCATTTCCTATATGCAGTATTTTTGTACCAGACCATGGAAAGAGTTTGATGCATTTGGATGGACCCTTTTTTGTGTATTAGGCTGGCTTTGCTATAGTAACGATAAATGAGAAACAGCCTCCAAATCTAGGGGTTTATAATACCAAAGAATTGCCACTTCATTTGTTTCTGTTATTCAGAATGTTTTCTCTTGACAGCTTTTCATTCAGTGGGTCCAGAATAAAATCTGGGCAGTAGTTAAGCAGGTATTTTCTTCTCCTGGCAAATGAGCCAACCACAAACAGGCAAGTTCAACATAGCAGACCTTTATTGTGTTAGTGAGGAGTGACTGCTAAAACTTCTCGTATGCTGGACAGTCTAGTCCCATCTATACCCCACATTTTCTCAGTGCATTTCTTTTTCATTTACATGTCCATGCCTAGCTGTGGCCATGTGTGCATGCATGCAGGTGGAGGCTACAGATCAAGGTTTGAGACAATGTTTTCCCCTTAAATCTGGAGTTCATTGATTTAACTGGACTGGCTGCCCAGCAAGCTGAGTTCCAGTAATATATGCATATCCACTTCCTCCTGGGAACTGGGTTGTTGGAGGTCTGTGCCACTGTGGAACTTTTCACATAGATGTACAGGATATGAATTCAGGGCCATATGCTGGGTTAGCCAGCACTTCACAAACTGAGCAATCACCACAGTACATTTCTTGAAGATTCTAATTGAGTTGTCAGACTCTCAATAGATGCCCACATATTGCCAGTCTAGTCATACCAAGTCATGTATTCCAAATGAGTGGCAGAGAGCAGTGAATAAATGAGGCAGACAGCAAAACCCCATTCTCCTCACCAGAGGCATGCTAAAGCACCATTTCTCAGTATCTGGCAGATAGTAAATGCTAGCTAGACAGTTTGTGAATAAACCACTTCATGAACTGTTTCCCAGAATCCTTTTAACATTTTATATAGTGTTTAGAAATGTTAATAGCATTAATATTCTGACTTTTTAATATTAACAATTTGATCTGTATACCTAAAATTTATTTTATGGTGTGCAGGTAAGAGTGGTTCATCTATATTAAAATTTCTTTTACAGCTAATACTACAATGAATATCACCACAGGTCATTTTGAGTTCACATAGGCTTTGAAGGATCTTGGATATGGCTAGATGTTTGAGAGTATTTTTAAAAATTTAAAATTATATTTGGTCAAGTTACTCTTCAGGAGCTTGGAACTGCTTTTCATTCTCTCACAAGCATTTGCATGAACCATCAACCATCTCAGGCCTATATATTAACATTAAAGATAGTTCAGGACTTACATAAAGAGGCATGTGTCATTCATTCTAATGAAGGAAAGGACAGGTAATGGCCAGTGTAGGGGAGAACCCTCTGAAGAAATGTTATGTAAAAGATATTTATGAAAGAGACTAGGCGATCTGCTGTGCTGAGAGCCTGGAGGGTTTGGTTTCATAGAGTAAAGAGGACGGGGGATGGGGAAGCCACAGCAAAGATTGCTGCAAGCCTTAAAAATGCCCTATTTCTTCTGGCATCCAAACCCAGTCTCAACCCAAGGCTGTATCATGAACCTTAACTTTTTGCGTTTGGTTCCGCTCAAGAGAGAGGAGAGGCAACTGATGTCTGTAGCAGCTCCGATGAGATGGTGACAAAGAACAGACCAACAGAATCTTAGGACTGAGATCCCAGTATAGGTTTCCAATATTCCTCGTCTGGCTGTAAGACCAATTAGATTAATTTACCTCCTCGGAGAAAGATGGCTTTAAAGGAAGTCCGAGTGATGCTACAACCCACTCAGTTTGGGAACACCTATGCCGGTCACACTCATTTAAAAGACATCAGCTTTCTCATAGGTATGTACAGTCCTTGTGTAGTGGACCGTGAACAATTTATTACATGAGGAACAGCTCCAGATCTGGTGCTGAGTGACCCAAGAAAGCATGGCTTGGAAGGGGAGAAATACAAAGAAAATATTTGATCTCGGGGAACATTGTTTGCTTGTGCCCTGGAGAGGAGGTAGAGGTGCACCGATTAGGGTGAAAAGGGCAACACAAGCCAACACAGGCCTGGGAGGATGAGATTCAAGCTCTGCCCTTCAACCCCCATCCTTGACCCACCAGCACGTATACTTTCCAGGAGCCATCATGCCGGGACACATTCTAATAGCCAAAGTAACTTTTATCTAAGGAGACTCTTCACTAATATAATATCAGTAATGGAAAATAACCTATTGTTCTGCCTGCAGATTCTATGCTTAATAAAAGATTAAGTATAGAAATGTTCCTTTTGCCCCCCAGAAGCAATTTTCTTTTGACTTTTTTTTTAATAGTCATGATTAGAAGGCCCGGTTTTCTAAAATGCATTCTGTATTTTCAATTGCACAATATATATGTATATATTTATGTATGTATGTATGTATATATTTACATATATATATATGATTTTTAAGACGTTAGTTTGTGTATACATACATATATATATATATATATAGCTATATAATCATATATGGTTTTGTTTTTGAGACAGAGTGTTGCTATGTAGTTTAGACAAGCCTTCAGTTGACTAGTTCAAGGTGAAGTTGAACTCCAATGACCCTCTTGCCATAATTTACCTAGGTCAGGGATTATAGACATGTATCATCTTAGGAGATTCATTTTTCTTGTGTTCACAGAGTATAGACATAAAGTCTCACATAATATATATTATGAAATTCTTTAATGATTAGATGCTAAAAGTTACCTCTTTAGTTTGGTAATTCGCCCTTAAAAGTGAAAGTCCTGCTATAAATACCTTTGTTGATATGTTCACCCTAAATCTTTAAGTCTTAAATTTTAAACCACATCAATTTTAAACCCAGTACATTTAATTATAATTCTACAGATACACAGACAAACACTACCAGATTAATTGAGGATACAATATAAAACCAAATAGCTGTTATTTTAAGAAATGCTTTAAGTATCATAATATTAAAAATATTTAAAATATTTCATTCCTCTAATATATAATAACACTTGACAAAAGACTATCTATGTTTGTCTTCATTCCTTCTCCAAGTTTCACTTCTTATAATCTTTAAAATTGAGAATGTAAGGTTAAATTGTATCCCAAAAGCTAAGTTCTTGAGTGGCCTTTGCTACACGCTGAGTTTTTTCAGTGTGTATTTTTTAATTCCAGAAAGATGAATATATTTAATATATTTTAAATTGCATCATATTTTATGAGATCTCAAGGGATCCATTCTTATATGAACAAAACATTATTACATAATTATTATTTCAGATATCTCAAACGATAACTAATTAAATATACATAATATATATTTTTCAGTGAAAAAATTGCAGTGTCTCAATTCCTATTCCCTCCTGAAAAAGTTGATATTTCTGCAGAAGTTTTAAGGAGCAAAACAACACAGCACCTGAGAATATGAACTAGCATTAATATTTCATTTCATGTTCAAATGAAACACGTTTAATTAGGAAAGTGCCAAGATCTTTCAAATACAATTCCTGGAACAGCATTAGTCTCTTTTGCATGCACCTTTGATTTATGGTAAAATTTTATTTCATTATTAACTTAGACTGCTGTCATGAAGACACATTTTTAAAAAAAGCAAAGGAAATGTAAAACTATCATTCATTTTCTCCTTAATTGTGCAGTTTTCACAACAGAGTAAGTTAAATTGTAGTTCTGATATCTGCACCTATAATTCTCAGGTGAACTACAGACATAACTCTTTTGACCTCTTCTATAAGCCAATAACTCTTATGTGTTCGTCTTAGTGCATTGTACAATAAAAATTTTACCCGTTAATAATGGGGCTTTTCTACTAGAAAATGAAAAGAGATAAGCAATTTATAAACACAGTAGAGAGACAACACAGGACTTTTACACGTTTTAATGCTGAGAGGAATTTACAAAGAAATAATAGATGCTGGATTAGTAGATCTTTAATATCATGCCCTATCAGAGATTTTTCCTTACCACCAATTTGATGTTAACATTTTATCTTTTTTAGTGGTTCATTTCATTAATGACATGGATAGTAATTAAGTGAATAAATTTTGTGAGCTTAAATCAATTATTAACACAGTTAAACCCCCCCTATTTTTTTTTCTTATGCTGTTTTCTCTTTCTTGACTGCGTGTTCATCTTTGAAAAACAAAGCCCCAAGAATTGTAGCTGTGTAGGAGGTGGATACACTGTCCTTCACAATTTCACAAAACTTCTCAAGCCCAATGCACCTTGCATTCTTTCCTAACAAAAGGTGTGTTTATTATCCAATAAGCATTGGGGACATGGTTACTTACCACATGTGATGGTATTGTGATACTTTGACGGCTCTGGAAAGACACTGTTAATTAATCTTTCTTTCAAGATAGTGTTTTAAAGAACTATAAAGCAATGTCTTTCTCTAAATTTTACTAGGGATGATTTGTGTAATTATCCCATGGAAATAAAGCCCATTGCTAGCACGGGCTAGCATGCATTCACAATGCATGGACCTCTGAGTACCCGTCTGTCTAAATCATTAGGACAATTCAAATTCTGAATTTGGCTTCATATTGACACACTTCATTTTACGACATATATAAGCCATTGTCTAAGCAGAAGCTTTGTAGCATATTGAAGTGCACAGTTTAAAACATAATTTCCTATCATTTCCAGACAATTGCCCACAGACAACAAGCCATTCTGGTAAAACACTTTAAGTGATAAGGCAATGGAAATGTGTGAACCACCTCAACCAGCAATAGCGTTAGGAGCTTTCTGAACTCCTTGCTTTTATATTTTTCATTATAGGTTAAGGGAGTTCCACTGCATACCTTTTGAAAACTAAAAATCCATTTCCTCTTCATTACAATTCTTTCTCCCAGTTAATAGAAATGATAAAGAATCCCAGGTCTGTTCCTGAAAGAATTAAACACACCCACTTCAGTTTGGCACATACAACACTTAAAATATGCAAGTCTGAACATAGTTAGAATACTAATTGAATCAATAATTGTTAAGACTGAAGAAATACTTTATTGGAGGAAAAATCAAAGACCATCTTTAAGAAATAAAAAAAAGTGCATGGTAAAATGTTTTTTGTACTTTTTAGCAGTTCTGTATGCTTTATGCCTTTGGTAATTGTGACTGCTGGAGTTACAATGGCAGCATATTCTGTCCAATGGTGATAATGAAAGGAGCAATACTGAACACCTGATATCTAATGACACGTAGCACTAACTCATAACTGAATAGGAATGTTCTTTCTTAATAGAACATGATTGCTTTCATATTGTAAAGCCAATCTTGGATTACTATACCCCCTCCTTTATCTATTTCTACCGTCAAGGGACAAGTCAAAAAGAAGATTTTTTAAAACTAAACTGTAAGTATATCATTTTTGATGTCCCCCCCAGCCCTTCCCATTGTCCCTACTTTCTCTCAAATTAATGCTCTCTTTTTATTTGATTATTATTGTTACAGGTACTTGTATATAACTATGTACAACCTTCTGAGTCCATTTAGTGTTGCTTCTTTATATTTTATGTCAAAACTGATCACGTAGTATTGGATAATCAGTGAGGGGTCATCCCCCGGTGCAATTAATACTCTCTCTCTCTCTCTCTCTCTCTCTCTCTCTCTCTCTCTCTCTCTCTCTCTCTCTCTCTTCCTCTCCATCTCTCTCCCTCTCCCTCTACCTTTCTCCCTCCCTCCCTTCCCCCTCTCTCTCTGCAGTCTTTAAGAACTATAAAATAAAAAAATTAAAAATTGTACACAAGAGGGAAAAGGAAAGAAAAATACTATTAAATGGAGTCTACTGCTTATCACTAGTCTTAACATCCCATCTAATTCCTAACTAGGAAGTACTGGGTATAATAATCAAGAGTAGCCATTCTGAAGCAAAGAAGCATGACAGGAAATGTAGACAGTTTTGTTACGAAAAAGAATATACCTCTTTCACCAGCCAGATCTCTATGACCAGTGAGTCACTTAGAAATGTAAATTGTAGAAACTATCCCAATGGACTGAATCATAACCTGCCCTTGAACAAGGTCTCTGAGGGATTCCTACAATTAATATCAAATTAATTTCATACACTTGTGCTTCCTATATTTCAGAAAGTTAATAATTTATGAAGAAGGAGTATCACATCAGTTCATCAGCTTTCATATCTGTACATATGTACAACCATGTTCTATTATAATGAATAATGTGATGAAGATATCCACAGGCTTCATCTATTCTGTACTGTTGGGATACTCTAATAAGACATGCACAAAATCAAACAGAGGTAGTTTCGTTGGAACTGTCCTATTGGAAACTCTGGCACTAACATTAATAATAAATAAAGCTGAACATTGCTCAGAAGTGACACCATATACCATGAGCATTCTCGTGTGGCTTTTTAAAATGTAAATGAAAACAGTTTCAAAATCTTTATAAGCAGGAGACTGCAATGTCCCCTTTTCACCCACATACACGCTGTGTATTTCATACACACAAAAGTCAGTACAAAATAGCTGTTCTATCCTTAGTGGATAAAGAGAGGTAGGAACACTGAGCAATTTTCTACTGTGTATTCAAGTATAAAAACCAAGATATTACTAAGAGGCATTAATATAATTAGCCATATACATGTTATTTTCTCAGTATGATGATTCTAATGGATTCCTGTTCCGTGGTTTACTTCTCTGCTATTGCCAAAAATGTTAGCCAGAAGAAGAACCATTTTAGGTAAATTTGATTAATAGCCCCCACTTCTTTACAAAGCTGCAAGTATAAGAGCTTAGATGGATATTCAACAATGAAAGTAAACAAAGCCTTGATATGGTTTATGTAAGAGGCTCTCAACCAAACTATTTGGGCAAGAGAGCCTGTGGAAGAAAACAGGATATAATGAAGTTCTTTCAGTGTATAATGTCACGAGAAGAATAAATCAACATCTCCTAAGAAGCTAATGCAGCAAGTTATGCAGCAGGACCATGGGGAATCTTGGGAAGCAAACTGTATTACCAACTCTTGTGTAATAATTTGTTACAAGTAACTGATTTTTAATAAAGAAAAGACAATTAAACACAGGCATTTTGTCTCATCTTGCTGTTAATTAGCACACCAAGTCATGGTTGAACTGCTTCTCCATGATTCTCCTTTCTTTCAGTAAAATTACATTCAGAGAGCAAAATCTCATGGACTTGGTTAAATGACACACATGTAGAATTCCTGTACAGATTGGGGAAAGTGTTGGTCAAATTAAGAAAAATAATACATACAGGTTGTCTGTTCTGTGCATAGACAAGCATGATTAAAGTAGAGATTTGTACAGATCTCCATATGGTTGGCTATAAATTTCCAGGGTAGATAAAAATGATATTTAAAGCAGAATTAATTGTCTTCAAAATTCACTTTTAAATGATACATAGAAGTATGGAGGGAAGTCGTAATATTTCAAACAATTTACTTAGTAATTCTTTCCTTTTTACAGTCTAGGGTATAGTTTGCATCTATCACCTTGATAAAAATTACAACTATTCTTCAGATTAGTAATTATTTTATCTTTGTTTTAAAAATCATGAAGCAGAGCACTACAATACTGGTAAGCCAAACGCACATTTTTCTAATACAGTAGATTTCTTTCCCATGCATATGCATTTAGCTGTATGAGGATGCTTAACTTAGGTTTGTGAATTTCTGAATCCTTTGTCTTTGTAAATATTTCTACAACTTTCTCAAAACCATTCAATTTTGAAAATACACATCTACTCCCTTTCTATGATAAAAATGATTAAGAGGGTTTTAGATGCTATTAAACAGAGAAAATGGGTGTGGAAATTTATCGCAGAAAAATAAATATTTCAGAAAAGTAAATAAAATGGAAACAAAGGAGCCATCAGTAGAAGCAAACAGCCATTGACAGTGGTAGTGTGTGAGGGTGTTTTCAGAACAAGGAGAGCAGGCTGCTAGTTGTATATGGTTGGCAAGAGAAGGCAGCAATAGAGAAGACTTTTGGGAACGGAGAGTAGTAATAGGAAGCAGGAAGAGAGTTGTGTAGACAGGAATTAGAAATAAGTTATTTTAAAAAAATTATTTTGGGATTTGAACGCATCCAAATTAAAGATTGTGAAGTGAGAGATCTGAGACCTACAGAAAGGGAACGAACATAACCGAGGGAGGAGGGCAAGGCTGAGTACATAGCAGGATATTTGTGGTCATCAGGAGCGCGTATCTATGTTCCTTATGTAGATGAAGATTTTCCATGTAGTCAGATGCACTCTGTTAGGAAGTCCCCGTTAGTAGGCTTGATACCAGCAGTGGTAATAGTGACTTTCCATCTTAAAAAATCTCACATTCACTTTTCATTATAACATTTGTAACTTTCTGTCAAAATACAGAGGAGGATCCAGTAGGAGACTGGGATCATACCCACTCAGTGCACTTTGTAAACTGACCTTGTCAACTAGTGTCTTTGACTGGTTTTATCTGAGGCACTGGACTTCCCTAGATCGGTAGGAGGCCCGGAATTTCTGGAGAGCCATAATCCATCCACCAACTCCAGAGCCTCTCACTCAGTGCAAGTGTGAGATAGGGACAGCATCATGTAGAAGCATTTCAAACAGCGGAAGAAAGTACTTGCCTCTCAACAGCTCTGTGACTTGTGACAAGCACCACCTTCTGGTTTTACCACTAACAAAAGAAGTAGATTATAATAAATAATTCACCCTTCCAATTATTGTCTTGGAAAGAATACAACTTTAATGGTTATCTTGCCATTTTCAACCCTTTGCTGGGGCGCTGTCATTTTCAGATAATTATAATACATTAAACCAAGAGTTGAAGGCCTGGTGCATACCAAAGTGTGTCTCCTGTTACCCTAACCAGGAAAAATATTGGGAGAGGTGCCCACTTTTATTAGCTTATTTTGAATTTACATGTTTTCATTTACCTTCCCCATCTTTCTTTTTGCTAGGAAAAGCAGGTTTAGTCTTCTATGTGAGAATTAGTCTGTGATAATTGCTGCATTATGCTTCTAGGCCTGTGCAATGATGCACCACAGAATGAGTGGTCTAATGACTTATCTCCTTGCAATTCTCAAGTCCAAGATCAAGGTGGACACAGTCCTCGATTCTGATGAGGACCCTTCTGATAGCTTACAGATGCCACCTCCCCACTTCAACCTTGTGTTGTCTCAAGTCCTCTCTTCTCTCTGCAAAAGGTTGAGCACAGTTGGTCAAGCTCCTGAAGTCACCAGTCAAGGCCTCTTTCTTAGAATCTCACTTAACTGCTTCCTCAAAGTGCTTATGTCCATATGTAGTTAGAGTGGGAAGTAAGAATACAGTATAGAAAATTGAGCGAGTGGCAACTGTTAATTCAATGCCATCATCTTCTGAGGCAGTTTTTTCTTACAGTGTTTCACTCTGCTATAATATGGAGTTTCACTTTCTATCTAATTGTGTCTGGAAGGGTCTTGGAATCATCACCAAGCAACCTTGGGATGTGTTAGTAGTGAGTACAGCTCTATAAGTTCCTGAATCAATCATATGGCTCTTTGTTCAATCTAACAAAACATGTAACATCCATTGCGCTCACACAGTGTCATTACAAAGCTGTATTTTTCACAGTTTTGAATGTTTTTACTGCAAAACATAAGCTAACTAAGTGGTTAGAAAAATGGAAAATATGTCCTGTGCAAGCTAGGTATGGAGGGTGAGAATGAATGAGCAATATAGAGGGAGAGGAGAGAGAAAGAGAGAGTGGAGAGGGGAAAAAAAAAACAAGAAGGTAGAAAGAGGGAGGCAAAGACAGAGGGGGAAAGGAAAATAAAAAAGAAAGGGAATAAATGAGACAAGAATTCCCAATGTATGGGTTAACTAATTACTTAGAGACACTGAAACAGCTCATTGGGTAATCCTGTAATCAGATGAGCCCAAGGGATGAATATGATCAAGTTTATAACAGTTCATTTTCTTTGAATGCAGCTGTATACAATGCCTCAGGAGGTTCTTGTAGCACTGAAACTACAGTGACTGTTTTGATTAATAACACATTCAATCCTTAAAACCCACAAACAGAAAGGCATATTGTTAGACCTTGAAGGATATCCGGAGGTGCTATGGAACCCATTCTGGAGAGAAAGTGAAACAGATGAGAACATTTTTATGAATGGCCATCTTAATTGTGTTGCCTTGTTAAAGACAGTCTTTTCAAAGTTTCTTTTTTGTCATGTTTTTTATTTGTGCCTAAGTTCCTAAGGCTAGACTATGCTGAGATTGCTGTAATTCTCATTTCTCCTCCAGTGGTTTTATAGCCAACAAGGGAACATTAGCACCCACTCATTCCTTGTGGGACATAATCTATTTAAAGATACTTGTTCCCTTTGAATCTTTTTTTTTTATAGTGTTTCACTTCATTATTTTATTATTGAGAAATCTGCATAAAGGCAGAATTGGAGCTTCCAATAAGCTCACTTGTCTCTCTATTTATTTCTCCCTGGAAGTCGTGAGCCTTGTTGATAGCAGCCCAGATGGGTGCTAGGGAAGCAATTACGATTAAAACCATGATGAGAATGTGGCAATCAGCAGGGTGTCTGCGAGTATCAGGATCCTTGTTCAGAACCTAATCTCCACTCATTCACGACTACTGTCTTAGCTTGTCTAGTTCTCAGTAGTTACTGAGCTACTGTGAGGTCTGTCTGTCTGTTTGTCTGTCTGGCTGTATGCTTGCCAGCCCTTTGAATCTTGAGTCAGCTATGAGAACAGTGTTTGAGATATTTTACTTAGACATTACATCTAACAATGCTTTCCCTCAAGTAAAGGAAATTTACTTTAAAAGAGTACAATAAATAATACACTAAATGTACAATCTGATTTTGGCTAGCTAAACCTGGCCTATATAGAAAATATAAGTTTCTTTCTCTCCCATTATTTCTCTCTAAAGCCAGATATGGATAACTTAGTGAGGAGAGGGGAAAGCTGCAATAACTATGAGACATTTTTAAAAATAGTCACTATTATGTGACTTTTCAGGAGAGAAGTACTTAGGTACCAATACTCTAACTCAGAACAGTGCTGAATTATTAGCAAAGCATTGAATAACTATGAAAATCCAGCTATTACAGGTGACATATAAAATGCAAGTTTGTCTTGAGGAAGATTAAATGTGCTCATAAATGAGAATGAGTATAATATCCAGTGAATACTCAAAATATCAAAGTAAGATTCCATAGTAACATCAAAAGTATAGTATACATATTATACACACTCATCCCCCCCAATATGTATTTATTTGTTTATTGGAAGGTATGACTTAAAAACTTTAATGGAACTGTCTCATAAGTGAAAAATGAACAAGTGATTTATGGTTAAAGCATACTTTTCAGAAACACACATCAATAGCTTCTATGAGGTAAACTGTTGGTAAAATTTAGAAGAGAATTAAAATATAAAGTTTTATGAGAACTTCCCTAAACTAAAGGAAGTTATTCTACCACGTATGTTTCAGGTCACAGCTTTTCAAGGTAACTGTTCAGACTGCCCTATCTTGTCTTAGCCTTGTTCTATTCAGCTTCCTAATGCCAAAATGGATATTCAAGAAGTTTTTTGAATTGTTGAAATTCTTACAACTAATAAAAGACAGATGGCAGATTTTAATTCAAATCTCAAGAGTTATTAGTGCTTTCTGTTGTTGTTTCTCCCATTGTGTCTGTTGCAAAGGAAAAAAATGGGCTGACTGAATTGACCACAAGACAACTTAAGAGGTTAAAATCATAAAAATCTCACAAGCAATATTGGGACGGCCAGAAAGCCATGAAATTGAAATGTGTCTCTGCTTCCAGCATTATATAGTAAGTAAATGGTGTTAACCACTTCAGTTAAAGATGGAGCAGAATAAAAATATTTGTAACAGGAGAAAGAAGAAGCAAGACTAGCAACCTAATTTATAGCCCCCAGTACAGAGTGAGAGTGTATTAATTTTAATGAGCAAGGAAGAGATGCAAATTAGTGATGGAGCATTTGCCTAGCACAAACCAGGCTCTGCTCTAATCCTTACAGCATCACACACTCACACACACACACACACACACACACACACACACACACACACACACACACACACAAGCAACCAGAGCCAGAGCACAAGCATTAATAAACAAAAATTAACAACAAAACACTAGACCCTATTGCTTTATAATTCATGCTTGAATGGAGCCAGCCCTGAAAAATTTTAGACCAGGGCATGTTCCATTGTAGATTCTGGAAAGTGCAAGGAAAATGAACTTAACATTAACAAGACAAGACAAAGAGAACTGTATGGTCCTTATAGATTGTAAAAGTATAGTAAGAAGCTTTTAAATGCCAGGTGCAATCTATATCTTATCAGACATCAAATTCCTTACAAAGACAGTGAAATTTTTCTGAGGTTAACTAGAATTAGCTTCCTCTAATATGTGATTATTTAGAATAAGCTCTGCATCCTAAACAATAGGAAACTGGGAAAGGACTCACCAACTTTAGAGTTTCAGCATTAGTCTAGGGATGCAGACAGATTCTGGAAACCGCCTAAACTTTCAATTGGGATAGAAAAAAAACACATGCAGTACATTGGAATTCCTTACCATTGTCCACTAACCGGGTGAACAGATTTTAAAATAATGTTTCAGGAATCCTTTTCTGATATTGTTGCTAAATGTTAGCCTGACTTTGTACATTCATCTAAACGCTGTTTAATGAGCTCCTATTTTTTTGTAAGCAGTACATTTTCCTCTAAAACAATCAGTTAACAAATTACCTGCTGTCTCACTTAACAGCTCCCATATATGACATCCTCTTTTCCTGTAAAATGCTAAGATTTATTTCAGATATTTAGAAACAAATGTGATGATTTATCAGAGATATTAGTATATGGTCACACTGGTGAGAACCTCGGGTCTGGTGCTAATCATCCCTCTTACGTTCATTAACTGTTTTATCTTTCCTGTTTTCCTTTTCAATCCATAAACGAAGGGTCCAGTGGTACATGAGGTTCCTGTGAAATCATGTCTACCAAGTGCCTAATTCAATACCTACCTAGCACCTACAAAAAATGACATGTCAGTGTCCAGCCCTTACTCACCACACTGAAAATGTACTTTATTTTCTTAGGAATAAATCTTCAAAATATTAATAGACATCAAAATAAAAGTTCCTTATAGATTGCTCCATCTGGAAATAGTCGAATGGTGTTTAAAAACACCCCTGAAAATAATTGTGCTTTTGACACATTTAAGTGTTCTAGACTTCTTCTGTTGAAATATTTATGTGGAAAGTTTGGGGCTTCTCAGTGGAGTTATTCTTGGCTTTTTATTGGTGGTGTTGTTCACAGATGTCTTTAAAAACATGAGGAAAGTTAAATGCATTCCCCATGGAAAATTCCTCTCTCTCTCTCTCTCTCTCTCTCTCTCTCTCTCTCTCTCTCTCTCTCTCTCTTCTCTCTCTCTCTCTCTCTCTCTCTCTCTGTGTGAGTGTGTGTGTGTGTGTGTGTGTTGTGTACACACACACACACACACACACACACACACACACACACACTCATACCTCAAAATAAAATCTTCCAGTGATCCCAGGGTACTTGATCCCCTTGAGATTAATGAACCCAAAAGTTGAGAACTTCTCTGGTGTTCAAAGCTGTATTTATTTAATACAGAAGGCTAAAATTTTAATTTGAATTTTATAAGTTCCAAGAAGCTGTGAAGTTTGATAAATCACCCTTTAGCATTGCAAATATCACGAAAGGAGAAGCTTGAATCGATTTGATTTCACATGCCATGTGTGAATATTGATTTCAGCCCTGCCACATTGGCCTTTCTAAAGAAGAATGAGGAGAAAATTCACCCAGCATTTCAAGTTGGGCCCACCTATGCTGGTGATGAATAGTGAAAACATGCCATATGGGTTCTGGCTATCTCATATCAGGTCATGGCTGCTTCTATGTGTCTGAAAGATTAGTCAAATAACATTGATGTTTCCCCATGCAGTAATGATTTCCTTGTTCATATAGATTGAAAGAGAAGTTATTTGAAGTGTCTGAATTTGTGTCAAAAGACAGTTTATTCTAAAAGTTTCACTTTTATTTTTACTGGCTCTAGGTAAAAGCCTTCACTCTTTAGGTTTCATCCAGTAGTTGTTCATTTCACTTAAGTGCAAAATACATAAATTTAATGAAAATTCAACTGTTTTTATTTGTCTGTTTAAATAGTACATCAGCCCTTCTAAGATTTTTCTTTCCTTACTACATATATGCAGTATCCTTTTAGAGTTACCTTATGTTCCTATATACTACAGCAGACTATTTTCAGTAAATCTATTAATAACAATTTCTCTTTCATGTTCTGTAACACAGACATCATAACATAATCCAGCTTGAAATTGCTTTTTTAAATCATTTAAGAGTGCAAATGACAGTATAAAATATTCTAAGAGGTTGCTGTGCATATTAAGCTGTGCTCAGTGGCCCAGCTCAGACCCAGTCAGACAACCCCTCCTTCTTGGACTGCCTCTATCCTCTCCTTGCTCTAATATCAACCTCTTCCAGCCTACCCTACACAGGCAGTCTGTACAGCACACCATGATCCACCTACTACTGATCTTGATCCCTACATATTCTGGAGGGCTTCTCAAGCCAGCCCAGCACATGCACCTAGCCTAGCACAGAAACAAGGTAGCCAGAACCTCTACCTTGAAGTACTGCCAACCCTTCTTTTATCTGTGGTACCCTGTACAGTTGACCAATATTACACACAGCTCAATGTGGACCTGACAAGGTAGGCTTCCATGATGAACTTCTTCTGCTCACTCCTCTATCCCAGAATCCTTCTTTTGCTGATCCATAGCACATGGCCAGACCTGGCATGAACAGGATAATTCTCAACCCACTCTGCCTCCTTCCAGCTTCCCTAAATCTGATGCTGAAAACACACAGCAAAAATTACAACAAACAACCTAGTCCCAGATGCCCAAGTGTCATTTCAAATACACAAGCAATGCAAGAAAAAGAAAAAGAATAATATGTACCTATTCATCCAAACATGATGGTGCCTAAGAAAAATGACTTAGATGAAGTTTAAGACATGAAACTAAAAAGAACATGTATAAACATGTTGAAAGTTGTCTGGCCCATAAAAATGGCTTCACTTCATCTGAGCTTAAGTTCAGAGAGTTCAAAACTATCCTTACTCTTCCAAGGTTAAAGTCATAAGACCTAAAGGTGTAAAGTATGTCTACTGTAAGATGTTTGGTCTTGGTCATAGATACCTTATTTAAATAATAAGCTACTTATTCTGAGGTGTGGTTACTCTTAAAGCTCAAGGCCAGATAAGGAGGATTTTATTCTAAGGTATGATTACCAAATGTTTAGAGAATTAAGGAAGAAATCTGTTTCTTCTTTGTATCATGATAAAGAAGTCTTTTGTTATTTCTCCTTTTTGGTTGTGGTATTTAAGAATGTTGAAGAATAAACTTGGCATTTTAATAAACTGGATTGCCCGTCTGACTCTGATTGTGTCTCTGTCTTTTTCTTGGCATTTTTACCTGCCATTTCTCAATCAACACTTCCCCTCTCAGGCATGAGCACAAGTTAATACAGACTGGTGTCTCAAAGTGGGGCTACCACACAGATGGCTACTACAAAAAGTGTTCAAATAAGTTAAAGAGGACATAAACAAACATTTGAATGAACTTAGAAAAGACAGGAATAAACTGAATGAAGTACAGAAACACACACAGACACAAAACCTCAATAAATATGAAAGACAATTCAGGGTACAAAAATAGAATTCAATAAAGAGGTAGACATACTGAGGGAAATAAAAAAAAATGAATCTGGAAAAAAAAAGTTCAGGTAGTCAAAACATGATGCAAAAGTCTCATCACCAGAATGGATCATGTGGAACAGGCTTGGAGATGAGACAGAAGAATCAGATCATTCATGTTTCAAAGAAAAATGATACATTAAAAGCAAGACACACAAACAAAACCAGAGATGGAACACGTAGGATCTTCAAGATAAATAAAGAGATCAAGTCTATAAGTTGTACACATAGAAAGAGAATAATTCTAGGTTGAAGTCACAGAAATCATTTCTTTCTTTCCACTCCTATTTGGCAGTTTGCTTAGAGTTTCATAGAGTATATTCTGGTCATATTTCTATGTCCTCCATCTACTACCTAATCCATCTGATTTCTCTACTCACTCAGTTTACACTTTGTCTTTCAGTTCATCACTTTCAACATCCATAGCATTAGCATCATCATAGGCATATTATGCATATATACACAGTCAAATCAACATTGTGTAGAAATTATTCTGTAAGTTTCTTTAGCCTAGGAGTGTTTATTATGTATGTTATAATTATATGTTAGTAAGTAATGTAACTACCAGTATTTAATTATCTTTGCTCTGTATGTCATCTTTTCCTGTTAAGAAGCAGCTAAGCTCATCAGACACAAATCACATTTTATGTGTTTTCAACTTCTCTCTCTGATACGTGAAGCTCAGTATTTACGTTGTCTCCCACAGCATCTTCCAAACCAACAAGCTGCAATTCTCCTGGCAACTAGCATTCAATATTAAAAGTATTCCAGTATTTGGAAAAAAACACACCTTTAAACTGATATGCTAATGAGAAGTTGGGGGTGGAACTGAAGAAAAGAAATAAATCTCTGGGAACTACATATTGATATTACCTATGGAGTGAGGGTAAGAAACAATGCCTCCTTCACTGATTCCCTGCCACCATCTTATCCTTTATGCTTGGCGTACCAAGCTGCTTGCCATATGGGTGTTATTTAGCCATTGCAGTTGCCCAGGACTGAACTGAATGGCACCCTCCCCACACACAAATGTCCACACATTTTGTAAGGGGAAAAACGAAACAATAGTTATTACCATTCCGGATGAAAGACAAATGTTCCACCTTTCCATTTTAATTGGTATTCTGGTGGCTTAGCTGGGGAACATCTTTTCAGGACTCATCTTTAAACATAATTATTAGTGGATCTAAGTTAGCTTTGCTGTTCCCAGTGCTATTCTCAATGTTATAAACCAATAAAAGCAAGTGGCTTATAATGATCTAAAAAGCACCTAAGTTGTGGCATTTATATTAATTTGATGCCATGATTAAAAATATGACCAGAACATAAAGCTATACTGTCATCTGAAATAGTATGCTGCTTTATTCAAAAATGTCCTTAAAACTTTAAAGATTTGGGAATAATTCATATGAAAAGGAAGGAGAATAGCATACTTAGTGGGTATACTGTTTCAAAGATGTGAACTTCGAATCTGGAGGCAAATTGTTTCAAGTTGACTGAATAAATTGTGTAGTAAATGTACTGAAATAGGAAGTCTTTCAAATAATCATGTAGTTTTGACTTGGAAAGGACAAGGGAGACCTAACAGAGTTGACAGACCAATGCCAAAATTCCTATTATTAATCCTGAACATTGCACAGCAGAGGGGGAAAGAACACTGTAGTGGAGATCCCTAACTTTGGATTCAGCATTTCACACTTTAGCCACTGTGATAAAAACACTCACCCAAGCCAACTGTTCATTTGCTTGCTCCTTCTGGTTTGCACAGCTACCTTTCTGAAACAGCCCAAGCCCACATGGTTAGCAATGGTACTGCCCATAGTAGGATCGACCCCCCATGCATCAATGAACAATTAAGAAATGCTCCCACAGACTGGTGCAAGGCCAACCTGAACTGGTGAGTTTTCAGCTATGGTTCTTTCCTTTCAAGTGGCTCTAGGTTGCTGTCAAGTTGACAGATGAGGCTAACGGCTGCTTTTCTTCTATTACTCACTGTTTCTCCTCCCCCTCGCATTTCTGTTAAATGTAGCAATTTATCCCTTCAAATCTCTGCATTTATCTCTCACCTCAATTTTATAACTTATCATGGAAAACGTACAGTTTTGAGATTTCTGGAAAGCTCATACTTTGCGAATGTTCATGGTTGCCTGTATTGGTTTGTTATTTTTGTTCAACCAACTAGTATCTGTCATTAAACAAGGAGGCACAACTGTGATTCTACTAAAAATTTTATTTGCCATCAGGACTGGTAGCTTGTCCTTCATTCACCATTCTTCTCCTATATAAACAAAATAGATCTAAATACAAGTACAGTTCATTCAATTTAATGACAACACATGGACTGACTGCACTGAGTTCATATTGAATTTTAGATGCTAGAGATTTTATTAGCTAAGATTGAAAAAAATAAAAGACCATTTATTTAGTACTTCACCTCAGTTTTACAAACTCATATGCCACACACTGTTCAAATATTTAGTCCATAACCAATCAGATTATATACTTGTTTATTTCTTATATCATTTTGATCACCTTTCATAAGATGCAGTTTCGGATATTTTACTGGTCTTGCATGCTCTACTCTGGTGTTGTGATTTCCTCTGTTTCAAAACATCCATTACTGGAAGAATATTCATGATACTTCTGAGGTAAACAAACTGTATTGCAGGGAAAATCAAAACTTGTGGGATTCCCAAGGCTCCTCCCCACAAGAACAGTAAAGAACTGCTGAGTTAGGGGCTTTGAACTTGGCGCTACTTGGAGGAGAGTTAAGGATCATTGAACTGCTTACAAGCAGTGCAGAGTCTGGCATTATTGGAGCTGTCTGGAGTAGTTATCTGTGTTGGGTAGTTTTTGTTGTTGTTGTTTGTTTGTGTTTTCCAGTTAGGATGCATGCGAATTGTCCACACTTTTAAGTAAACCTTCTACCCATACTCCATACCAATGCCAATATCTTCATTGATTAATCGAGTTGAACTTGGAATCACTGTTACTTCGGACTCTCATCAATTTTCTATCTGGTGTGAACATCAATTTTCTATCTGGTGTGAAGAGACATTTGCATCACACCATTTGCATTCAGGAGAGGTTTCACACAAAGCACAGCCCATAGAGTTTAGTTACACGGAGCATTATCTTGAAGTTGGCAGTTTTTAATACCTAAAAAGTTGGTACATTTTACTAAATTAATCTATATTCACCATAGAAGGTACAGATAACTCTTTGAGCCTCCTCTGTTTTCTTTAATATCACACGAGACTAGGCTCTTGCCTTGTAACCCCACTTATCCAGTACAATCATCATTCCATTACATTGACCACGGTGATTTGCAACCAGCACCTTCTATAGCTCCCTTTCCATTAGATTTTTAGCTACACAAGAGTAAGAAGTCTGTCACTTAGCTCTGTAACTCCCATGCTCAAAACAATGCTTGGCATCTTCTGAGCTTCTTATGGTAATTCATTATGCACTCATGAGTAAGTATATATTGAATAGGGCAACTGGGAGGTATGTAATAGATTTTGACCAATCTCTTCAGAAAATATCACTGATATTTCATAATCTCTGATAAGTTCATTGAAACAATGGAAGTAGGCACCTATTTATTCTGCCAGATAATCTGACACTTAAGTCAAAGAAACATTGTGACACATGGAGGATGTTTATCACAATCAAGTGCAATGTTCCATTTTCAAAGAGCATCCTAAGTGATGCAACTCAAAGTGGGAGGATAGCTGCACATCCAACAAAGCCCCCTCCCAGGCTCTGTTGTTGGAGGGGGTGGAAACTGAAGAGAAACTGTATAGAAGACTGTGTACACTTGCCAGCTTAGCTGCGTTCAGTCACTCTTTAGTCCTGCCAAAGTGGAGGTGGTACAGGGAGCATGGTCTGAAAAACAGCAGATGAGGGTAGCTTGGTCCCCATGGAAACCAGATCTCCCATTGAGAAGTAAACAGATTTGGTACTTTTGTCATCAGCACCCTTCAAAAATTGGAAAACAATCCATTTTATTGTATTGTCTTAAAAGAATTATTGTAAGAAAATTCTAGTTCTACATGAGCATTATCAAGTCATGCTTCATTTAAGACAGTAACATGAAATATTTCACTAGTTCCTTAGTTAGCATCATGATTCCATACTCCAGTGAAGTCTGTAAAAGTAAGCTTATCATTTATGAAGAATGAAATGTGAATCTCCATCTAGAGGCAAAACACCACACTACTACTAAACTTATACAATGAAAGTACTTGTAATTGTAATTAAATAATAAAGTTCTGCTTATAGCATATCCATGAAATGACAGAGTGTGCTCTGTACTTCTAAGCAAACTGGGAAAGATGATGTTTTCTCCTAGTATGCTGATTTGACAGTCTTTGAGATCTGTAGATAAACTATACAGTCCTGTCTCTTGAAGCTGATGCTATATATATTTGCAAGTATATGAGTGAACTCTTTATGGTTGAGAAAGAATGTGTGGATATGTATGTGTGTGTGTGCTCAAAAAATATTTAGTATCTAGAAAAGTGTACTGATGTGTTGCCATGACACCATGAAAAAGAATTTGATCCCTCCTTACACACTCCTTTTCATCAAAGACAATGTATCCATGAAGATAGGAAAAGTGCCAAGATAGGAAAAGAAATGTCAAATCACTTATTATCCAAATTATATTTAAAATCTATTTGGACCCTGATGGGATGTTTGGCATATTCCATACAAATAATTGAGGTGACTACTCCCTCATTTTAGCATATAAGTTAAAGCAAAATAATAATAGTTCCCTCACAAATATTAATTCACAATTTAAAATAAATTTATTTATAATAGTTCCAAGAACATTTTTGCAAGCTTAGCATATTTTCCCTAATTGATCCAAGCTTAGTTGTCAATCAAATATGACTGTAATATTAATGTTCTTTACTGAAATTAACATCCACATACTTCTAATAGAAGAATTAATGTTATCTCCTAATGAGTTTTTAGTATGCTTAATGGGTGAATTTTGCTATTTAGTTGTGCTGGGGTTTTTGTTTTTTGTTTTTGTTCCTTGGTTCTTCCATGACAAGGTTTCTCTGTGTAGCTTTGGAGCCTGTCCTGGAACTAGCTGGCCTTAAACGCACAGAGATTCACTTGCCTCTCCCTCTGGGATTAAAGGCATGTGCGACCACCACCCGTAGTTGTGCTGTTTTAGTAGACAGTGTTATTATAGAAAATGTTCAAATATTTTTATATTAGAAAGTAACATTTATTTTCTCATTCCAAATTTCAAAGTCACTGCAGATATGCCAGTGAACTTAGAAAAACAACCAATATTGAAAATAACTGTTTCTCAGATGAGCATATTTCATGGGTACAGGCTGTTCTTGGACAGTGTATTTCAAAGGTCACCTATGAAATGTAAAGCAAGGACAAAAGCTCAGCGATGGGAGCTTTTGACCTTGCTCATTTCTAGGACTAAAGGAACCAAGGAGAAGAGAGATTTCTTCCAACTTATTTGTTCAAGTTCTTTATAATTACTTTTCTAAATATACTGCCCTATTCCAATACCTTGTTACCTCAAAGGGCTTCAGCTGGGGACATGTTCCAATGCCCTTCTCTCTTGCATGACTCACTTTCTTTGGTTTCTTTTACACATTCTATCCTCTTCAGGAAATTCTATTCTCCTTGGAAAGAGACTTAACAAAATGAATATATAAATACCAATATATAACCTCACAGTTTAATGAACTATCCAGTATATCTAATTCAATGACCTTGAGACTTAGACTGCAATTTACAATAACAGGAAGCCACAATTTCCCAGCCTAGTAGTGGTCATCATCTTTATTTGGAACATATCCTAGGTAGAAATATCTCCATCTCCTGAAACAAATTTTACCTTTAACTAGGGTTGAGTGTTTTTTTTTTGTTTTGTTTTGTTTTGTTTAATTTTAGGATTTTAGGTGCATTTGTATGAGGGTGTCAGCTCCCCTGGAACTGGAGTTAATACAGTTGTGAGTTGCTATGCTGGTGCTGAGAATTGAACTCTAGGCTCTATGGAAAGACAAACAGTGCTCTTAACCACTAAGTCATCTCTCCAGCCTCTATGTCTGGGTTATTTAACTCTGTCTCTCTCTCTCTCTCTCTCTCTCTCTCTCTCTCTCTCTCTCTCTCTCTCTCTCTCTCTCTCTCTCTCTGTCTCTCTCTCTGTCTCTGTCTCTGTCTGTCTCTCTCTCTCTCTGTCTCTCATGTGTACATGTGTGTGTGAGTGTGTGTGTGTGTGTGTGTGTGTGTACACATACATGCACGTACAAACAGGTATGCACATGCCATTGCACACTGTGGAGGTCAGAGGAGACATCACTCAAGAGTTGGTTCTTCTTGCCAAACTGTGGGGTCCTGATACAGAATTCATCACTATACACAGGTGCTACTCCCCACTGAACCTTGTTACCAAGCACTAACCAGGGCTGATTTTTAGAAATGTCCTTCTTATTTCTAACATTAGCATACTAGTTCAAATTATGCTTTCTGTAGGAACACAGAATGAGTCCATTGCTTCCCTTGCCCCTGGTTACATTTTTAAAACACAAACTAGTTTTACCTGAGATACACACATTTCTTATTCTAGAGATGCTTTATTTTTTTTCATTAGAAATAACAGTCTAAACCAGGTGGTAACACATGCCTTTAACACCAGCAGAGGCAGGCGGATCTCTGTGAATTCAAGACCAGCCTGGTCTATAGAGTGAGTGCCAGGACAAGCTCCAAAGCTACACAGAGATAAGAGATACCCTGTCTCAAAACAAACGAACGAACAAACAAAACAAAACAAAAATGACAATCTAAATCTAAATTTGAGCTCAGGATGTCAGGATGCAAAGTACTTTTGTAAGTGGATTAAAATATAGCTGCCGTAAGATAGAAAGTTTGACTCAAGAAAACCCGCCAACTGAGTGAAAGCAGGAAAATATTCGCTGTGTTCACACTTCCCATCAGTGTGTACAATCATTTGTTGAACTGTCCATCATCCAATAAGTAGGCAGAAAAGTCACCAGCTATTCTGACAGAGTTGATTTAATATACAATTAATTCACTAATAAGAGTATAAAAGAGAAGTAGAGCCCTAACCATCATGATGGCAGCAACTGGAAGAAGCAGCTATCATCCATATGATTGTAAAACAAATGTGAGAGGTTAGGATTATTTGAAACAAATTTCAAGATGTTTTTGAGATGGTGCTGGGATCAGGGAAAAGGCTTCATGGAGCCAGAATTTAGACTCTGGAGTTGGGGCACTAGCTCCCTGACTTCAGTGTTTCTGAAGAAATGTGAAGAGGCTGGTCTGGCAAGTAGAGGAAAAACTTCAAACTGGATACCACTGGTGCCCCAGGGACAAAGGATCCCATGAGGGCTAGGTAGTGAACCTGGAAATTTTCAGCTGGCTCCAGAAAGCCAAGAGACATAAAGAGGAAACAGCAAGTCCTCTGTTCCTTTTCTAGCCTCACAGTTTTCCTTTACCTTCCAAACTTGCAGAGCCAGCCTAGCAGCCTGCTGCCAAAGCAGAAATGTGGTTTGCAGAGTTCCAGCCCAAAATTTATGAAGAAGCATATGGAGATGGGTGTTGAAACTGAGAGACAAAAGCTTAATAACTGGCACACTTGCTTTCCTGTGTTTTTAATTATTTGTGTACATGACTGTCATTTTAACCTAAAAATTCCTCCTTGAGGGCAGGAAATAAATTTGTATCCAACCCATTATCCAGCATAGCATTTGATGTATAGTTGCTGTTGAGTAAATCCATGGTTAATGCATAGCAGCCTCATGTTTCTCCATATTAAATATTATTCTGCTAGATAAAAAATTGTTCTGCTGTGGATTTTATGTTTGTTTCTTAACCTAGATATGGTGCTCATAGTTGCCTGGTTTGGTGTTATCTCTTAATTTCCAGAGAATCACCTGTTATTATAAACACATGAAAAGAAAGTGTCATTAAAAAAGCCAGTCCTCTAACTCTATCAAAACTGAAGAACACGTGTTCAGTTAGTTAATTATAGATAGAATGTCAAGCTCTACCCCAGAGATTTCCAAGTCAGTAGGACTTCAGTGTGATTAGAAACTTCTGTCTCTAACAAGGGCACAGGTACCCCATCTGGTGGGCCATATTTTTAGTTGCACTGCTTTAATAAAAAGTCAGAAGAAAAAGTCTTTTAAGACAGCTTTCTACTTTAAATCAACAAAATATTTATTGGATACCTGTTACAAATAAATCACCCTGCTTAGAGTTCTAAAATACCTATAACAGTGGTAGAGATATGACTAGACTCTTTAGAACTAGTCAATTTGATAACTTATTAGAATACCCCAAAAGCCTTAAATAAGAGTTAATGTACTTTGGGAATTTTACAGGGGAAGTAATTATCATAAGTAGTAGCTTTTTGTTTAGAATATTGCAGCTGACTTTGGGAAGTTGTTTATAAACTGTTTTACTCACTTTATTTTTCTCTTACCTGGTGGATAATGTGTTTAGTGTATCTTATTTCAGATCATCATTATTCAGCTTCAAATATTTTGCTAATTTGCCTTAATTCAGGCAAAGCACTAAAAGGTGTCTGATAGAAGGCACTCAAAGACTTTGAACTTTATGAAGATATAATTGCCTGCAAATATTTCTAGTATCAAAAAATACTCAATGCAATTTCCTCCTCAAGACTACACAACTGAATCTCTAGGAGAGCCTGCTAAAGCTCTGATGGCTAAGTCTCTGCAGGGAAATGGTGGTATGGAACCTGCTGGAATTGAACTCAGATATTCTAAGAACTTTTCAAGTGTTACATGAATGTTTCTGGTTTGTCTAGGGGAATTAGGAGCACCATGTATATTCTAATAGCAGTAAGAAAATTCTAGAGCAACGAAACAATAAAAGGCTATGAGGAAGACTTGGCATGTAATGATAATAGATAATAATTGGCACAAACTTGTTGTATGGGAAGATAGTTTATATTAATTTTTAATTGTTACAACCATCTTTGAAATTGGTATTATCATCCTTTGTTAAACTACTGAACAAACTGAGTCATAGAAAACTTGTTTCTTGCCCCAAACAAAGAAGATGAGAGAGCCCAAAGCAGAAGCCAAGAATCCAATATCAAGGCTCATTTATCATAAGGAATTGGAAATTAAGGAGCAAACGCTTATGTTCACTCTTCAGCAAAGGAACAGAAGTAAATTATAAGGAAAAGCTCAGAGACCAAAAATGTGCTTATTTCAATCCTTGTTCTAATTACCCAACTTACCTAAGATTCTTTATGCCAGAGTTTCTCATATGTACAGTTAGAACACTAAGATCATTCTATCACTTAGCTATTATAAGATAAGATGAATTGATACATTATTATTAGCAACTACTATTGATGGCTATAAAAAGAATAACCAATAGGGTAGTTTTGGCTGTGAAGCAATGAGGACTCCTGTCATCATCCAAGTGACCCTGATTGTCAACTTGGCACAATGCAAAGTTACCTGAGAGGAGGAGCCTCAATTGCATTTGTGTGTGTGTGTGTGTGTGTGTGTGTGTGTGTGTGTGTGTGTGTGTCTGGGTGAGGGAGTTCTGTGTTAACTGATGGAAAAGTCCTAGTGAACTATGGACAGCACCATTTCAAGGCAGATCATGGCTAAGTAAGAAATCTATGTAGCTGAGAGTCAGTAAGCAAGCCAGCAGCAGGGAGAAAAGCAGCTAGCAAGCAGCATCCTCAATGGTTCCTGCTGTACTTCCTCTTCTGAGGTGAGAAGTGATGGTGCACAGAACAGCAAGCACTCTGCCTTCACATGTCCTCCTTGAGGTCCTGCTCAAATTGCCCTCATTGACAGACTGTAACCTGAAAGTATAGGATGAAAAAAAAAACTTATTCCTGTCTAAGTTGCTTTTAGACAGAGTGGTTTTGTAGGTTTGTTTTTCCAAAATACATATCAAACTAAATCACATGTATAACTTAAGGGATTCATGATGGACTACATATAGAGCATGATCATAGTTGAAAACCCCACCTCGTAATAATTCATAATTCTTACTTTATTCTTAATCATGCTCTGGCTTGTAAAATGTATAGAAGACCTATCTTAACTATAATATATCAGTTTCAGGGAGAACTAAGAGTCAGCTTTCAGTTCGTAAATTCCAAAGTGAGGAGAAAAAAAAACATACTGTGCTTTTAAAAATAACTCAGGCAGAATTTTATTTGGCAACCTACAAAATTGAAAACTTTTCATACTTTCTAAATTCAAATAACTGTAAACACTAGTTTAGAAAGACATAACAGGAATTTCAGGGCTGAAACCTAGGAGGAAGGGTTAAGAGTGGGACGTGGCCTTCTGAGACTGAATCTTTAATCTTTGAAACAAAGGATCAAGCTAGGAATTACTTCATTATTAAGGCCATATGTGCCCTGAAACTCTAAAAATGTCCAGACTCGATAAATTTGGCCAAGTCATCAGTGGTGTGTGGGTTTTGATTTTTCTCTTTACAGGAAGTAATAGTGATATGACCCAGAGTAGAAAACACAGTGCTGTATCTATGTCTTTATGATGAATGGTGTGGGAATAGGGTCTAGGTGTCTAAGCTTATCTGCGTGATGATTGAAGGAAGGGAGAAAAGAAAGAATGGATTTGTTTCAATCATATCTCATAAAACCTTCCATTTGTTTGAAGGAACATGGTCATGAAGCTTTAGGGGAAAGTAGCTTGTGCTGTTTTCCTTACCTTGGTGATTTCACATGGATAAGACTCTTGGCCCAGAACTGTTTTAAAAGAACACATCACCTCTCATATACCATTCCAGGACCACGGCAAACAAGTGTGGCAGGAAAATGAACCTACACTGGGAATCTGAAGCCAGAGTTTCTGCATTCCTCGCAAGTACCCATAGTTCCTCTTATTATACTCCAGGCTTGTACACAGGAAAGTGTTTCACAGATGTAAAGAGTCCAAAAGGTGAGCCAAATAAATAAAACAAATAGCAAACTAGAATAAAGCCGCATGATTCAGTAGTGGTGAGAAGCATTTTAGATAAACGGAGCCATGATAGAACGATATGAAAATGTTACTTGTTTCAGAAAACTTTGCAACTGAAAGAATAATTGCTGATTTTGATAAATATAATGAAGATATAGGTAATAAAAGTTAGAAGAGACACTATCATAATGTCCCATATACCTACACTTCCAAACTTTTAGGGAATTCACCCTAGAATTCATTATTTCTATGGAGTCTACAAAAAAAAAAACAAACAAAAAAAAACAAAAAAAAACATTACTTCCATTTTCTCTGACATGTGGTTCTACTCTTAAGTACGTACATTTACTTTTACTAACTCCTATTTGCATGTGTTCTGAAGCTTTACAGATTTTTTAATACTGCTTTGCTCCTGACCAGTTTCCCATTAGTGTTGCATTGGGCATTTTCTGATGCCAAAATGAATCTCATAGAACTTGTTAGTAAAGCACGGAAAAATTTAAGAGGTAGTTTTTAGAGAAAGTGCAATGTGTTTAGAAATATTTACCAAAGACCCCTATCCCCTCCCTGACTCTGGCATCTAGAAAGAACACAGGAAGTTAAAGGAGGCCCTTAGAACATATTTCCATCAAAACTATCCACAAAAAGTAAAATTCTATCCCATTCATTGGTTTTCTGTGCCCCTTTGCAGCCTATCATATGGATTCATTGGCAAAACTGTATGAATACAACCTGCTTGTTGTCTAATTTGCTTTCCTGGAATTCTTCTTGCTTCCTTCCCTCTGGTGGGAAGTCCCTGGTGACATCTGTTTCTTGTAGAACTATCAAGAAGGATAAGTGGCTTCTCCTGCTGCTAAGTAATGGATTCTTCAACCTTTTCTCCAACAACTAGTGTTCTCTCTTTTTTGCTCTTTTGTCATATGGAAAAGATAAATACCAGAGCCAAAAATATCAGAGGAAAAGAGAACTGAGAATAAAACTCTTTGAACACTGACTGTGAGGGAAGTATTTATGAAGTACATTCAAAAGTGTTGGAGTTTGTGTGTTTCCATTGTTAAATCATGGCCATATTAAACATGCTACCTGAGAATCTTTTTCTATAATAACCCACTAAAAAACTCAATTGAACATCACGTTAGCATTCTACCTCAGTTTGGGCTACCTACTACTCAAGGAATGTAGTGGGAAATAGGTTAGTGGGGGAAGGATTTGCTCTCTGACACAGAAGACCCCAATTCTAGTTCCAGAAGCCATGTGTAAGTCAGACACATTAGAGAAGACATCTATAATCTCAGCACTCCAATGGGTAAATGGAAAGTGGGATCAGGATTTCTAGAAGAGGGCAGTTCAGCCAATAAGGTTTCCATAACCTCAGCAACAAGAGCTTTATCTCAAACAAGGTAGAAGATGAGGAATGACACTGAAATTATGCTCAGACTTCTGCCATATAGAACCTATATTCACACCCAGAAACAAACATGATGGAAAGATCATAAACAAAAACCTCCACATTTTGTGGATGAAGAGAATATTTCATTGTCCTAAATACAGTGATTTGGAATAAACTTGATTGTATGGTCAGTTTTTCCATTAGTGCACTTTTCTGAGAACTTAGCTGGTGTTGATTTCACCAGAACATTTGGTTGGAGTAGATTGATGGGAGATGTTATTCTGTATATATGTTTCTCATACTGGTTAATAAAGACCTGTGGCCAATGAGATAGCAAGATAGGTGGGGCTAGGAGACCAGGAGGAGGAGAGAGGAAGTGGGAGGAGTCGAGATGTAGCCCAGGGAAGGAGCAGGACGCCAGCCGCGGCTCCCCAATAAGACGACCACGTGGAAATACTTAGATAAGTAGAAATGGGTTAATAATTAAGACAGAGCTAGCCCATAAACAGTAATGGTAACTGGCTGACAGGATTATATCAAATATAGAGTCTCCTGAGTGTTATTTGGGGCACACGTGGTTGCAGGACAATGGCGGCAGAACCAGCGGCAGCCGGCTGGGAAACCTGCATGGCGGCAGGACCGGGAGGCCGGCGGGGAAACCTGCTGTAACATAATGTGACTGTTGTTGGTGAATGCTGAAGGGTAGAAATTCAGCTGGAGCTATACATTTTATCACTTTGACAGATCCTCTCCATGAAGCCAGAACTTCTGGGGGCAGGAGAGCCTGGGTTCCAGGAGTGTTCCCAGGGAATGTATCCTATGATCCTTAAGGTAAGAAATGTGACTCACATTCAAAGATCATAGAGCATCACTATTGTCATACTCAGCTGTTTATGAGTCACAGTTGTCAACCCAAATTCAAGAAGTAGAAACATGTATGTGTCTAACCACAAGACATTCTCTCCTTGACAAGCTGGATAAGGAAGAGATTTGGCTGTCTTTGAAGACTAGCTACTAGACCTCTGTCTTAGTTAGGGTTTCTGCTGCTGTCAAGAGACACAATGACCACAGCATCTCTTATAAAGGAAAACATTTAATTGAGGGTGGGTCACTTATAGTTCAGGGGTTCAGTCTATTATCACTGTGGCGGGGAGCATGGTGGCCTGCAGATGGCATAGTGCTTAGCTGAAAGTCCTACATCTTGCAGGCAACAGGAAGTTGACTGACTTCACTTGACAATATCCTGACTATAGGAAACTTCAAAGGCCACCCTCAAAGTAACACACTCCCTCCAACAAGGCCATACCCACTCCAACAAAGCTACACCTCCTAATCATGCCACTTTCTATGAGATTATGGGGGTAGATTATATTAAAACGACCACAACCTCAAATTAAACACATTAGCAGCCCTACAAGGTATTTAAAATTTCATTTGGTTAGCATTCATTTAGGATTACTTTACATAATACCCAAGTCTATTGAGTTTCTCCCTCCCCCCACAAATGGTGTCTACTAAATAAGGTCTCATATTGCTAGTATGGCTGCAGCATTGTATTTGAAGTATAGGTTTTGTTTTCAATAAAATACCTGAGGAAATGGTACAATTTGAGGTTCTTACTTATCACATCATAGGGCAATATTGTAACTCTCTGTCTCCTCACAGGAGAGACGGCATTCTAGACATCTATCTGGTCTTTGTGTGGGGATCCTGACTCAGGTCATCAAGCTTGAGGGGCAAGTGCTTCACCAGTTGAACCATCCCTTTAGTCCTTGAAGTAGTTGTTATGTAGCAATAAACAATAGAATATTGGGGGGGAGTGTCTATTTTTTTAACTCTTTGTGTTCAGTTGAGTTTTTAATTGGATGATACTGGAAGAAAAAAAAAAGATGGAGCAGTGAGAGCATTGCTAAGGTTCAGGTTTTGGATGATTCCTAAAAGTAACTAGAAAGCAGTGACGTGTGTGTGTGTGTGTGTGTGTGTGTGTGTGTGTGTGTGTGTGTGTGTATGTGTGTGTGTTTGTGTGTGTGTGTTTATGTGTATTGGACATACACATGAGTGCTTGCTATCTGTATTGTACATATGGAGGCTACACATCAGTATCAGCATTTTCATTCATTGATCCACTTTATTTTTCTTAAGACAGGATCCTGGGATCCTTCTATCTGCCCCTTCCTACTCTTTCACCCTGTCCTTATCCCTTTCCTCCTCTCCCCACCTTCAAACCCCTGATGTTGTCAAAAGTCACAAGTGAGTGCCACAGACTCCAGCTTTCAGATAGGTCAAGAGGACAGTTTCTAGGCCTGATGACATCAGAAAGAAAGGCTGGGGAGGTTCACAAGACAGATAAACTGAGATAGATCCCCAGAACCCATATAATAGCCTAATATATTAGCATATGTGTCTCTAATTCTGGGACACTCGAAACGGAAGATAAGAGGCAGAGGCAGGGAAATTACTGGTATCTCATTGACTGGCTAGTTTGGCATAAGCATCTAAGTTCGTTTTACTTAGGATTTCAAGCCATCTAGCCATAAGAAATGGTAGTACTAAATTTTCTCATATTTGTAATAAAAAAACAACAAAAATGATTTAAGAAAGAGAGGGTGCTGTGTTCAGCATGGCTTCTGAGATGGATGGGCCTGACTACAGAAGCAAGGGAATAAGGGGAAAAAAACAGACAGATGGACACACAGAAAGAAAAATGGGATCACGTGGTCTGAGCTTCCTGACAGAAAACCACATCCTTCCTCATTCCCAAGCTCAGTGAGTTTATTATAGAGTTGAAGAAGAAGACAGTGTTATTACATACATGGAGGCAGAGTTCGAACTATAGGCGATCAGTGGACCTTCAGGCCATAAATATCCACTCAAGGGAAGCTATGATAGACATTTATGCACATACTGTCAACACTCATACTAAGTTCTCTGAGGAAGATGTGGTCATTTCCTTCTGAGCTTCACCCTGGGGAAAGGCATGGCCATTCCTCTACAGGTCTGTAGTTCTTGTGTCATTGACATGGCCTTGTCAGTGTCAACAGCACACATTCCCTCAGTACCTCACTCACCCCCAGTTTTCACTGCTCCCTACACAAGGCTTGGTTTGGGCTAACAGTGCAAAGATACAGTGTGTCATGGCAGGGACATGTTGATCACGGAAACTTGAGGCAGCTGGACGTATTACGTTTGCAGTCAGGAAACAGAGCAATGGGTGCTTATACTCAGGTCACTGTACTCCTTTCGTTCATTTTTGGCCTTCAGCCCATACCACTGAAATTTAGGTTGGGTTTCCCCACATCAATTAGTTCAGTCTAAGCAATCCCTCACAAACATGTCCAGAGCTACTAAATCCTGTCAAGTTGACAGTCAAGATGAACAATCTCAGTCTCACATTTCTGACTACAGTATTTTCTTTAGCTATCAAGACAAGAACTTCAGTTTTCAGTTCCATTGGTCATGATACATGCTGTCTTTCATAGTCTCCAAAGTTTGTAAATAATTTATCCAAATTAGTTGATGCTTTGTATTAATCTACCTCCTGACATCAGACTGGACTTTTCAGTAATAGACTATTTTATTTCTTTTCTTCAGCTCTTAAAAATGTCTGGTTCATAATGGATTCTCCACCAAAAATCTGCTGAATAAATAAATGAGTGAATAAATAGATATTAGTTTCTAGGCTCAGTTGACATATACATTGAAAAGAACTTCAATTTTCATTATTATTGTATAGAAGATAAAATTTTATCATAAACCTATGAGAACATACCATAAGTAACCAGGTTACCTTAAACATAAAGTGATTGGCTAAATTATCCAGGGATTTACTTATTAATTCTGCATTTTAAATTGCTTTTTGCTGTACCAAAACACAAGATGTTCTCTTAAAACTGTTGCCATTTTAGTTTGGAAATTTGTTTTAGAAAATATAAAACAGGTGCAGATCATATGTAGTCATTTATAGCAACTTAAAAATGAATTTTTGAGCATATATTTCAAAAAACATATGCAAAGTTAGCTTAATTTCCAATGCAAATAAAATAAATATTGATATTTATAAGTACCACATGAAAAGTTTTCCAAATTAATATCAGGACTTGAAAAAGTGAACTCCCATGTTTAGCTAGCTAAGAGAAGAACAAACAAAGGCAACTTGTTAATTCCCAGATATTTATGGCCACACAGAACTAATTAAACAATGATGCTGTAAATGATTATGCAGAAAAATAATCATATTATTCCCTTTGAAATCAGATTTCTAAGTGAGTATCTTTAGCCCACAAATTAGTAAGTAAATGGTAGGCTAGCTAGTTCAGCTTGTCACTGTTATTCATGACACAGGAGGAAACCTGAAGAGGAGTCACTGCTAACAGTTCAAGTTGTATTAATAAACCCTCCATAAGTTGTAATTCTTCCAGTCTTGTCTCCTCTTATTCACAACCTGATTATATGTTATTACTGAAGATCTGTTGTGTTTCCAGAGTATCCAAAGAAAAACATTTTCACTCTTTTTTTTTGTGTATATATATATATATATATATATATATATATATATATACACAAAAAAAAGATATATGTATAAGTATGTATGTGTGTATATGTACATATAAAATATATATGTATGCATGTACATACATGCATACATACATACACACATGTTGGGACAGTGTTTCTCTGTGTGCTTTGGAGCCATCTTGGAACTCACTCCGTTGACCACAGTGGCCTCAAATTCACAGAGATCTATCTGCCTCTACCTTGTGAGTTCTGTAACCTAACATTTTTGAAATTATTTTTGAAATAATTTTTCATACAATATATTCTCATCATCTCATCCAAGATCCTCCTTACCTCTCTACTCATACACTTCATGCCAATTTTCTCTCTTTAGAAAAATTACACAACAACAACAAAAAAACAGGCAAATAAAACAAGCAGATCATAATATGAGACACACACATAAAACCCATAAAAACACAAAATCAGATACTACAATATATAAGCAAAAGACCAGAAAGGTAAAGAATGCCCAAGCAAAACATTATGAGACAAATACAAACATGTATATGTATGTGTATATGTATATGTATATGTATACACACACACACACACACACACACATCCACCGAGTTTGTTTTGTGTTAGCCGTCTGCCTGATGCATGTGGGGACTGCTCTTAAGAGTGGTTTGTGTACACAGTGAGATTCCATTAAATAAAACTAATTTTTCCATTGTGAGCAGTTGACACTTGGAGGGTAACATTTGGATTAGGTTTGGGAAAGCTGTCCCCTTCCCCTTCTCCATGCTGGGATCCCACCTGGCCTAGAACTGTGCAGACCAGTTCATGCTACCACAGTTTGTATGAGTTCATGTGTGCATCAATCCTGCTGTATCTGGAAGGCCTTGTTTTCTTGATGTCAACTTGGAAGTGTTTTAATCCCACTTCCTGATAAATATTCTGTAATAATTTCCACCATAGTTTAACTAAAACAATTATGCTCATCAATGAGATATAATTTAATTTACAACTCAATTTAAATAACAGGAAAATAGTTCAATAATTCTGTTAAATTTAAATAAAAATTAGAAACTTAATTAATTTAATAAATATTAATAGAACTAATATTTAAATTCTTTAATAAATTAAAAGGTGATACTAATGAATGATCAGAAATTTGAAAACATAATTTATACATATGTATTGAACCATATTCCAAAAGAAAAATAGAAAAAAAATTTTCAAAAATGTAAGGTATGACTATGAATCATAGGATCTATCCACACAGGATTTTAAAGCTCCTATTAGAAAACATGTATATGACAAATATATTTTTTGCAACACATACATACAAAAGCCTTAGTACATTATTTGGAAAATTTTACACTTTTATAAAAATGAAACATTTTACTGCTAGCAAAGATCTCATAAAACTGTCACAAATAATACTTAAGTCTTGAGAATTAGAAGTACTTTTTCTTAGATCAAACACATCAATTTAAAAACCCTCCATTTTAAGCACATGATATTTAAAATCTGTTGATATACTTGTGGGAAACATTCTAGAATCTTGCAGTGACAACTCACAGTTTAACAAGCTTGTCCAGCTTTTGACACTGCAACACGATATTGCCATCTACAAAGCTGAGACTTGAGAATGGAGCAATTAAGTTACTACAAAAATGAATGAATGAATAAATAAATAAATAAATAAATAAATGTGACAAACATATCTTAGAAGCTCTGGGCTCCCTCTTCTGTCTTTCTAAATCATTGTGGTTTGACTACAAAATGTTTCCAAATATTTCCTTTTAGTAACACTGTCATTGGGGCTAGAAAGGTGACTTGGCATTTAAGTTCTTGTTGCTCTTGTAGAAGACTCCCGTTCAGATTCCTGTATACATATGGTGGCTCACAACCCACTGTAATTACAGCTCCCAGAAATCTAATGCCTTCTACTGGCCGCTAGTGATACCATCATCACATATGTGCACACCTACAAGCAAATACATATACACACTAAATAAATCTAAAACAAAAGAAAAAAAAACAAAATAAGACAATTATTTCATATTTTTCCTGGGTTACAGGATCGTCTCTTTATTTTGTCCCATTTGACCTGGCAGAGAGGATGATGCTCTGTTGCTCTCAGTCCTAGCCTGCTATATGTCCTGGGAGTTTTAACAAAGACTCTGAACGAAAAAATAAAGAAGAGAGAAAATTGCATACCATAATCTTACTGGATAGTCTTAAATACAGGAAATTCAAAAAATGCACTAATTATTAAACTAATAAAATGAATACAGCAAGGCTGCAGCATATACAAGGAATAACAGCTATACATCCATAACAAAATACCTGAATTAGAAACCAGAGAAGTAATTAAATGTATATTAGGTACCAAAAATACCTAGTAGTAAGTTAGTGGAAAAGGTGAAAGATTTCAACAATGAAAAGTTTGAAGTATTGATGAAAAAGTTGACACACATACACAAATGGAATGAAAACTGATGTTCATGAATTTGAAGATTTGATACTTTTAAACTGTACATACCATTCACAAAGATCTGCAGATACAGTCCAATGTCTATGAAAGTAACAATGATATTATTTTTTAAACAGATTTATTTTTATTTTATGCTTGAATGCTTGAATGTACATATGTGTGCCAGGTAAATGCTTGGGGTTTATGGAAACCAGAAGGGGACACAAGATCCTCTCCAATTGGAGTTACAGAGGATTGCGTGCTGCCATGTGAGACCTGAACCCTGGTCCTCAACAAAACCAGCAAATGTTCTTAACCACTGAGCTATCTCTCCAGCCCCAGCAATGACACTCTTCACCAAAACAAGAAGAAAAAAGTTTAAAACCGCAATGAACACCTTGAACACCAAAAACCATCTTAAGAAAATTGGATAGAGTAGGAAACACTATTCTTCTTGACTTTAGAAAATACACAAAACCACTGACCTATAAACAACACTTTTTCCTGAAAAACAGACAATAGGCCAATGAGACAAAATGGAAAGTTTCAGAGGAAACTAATGAATCTATAGCTAAATAATTTTTGACAGAGGTGCTAAGAACATTTATGTACAGAAAAGAAAAAGACAGGTTTTTTTTATCAGTAAATGATGATGGGGAAATTACATTTCTGTTATGAGCAGTTTTCCCACAAGCATGGTCCCACAGCTGAGTCAGTCCCAAAATAACACACAGAGATTCTGTATTAGCTATAAAGCTGTTGGCCTGTTACTAGCATTTCTTATTGGCTAGCTCTGTCTTAAATATTAACCTATTTCTATTAATCTAAATGATTCCACGTGGTATTATCTTACCAGAGAGAGGGTCCAGAGTTCTGCTCTTAAGTCCCTACATCTTGACTCCACTTTCCTACATCTCCCAGAATCCTACTTGTCTCCTAGTCCCACCTATCTTGCTTTCCTATTGGCCAGCAGGGCTTTATTCATTAACCAGTAAGAGAGACATATTTACAGAATGACATCTCCCATCACATTCCCATATTAGATACTCATATGAAACTAGATCCCCCCTCACAAATTTCAAGAACCAATTCAAAATGAGGTAAACTTAAATGTAATATCTAAATCTAAAAAGAAGAAAAATAAAACAGAGAAGTATTTCAGATAATTAGAATAGACAGACTTTCCTTTCTTTAGGCAAAGAACACAAAAACTCAAAAAGTAAAAATTGACTAATAGTATTTCATAAAATTTAAAAGCCTCTGCAAAGCAAGGAAACAATCAACAAGCCATAGAGACAAACTATAGAGTGGGAAAACATTTGCATGCTTTACATCTGACAAGGGGTTAATATTCTGCATACATAAGACCCTCTAAAAAGCAACATGCAAACAAGGGCCAACACAAAGCAGTGATGGGTATTATTAGTCTCTTACAGATATTTCTCAGAAGAAGGACTACAGATGGTCAACCATCATATGAAAAAGTTGTTGAACATCATTAATCATTGGAGAAGTGTATTTTAAAACCACAAGAAAATATCACCCCATTCCAATAATAATGTCTCTTATCAAATAGAGAAAGAAAAAAATGTTGACAACATGGTAATGAATCAGAGTCCCAGGGTACTTACTGGGTATGAAAATTAATATAGTCATTATGGAAAAAAAGTAGAGCTTGTCTTCAAAAAAAAATAAAAATAGAATAACCATATGATCCACTGGTCTCACTACTGGTATACATCCAAAGGAAATGAAAACATTATGTTAGAAAGACATCCGCACTTTTGTGTTCATTGCAACACTACACAAATAGCCAAGAAAGGGAGGCATTGTACACGTCCTTCAGCTAAAACATCGAGAAAGGAAACACAGAGTCACATGCAAGCTAAAACGGGGGATTTTAAAGATTTTCACCACAAAGAAATGATAAGTGTTTAAGGAGATGGATATACTTATGCTGATTTATATATTTTATAATAAACACACATGTTAAAACATTGCAAGGTACTCCAACAATGTGGCCAATTCTTATACTTAAATAAAATTTCATTATTTTAACAAAATAAAAATTTAAGAACTCACTGGGCAGAAAGTATGAAAAATTACAAAAGAAACATTTCTGGAGCAAAAAGAAAAAAAAATGCCTAATATTTCAAGACAAAGATCAGAATGCCATAACTGTTTCATACAATGGCAACCTTTTAAGAGAGGCTCAGGACTCAAAAGAAGTGAAAACAACTGTTAAATTGTTACCATTCAAGGTCACCTATTTAATAAAACTTTTTTGCCCTTATCTATGCCAGTCTTTTTAAAAGAAATGTTAAGTATAAAAGAAAGGAGTCCTATGTTTAATGTACTTACTAGATATTTGGAACTATAAAAAGTATTGTTTGTCACATCAAGTTTATACAGTTTTTATTCCAGTACAGTGCTGTTCATTATTTTATGAGCATATTTTTAATAGTTTTGAGTAATTTCTATAACAATGTTACAGAAAATTAAAGTATAAGATATTTCTATCATAAGAGAAAGTTCTTTTGTGACATTTTGTAATTCATTCTCTCTAGGAAACTATAATATAAGAGTTTGAGAGCTAACTCATATTCAATATTTATTGTGTTATCTTGTTTAGGCTTGGAATAAATTTGGAAAGCAAAGTTTTAATCTTCACTGCATTTTAAAGACAGGAAGAGTAAGATCTAGAGGGAATGAAACATCTCTCTCACTCAGGGTAGCATGTCCTGTACATTGTAAAGTTAGGATCTGAACCAACTTCTAGCCTGTGCTTAAAAGCAGGCTTCTTTTAAACATGTTATGCACTAGTCTCCAGTTTCAGCAAAACTGACATAAAAATTCTCTGTCCCTAGTAATATTGAAGATATTAGACTCAAGCAGAGAGCCATGTCAAAGAGCTTGAAAAGAAAAAAAAACCATCATCTTGGGAGTGCAGAGAAATCTCTAAAGCTTTAGTTCCTAACCATTTATGAAACAATGTTTGTGCATTTCATGATGCGGCATTTAGAACAATGTCTGGCATCTAAGCAAGAACTCAATAAAGGCTAGCCATTAACATTATCAGGGACATATTGTCAATTCCTGTCCAAATCCCAAATTGGCCTCTTGTCTAAAATTCTTTTAAGTTCAGTGGGATCTGTGTATGTGGATGTGTTTGTTTATTTTCCTCTCTTCCAGCAGAATGTGAGTAGGCATCTGTCACTGCTCAGGATTGAAGCTTACCTGAAGACAATGAAATGGCATTTGTTAATTTATCATTTGCTGACATTTATTATTCCACTTCCTAATAAGCAAATAATGAGCAGGCCCTAGTATCTTTAGTGAAACCTTAAAAACACCGTCTATACTTCCATGCCTGAGTAAAAGTTCCTGTGTTCCCAATAACAACTCACTACCTAGTCTGATTTTATAAACCGTTAAACATGTGAGCAATCAGAATACGTCTATAGAAAATTCAGGATTTTAGTTGATTCAGAATTAAATATTGCTAAAATGATTGTCTCATTTTTATTTACTAAACCAGACAAAAATTATGTGTGTGCACATGTGTTTATTTTAAAAGCATGTGAATTAACTAAAAGCCCTTACTTTTGAATAATCTTATGTTCCAACTTTAGAATTTTAGGCTTCTTATGACCATAAATATGTCACAACTGTTGCTACTAACTCAAATTGGTAGTGAATATAGATTTAAGAAAGGCAAACCCTGTCTCTGAATGACGTGTACTTCTGTATACAAGTACAGTTAGTGTTAAATGCTAGATTAAGGTAAGGGTTCAAATTAGTGTTTGTGTTCACATTAGCATTAGGGTTATTGTTAACAATAGGGTTAGTGTTACTATTGGTGTTATATAGGGCTAGGGTTTGTATTGGAGTTACGTTTAGATTTATTGTGTTTGGCTTAGGTTTGGGTTAGTTTTAACTTTGTATTAGGGATAGGATTAGCATTAGCATTAGGTCAAGCAATAGAGTTAGGGGTTTGGTTAGTGCTGCAGTTAGCGTTTGCGAAGGTACTAGGCTTACAGTTAGCATTAGGATTAAGTTTAGGTTTATCATTATTTATGGCGTTAAGTTTAGCTTTGGAGATTGTTTATGATGACTTATCCTCATAATATTAATGTGCTGTCACATTTATGAAATACATTCATTTTATTACAAAAAGAGCCGTGTCTTGTAATGTCTGTCTATTGATCAAATGCATATAAAATGGATGTGTATAATTTGACCCTGTGTTTTTTTTTCCGGTGAAACCACATCTCTTTTCCAAAGCATAATCATTAAAATGTCACGTACTCATAAGTATTGAATTGTCATCTCTTTCTCCTCTCTGAAAACAGGCAGGGTTCATTTTGACTCTAGTTAGTAAAAGGAATAGAAAAACATTGTGAACATGTCAGAGAAATGCATTGTCTTTCACTAAATCTATGCAACTTCATCTATGATTGAAGTCCTCATTGGAAAATTAAGTTTTTTGTGGCAATGTGAAATTCATTGACTATAATGCTAAAGCGTGGCTCCAACTCACAGTGTTTTTAGCAGAGTGTTTATAGCAACTATTTTCTGTAAAAATTGTTTTTTGGAGGCAAGAATGAACTACATTCACACAGAAACAGAGAAAGAAACAAAGGACTGTGTAAGGGTTCTCAAGGTTTAAAGAAAGACTTCCTTAGACTATAGCTTGTTATGCTATGGGATATAATCTATTTGCCAGAAATGCAGATTATTTTCAACTTTGATTGTATTTATTAATGTATACGTCAATGTGATCATGCTTGCTGAAAACCTATACATTTCAGGCTGAAATGTCCTACACCACTACATTGTATTTAGAAACGTGTGCAGCTAAGATGTGTTGAGAACAGGAAGTTGCTATTTCTAGGAAAGATACAGCTCGTTTTCACTAAAATAGCAACTTCAAAAAGAGAGAGTGTTTGGATAAGAAATAATTTCTCCTCTGTAGAAAAATAAGCAGGATCCTCTTTCGACTGTTGCTACTAACTCAATGACCCCTTGCTACTCTTTCTCATTTAGTATTTGGCCTTTTTAGTCTAAATTGAGAAAGAAGAAGAAACAGAAATTCTCCAAATTTAATGAAAAGAGATACAAATTAAATAATTTTTACAAGTTCTAAAATTGTTGTTCTCTATAGTACTTGGTATTATATGTTGTAAAGATGGTTGTTCCTTATTTAAAACTGTTTTGAATGAGTTCTTCAGAGTTTACATACTGTAAAATAAGGTAAACATTTGTACACATACATGTGTATTTCTTAATTATTTCTTTTTGAGGTTTCTTATTTTACTTTTAGTTAAAAAACAAATTCATCATTTGCCCCTCTCTTTCCTTCCCCTAATTCTTTTTATGCTCAACTACAGCTCCATCTCAAATTGACTATCTCCTTTACTTTAACTATTATTAATACATATGTAAATGAATAATATATAATACAACCTATGGATTCTGTTTTGCATGGTTTGTTTGCATTTTAAAAAGAACCCAATAGCTACTTGAATGAAAGCATTTTAAGGACAGGAAAAGTAATATCTCAGGAGATGAAATGTCTGACTCAGTGTAGCTTGTCCTGTAAATTGTGAGGTCAGAATTCAAACCAGCTTTATCTTATGCTAAATGTAATCCACACACAAATGTGGATTATGCCTGTAAAATAGTCTTAAATTCCTCTCAGTAAATTTCCCATCATTTGGATTCATCTGAATTGGAGCCCATAGGGTCTTGAAGAAAATCTAGCTCAATATGAAATGTAAGAGAGCAAAACAAATCAGGCAAGGCCAACAATGAAGGCTCTGAGAGGTGTACTCAAACATTGATCACAATCAGATCATCATTTGGATGTCTCTGTCTACAACTGTCACAGTGTTTTAGGGTTTTTTGTTGTTGTTTATTTATTTACTTATTTGCCATGTGAAGGAAAGCTAGTTCAACTTAGTATGACACATATATATCTAGTTTTCAGATAAGAGGGATCCCCCAAACTCAGAACTAAAACAAACAAGACCATTGGTATTTTCGGGACCAATGATACAAAACTTAATGAGTTGTGCTATGAAAACAATGTTTGGTGAATTGTCTACCTCCAGATAGGAAGGGTGAAAGCTGAAATATATGATGGCCCCTGAAGATAATCTCGATGTATCCTTTAAGCTTAAATTTGCTAGAAAGAAGTTACAGGCATTGTGAACTGCTCAAATATGGGTAATGTGAAATCAGACCTCAATCATAAGTTCCCTGCAAGAGGAATACTCAGCCTTAAACACTGGGCCATTCTGATTTCCACTCTTTAATAAGCACATTAGAAAATTCTTTTGTCCCAAAAGATTTTCTACTAGTGAAAAGTATTGGAGAAAAGCCAGAGTAGAGGCATGCATATCTGCCCATGAAACCTCAAGAAATACTATCCAGATGTGAATGTACTAGCAGTTTTGTTCTCTCTGATGTCAGTGGTAGGCAGCTACGAAAATCTCTAAGGAACAGCAGAAGGTGTGCTTCTCCTCATGTAGGAGAAGTGCCTGGTCTTGAATGACAAGCTCATCATGTCAGAAAGAAAAAGCTATGCGGACAATTAGAAGAGCTCACAGCATTGGGGCTGTGCAGGAACCGAGAACTCATATGCACAGGCTTCTGAGTATGCTACAGGTTTTCTTGAACAACAACAGAGAAACACTGGCAATTCAATTTTCTTCAATTAAATACTTTTGTGACCTAGCTTTGATCAGTTCTTAAATAGAACTGTTCAAATAAAAAAGAAAACAACAGTTTTCTTTTTTAAATCATTGATTGAAATATTTTTTTATCTAAGTACACTTACTCAAATTTAGTGTTACCAATTTCAAGTGATTGAAAAAATACTGCTTTAAGGGATTTTGTGGCATTACATTACCTTTATCCTTTCCAGCAATCTTTTCACAAACCTAAGGACCTCTCTCTCTCTCTCTCTCTCTCTCTCTGTGTGTGTGTGTGTGTGTGTGTGTGTGTGTGTGTGTATGTGTGTGTGTGTGTGTAAAATGTCCATAACTAATTTAAATTTATTGAATTTCAATTTACCCCCTGTATTGAAAATAGATTTCTATCTCATATAATATATCCTGATTGTGGTCTCCCTTCCATCATTCTTCCCAGTTTCTTACCACTTCCCCTGCCAGCCCAATCCACTCCATTTATGTGTCTCATTAGAAAAGAACATGCTCCTAAGAGATAACAACAAAACATACCAAAAAAATACAATAAGATAAAACAAAAACCAACATATTGATGTTGGACAAAGTAGACCAACAGAAGGAAAAGAGCCCAAGAAAAGGAACAAGAATCAGAGATCCACAAAGTCACCAACATGAAAGTGAAAGCGAGACTATGGAAGCAGAGGGTCAGATGCAAACGTGCAAAGGCCCTATGCTTGCTGGTTCAGTGTGTGAGCTCACATGAACTTTGCTCAATTGATCCAGAGCATCCTGCTCTCCTGGTGTAAACTGTACATCTTTCCCACAGTTTAGGCATTGAAGTTTGAAAAACCAAAGATACACTAAATTGGCAGCATTTAAATTAAATAGTCGAAGAGCATGCAGAGAAGCATTGCTTTGCTTTTTTATTCTTTTATTTTTTTAATAATCACTTTCACATCAAATTCCTACAAATAAAGGGGCAAACTTAACCTAAGATGACATTCATGTTCTAGTAAGCAAAAGACTGGAAAATACAGATGTGACAGGATGGCAACAACAGATATGAAACAAATGTCTTCTTTAGCAAACATCATAAAATGAGTTGAACGTATTTCCTTTCTGCTAATAAAAATGTTCCTATTAATAGGGCTTTGTATAGAGTCATTTACAATGTATACTCAAAAGCAGACCTTAAAAGGTAATATAAGATTCATTTTAAGGTGATAACATAATATACTATTGATGTGATGAGTCATTAAGAGAATACACAAGGGATGTGAAATAAATGTCTTCCTTAGCAAACGTCATCGATGAGCTGAGTATATAGCACTGTATAATTTTCCCACAGAATTTTGATAACAAGCAACAGAACATCACCTGCAATATTTCAAATACTCATACTATTGCTATACGCACACATATTTGAACATAGAATTATACTGTGGATCAATCTGACAACTGTTTTTTAATGTCAAGTGTACTAAAGAAAAGACACTGTTTATTAGCTATAGTTTTGTATAGTACTACATCATTTAAATACAAAGATCTTGTAAAAGGACATAATTGCATGCTAATAAGTCCTTTGTTTCCTTTATTAGAGCATTAAGTCAAATCCTGTCCATAATTATAAACATCAAACTACTGTTGAGTTTGGTTGAGAATTCTAAGCCTGCTTCACAGAGTTTGTAAGTACTGTTGTTGTACAGACAAGGAGTTCAGGTTGTCCTCTCTGTTGAAAAGTGTTCCCCCTCTCCTTGTCTACTGGATCTGTGTATAAGCCTTCAGAGGACTGAGACTGTACTTACTGCGCACCCAGCCACAACAATAACAGGATCTTGTAGTTCTATAATGGCTATTTCTTGCTTTTGGGTTTCTACCACGCATTGGGTCTCTACTTTTGTAGTTTCTTTCCCTTATACTAAGTGTGTCCTTCCAGTCTTAGTACTTCTGCATTACTCAATGGCCGATTGCCCCATAATCCTGTCTCCAGAGGTCCATTTCCACAGAGGGAGGCAGACATTTCCTTGCTTTCCACTTGTCAGTGCAGACCTGCCTTATGCTCCTTCTTGCATAACGCTCCGGGAAACTCAGCGTTCACAGCCTGGGAATTCTCTCTCGTTGAGAGACTTCGATTGCTCTCCGCCAGGAAATCAAACAGCTTCCTGCACATAACACCTCCCTTCTTCATTCATTTGAAGTACTCATTCACAGCTATGAGACATAATTAAAGTAGCCCTCTGTCCCCAGGGTGGCACCAGCACCAGAAAGGCTTACCTGCTGGAAGCATATTGCAACAAGTACCTTTTTTCTTCCCTAGTGTGTTTTTGAGCAGTTGTCTCTTGACATGAAACTGAAAAGTTTCTAGAGACAAATGCTCAAAAACACACTAGGGAAGAAACACACGAGGTGGAAACTTAAGGCATCAGGTGCTTTCTGCCATCAGAAATCACATTTCAGGGAATATATTTCAGTTCCCTGAATGGACATGATTGCAGATTTCACAACCTCACAAAAGTCTCTGCCTAAGTTTCAGTGCACAGTTTAGTTTTCAGGAGGCAATACCTGAAGGTATTTAATCCATCACATATTAATAAAAAGGAATGAGAATTATCATCTCTCACATACATAGAAAAATGTTCAATTTTTGCCAATCTAGTTAATCATTGTAATGGCTTCATCACTAATGTTATCTGCTACCAGAATCAAGAAAGAAATGACTTGCTTTCTTATAGTAAGTTACTCAGAAAAGTTTTCCAAACCCTTTGAGAGCTGGACATATTTGGGTAAGTACCTTTCCATCTTCACAACACATAGTTATTCATTAGATTGCTAAATGCAGAATAATTCTGTGGACGGGGTTCTCTTGACTCATGGACCTTCCCCAAAATGTCTAACACCCCACTGAGTATCTCATATCCCCACTAAAAGAGCTACAAAGGATAACAAGTGTCTGTAACAATTCAAAAAGATATACAAACATTGTCACATTAAAAAAAAAAAGCAGAATCATCATTTCCTTTTATAAACATCTAAATTCGGAGATATGATGCAAAACAGAGGCAAAGGATAGATTGGGTAGGGGCAAGGATAGACTCTGATTAAACAGGGAATTCTGATTAACCACATTTAGCACACAATGCTTTTTCTTATAATTGCTTTTTAAACTCTAATTTGATCCTAAGAGTTCCCTCGGGGGTTGGGGGGAAGGAAACTTGCCCCTAGATCAAGCAATCGTTATTCTGCATTTTACAAATGAGGAAAATGAGGCAGAGAAAGTTAAGTAAATTGTTTACTAAATCATTCAAGGGTTTATCACTAGTGGATTGCAAAGTGAGACAATGGTAGCTTCAGGGCTGAGCATTTGTCTGGTGCTCAGATGTCCAGTCTCCTTTCTCTTTCTCTTTCTCTTTCTCTTTCTCTTTCTCTTTCTCATTCTCTTTCTCTTTCTCTCCCCCCCCCCTTCAAGTTAGGTTTGAGGTGAGACATTGTGTCCATTTCTCTATCACAGTGCTGAGATTTTGTCTGGTATGAAACTTGCTGGTCTCTATGAGTGCATGCATGAATCAGTCCTGTTGAGTCTAGAAGATACTGTTTCTTTGTCATCCACCATCTCTGGCTCTTACAATCTTTCCATCTCTTTTTTTGTCATACATCTAATGAGGAAGCTATTTGAAATTGATACCTGCTGGGAACAGTAAAATTGTTTTCCTATAGGGGAGTGTCATTGGCTTTGTCAACCATACCCCAGGACATGCCAAGTGTCCAGAAGTAGTTGGCCAATACAACAAAGTCCATAGTTTGAGTCTTTTGCTTTTGGTGGATGTTCTGTTCCATTTTGTTTTGTTTTGTCTTAATAGTTTTTGTTTGGTTAATTTTCATTTTGTGTTTTACTTCCTTTTCCTTCTAGAAAGAAAAAAAGAACCTGAAGGTGGTTTAATAGAAAGTGGGGAGGAACTGGAAAGAGTTGAGGGAGGAGAAAACTTGATCAGACATAGTGTATGAAAAAATTTTAATTTAAAAAGTAACTTTAAAAAGTTAGGTTTGAATGTAAATGCCATCCAGAGTCGGTTGTGTTAACTACTGCACTAAAATTCTTGCTTAAAAATGGAAAACCAGCATTAATGAAGGTATGACTGGCCAAGACTGTTTCTCTCTATTTCAATTTCACAGTTAAGGAGTATCAATAGTGTACTGTACTGGGAGTGAAATTTGTTGAACATTTACTGAATATTCTTTATGAGTCACACATAATCTTGATAATAGTTTGCACAGTGGTTACAGGCTCCCCATACATACAATATTTACATTTAAAATCAGGTCTCTTTAAGTTCATATTCCATATTCTGATCCCTCTAATGTAAGCCTATTTTATAAATATAGTTGAGGCCCACAGTTCACATCTTAGTAGAGGACCTCTAATGCCTGTTTATCAAATGTGCCAAAATAAACAAGCTGTCCCAGGATGGGTGGGGATTAAAAACAAGAGGAGTCTACCTTATAGTGCATTAGCCTTCAGTCAGTGACTGGTAAACAGAAATGGACCTACTACTCTAATTTTAGCAAACGCCATATTCCTATAAGAATAACTTCCAGATGCCGGCCTGGGTGTCCATTTTGTTATTTCTGGCAAAGAAAATTCTCACATTTTGCCAGCCAGAGAGAGCAGAATCTACTAATCGGTGCCAGCCATGATTTGTTCCCCCAACATAAAAGCACAGGCCTTTCCTTTGGAATGCTTTGTTAGAAACATCTACCCCCCCCCCACTGTTCTGACTGCAACAGCATGGATTCATATTTATTATCATGATCTGCAACTGAGCTAATCTCTTAAGTTAGGAAATTGATTATTATTATTATCAGGCAGTGGCATATTCCTTGGGCTACACCATCCTTCTAAGAGAGTCTTTCTCAAAATTTATTTGATATTTGAGTACCAGAAACAACATGAAGAACACAAGCCTGTCAAGATAAAATAGAGCCTGGAACTTTCTATTTTTAATGATTCTGAAAACGGGCAGTTTTTAAAATGATTGTTGTGATTCACTCCATTTTCCTCTTTCCTGACCCCCATCAGAGCTGAAACAATGAGCTTTCCTAAGGCTGGCTCTGGTTTAGAAGTGCCCCCCTTGCCCAAACAAGGCAATGCTAAGAAGTGCTAGGAACCTCTAAAAGACAGACATGTAGAAGGATAGTTAAGCTATTGTAACAACTCCCCTCAAACTTCTGAGGTCACATAATTAGTTTTAAGACTGTAGGTGCTATGATAACAGCTACCCTGTCCTCTGGATGCTCTGAATGAACCCACAGAATTATTGCTGAATGAACCCACAGAAACAGCTGACCTAAACAAGCGGGAGCTCATGGACCCCAGTCTGACCGCTGGGAAACCAGCATAGGACTGACCCAGAATCCCTGAATGTGGTGTTAGTTAGGAGGACTGGGCAGTCTATAGGGCCTCTGGTAGTGGATCAGTATTTATCCCTAGTATATGAATGGACTTTGGGAGCCCATTCCATTCCACATAGAGAAATACTCTCTCAGCCTAAACACTAGGGGAAGGGCCTAGGCCTTCCTCCAAATGATAAGACAGACTTTGAAGATCCCCCATGGAAGGCCTAACCCTCTCTGGGAAGCAAAAAGGAGATGGGATGGGAGTTGGTGGGGGAAAGGAGGATGAGGGAACTGGCATCGGCATGTAAAACAAACTTGTTTCAAATTTAAATTAAAATGTTATCATAAAGAAAAATAACCAAAACAAATTTTAAAGTCTTAAGAAAGAAAGAAAGAAAGAAAGAAAGAAAGAAAGAAAGAAAGAGAAAAAGAAAGAAAGGAAGAAAGGAAGGAAGGAAGAGAGAGAAAGAAAAAAATGCCAGTTATGTTTCACGTTGCTTTACCCAATTCAGTTAGCTCGGTTATGGCTGAGTTGTCAATTTCCCTACACATGAGGTTCCACAAACGGAGACTATTCTGAGCCCGTTTTTAAAAAGTAAATAACGTTTTATTTTTATTTTTTTAAGAGATGACAACAAAACAAAATATAATAAGATATAACAAAAACCGTCATATTAAAATTAGACATGACAAGCCAACAAAAAATAAAAGACCCCCAAGAGAGAAGGCACAAGATTCAGAGACACACTTGTTCACACATTCAGGGATCCCCTAAAAGTACTAAGCTTAAAACTATAGTATACATTCAGGGGATTTGGTGAAAATCCATGTCGGCCCTGTGATTGCCTCCTCAGTCTCTGTGAGTTCACATAAGCTTAGTTCAGTTGTTTTAGAAGGGTTTGTTCTCCGACTGTCTGCCATCCCCTCTGTTTCCCCATTCCTTCTATCTCTGATTTCATGGGGTTCCCTGAATTTTGGGTAGGGGGAGGAACTTGATGGAGACATCTGGTTCCACATGCCACCTCTTTGCACATTCATTTCTGCTTCTCTGTCATGTAGTGATACATTTAAGGTAGGGTGTCTCACAAACCATCCATGTTGCTTAGATATTCCAGCCACCAGAATTAAGACAAACAAGCCATTCTATTTTACAAAATATCCAGCCTGAAGTGTTTTATAGCAACAGACTAAAATACAAGATTTGGGTCAATTCTGCTCCTAAACCAGAGCAGAGAACCTCAGGAGTTCTCACAGATCCAATTACCTTCTGTGGTAGTTCTTGAGTCACAATGACTCCCACTGTACTTAGTCCAGGGCATGAACTGTCATTCCTATTTCCTTGGGTCCTGGAAGTCAGCTGCATGTGTGGGTTGTCTGTCTGTCACTGTGACAGTGCTGTCACTCCATTTGCACCTTTGTTTGTCCAGATGCCCCATTCAAATACCAAAATATCCTAAGTTCTTCCCACATGCCTACTGCTTAAGCCATCAGTGTCGCTCCCTTGATATTTGAATGTTGTTTATCCAACACAGTTTTCTCCTGTATGGGTCAACAGGCTTTCTGATACTTTCAACAACTCTTCTAGAGTTTATGATCAAGCACAATTCCTTCATGACTAGCTTGGGTTTGGCTGGCTGTATTGACTCCAGTGAGTAGAAAATTATGGAATGTTTCTTTGAGACTAAGCTGTAGAATGTCCATGGGCCTCCATATTAGTAACCATTCTTTTCCACATTCTCGTGGACTGTTTGCATTTGAGACATGCAATGCTCATGTCATGACTCAGGCCTGTGCAAACATCCTCTTGGTAAGGAACCTATTCTTGGAAATCATGTTGTTAGAAAAATATATGTTTCTCCTGGGCATGAAATTTTAATAAGAGTTGTGATGAGGAGGCATGGTATAAATTTTCATCTCATCTTCTCCTTATATGAAAAGAGATATCCAGTAGAACAAGCTATCTAAAATTTAGAGCAAACTACCCACAGAACAAATGATTGAAAGAAATAAAACTTCTTTGTGCATAAAATCTGTCATATGCATCTGCTTAGATCTTTTCTGGTTTTTGCTAAAGTATACATTGCTTCTGTCCTTATTTAAATGAAAGAATTCTTACTTAGAGGAAGGGACACATGATAAAAATGGAGAAACGCTGTCTTCTAAGACACAATTGCCATGTCTTTGTGACTCATGTGCCTTGGAACAAGATCACAATGTTCAAACCATGACCACATAGGAAAGGCTATGGAATAAAATTAAGTAGAACATGTTGGTTATTGTAATAATGAAGATACACTTATCAGAGCAAGAATAGCAATCCCAGAGTTATGATGCTATTGCACAGAAACAGTGTAGTTAGAAAAGCAATCCTAATATTTTTCCCTCTCTTTAACACATATATTTTGCATCTTTCTGTGTTTTCTACATTTGTTCATTTGGCCTGTTTCCTAATGGTAAAGATTAGCTCTTTGTAACTTTTTCCACACAACACATTCTGATAAATGTTCTCACTGATGCATTTTTTATAGATGCAATATTATTCCTTTAAAATAAGTTCCTAGATGTAGAATTGGTAAGTAAATACCAGGAAAATGACAAAAGCATGCACTGGCTTTTGATGACAAATAACATTCTAGGACATTTGTGAACACTTTTGTTTCCTACCATCAGTATATAAGAATGTCTATTTACAAACTCTCTCTCAACCTATCTCTTTCCTACACACACACACACACACACACACACACACACACACACACATACATACATACAAAAACAAGCCATGGGATTTTTAGTGAGGCTGTTTGTTTTCTTCCATTTTTGCTAGTTAACTAGCAGAAAATGTCATCTAACTGTCATTTGTTAATATCGATTGAATTATCTGTGATGCTAATCCTCCATTTTGCTTCTCCCAGCTTCATGATATTCCATCCCATGTGTGTACCAATATGCCAACATTATAACAGTCATTTCCATTTCTTACCTTAAACTCCTGCCAAAGGATTCCCTCGATAATTAATAATGTCTGCATTTAAATAAACTTCTCCTTTTATTTATCCCCAGGGCAAGTTTCTTTATAAGAAATTTCTGGAGGAAAGAATATAGTTAACTAGTTTTCAGAACAGCTTTGTTGATTGCCAACAATAGATGTTACTGATTGTATATGAAATTTTGTTCTCTAAAAAAATATCCCATGGGATCTGTAGATGCAGCTTCATTTTAAAAGGAATATTTATGATGTCATGAAGTTAAAAATCCTAGTCCAATATAACCTTTGCTCTTATGAGAAGACAAACGCAGAGTTCCATAGTATCCAAAGATGGAGGCTGTGAAGGACATTTCAGGGCAAGAGGAGTTTCTCCTGATCATTGACATCTATATATTTATACATCTATGGGACATCTATTACTTTCAAATGAGAAATGTGGAAACCAGCTTCCATACCAGCAGAATAAGAAGTTTTCTAATTGAAAGTAAGGTCACAGGGATAGAGAGGGCAAGGGTTGAGGAAATTAGCACACACTAAAACCATGTATGAATGTTCAAAGAACAAATTTAGTAAAAATTAATATTGTAAGTAGGGAAAACTAAGAATTTGTTCCAGGGAGATAAAAGAGTGAAGAAGAAGCAGGGCCAAGGAGGGAAAGAAGAAGGAAAAGAAATACAAATAAAACTCTGGGAAACTGTGAGGGGACCAAAGGAAACTGGATAGTTTTACATCTCTCAAGAATGTTATCTAGTGATGAAGAAACACCACTAAAGGAAAAGCACACAGACCAGTAGAAATTATAGCACTGTCAAAATGCCCTGTCCATGATTAAAGCAAGAGGCCATGATGATAATCACTGTGGGAACCTCAGAGATAAGGATTTATCTTCAAGAATAACTATAAAAAGCTGACAACTCCAATTTAATTATGATGGAGTAGGTCTTGAATGACCATAAATCTACTGCCATGGTCTGTATGAAAATTAAGATACAGGGGTATATGTTTAAATTTATAGGGTTCTTCTTTGAACTGACTATAAATCAAAACAAGAGCAGGGATTTCAAGGACATAACACATGTGTCGCTCATTTTCTGAGGCCTTCATGGGTGGGTCGGGACTTGGTCTTAATTCTATAAAAGCAGCACTAGAGTGTTTCTAGCCCTTCTCCTCTCCACTTCTGCAAATCTAGTTAAAAAAAGTTAAAAATTTCAAACTCTGTGAAAATGATGTCAAAAGACATCTTAAAATTCTACTGATTGGATCTGAACAGAGAAATTAATATAACTACCATGTGAGACCATTCATTTCATTACTGATAACATACTGACATTTATTCTGATAAAACAATATTTTACTTCACTTTCACATAATAAGTAGGCGTTATGAAGACCCTACTTCCCTAATAAAATTATTTTCTTTGATATATGAAAATTAGATAGTGAGCATTTTGTTATCCCTTCCATCAGAAAAAAACCACAAATGCATTTATGAGTAATTACTTTTCCTGACATCACACTGAGATTTATTACTTGATGTGTATGTTGTTATATTTTGATTTGGACAACTATAAGGGTGGGACCCCCTCCCAAATCTTATTCATTATCTAGACCTTGGAAATAACCTTCATAATACGATGAAACATCTACAGAACAGTGAAAACATGTAACTGCTTTATGGAAAAAGACCTACAGAGGAGATTCTCAACCTGTGTTTCAAGATCCCTTCCTGGGTCAAAAGATCCTTCCACAAGGGTCGCCTGACACCATCACAAAACACAGATATTTATATTACAATTCATAATGGTAGTAAAATTACAGTTATAAAGTAGCAATGAAATAAGACTATGCTTGGGAGTCACCTCAACATGAGGCACTGTATTAATGTGTCACAGTGTTAGGAAGGTTGAAAAGCACTGGCTTACAGAGAGCCTGAATAAACACAGGCATCTAGGTGTTCTGAGGTCTGCAGCAGACACAGTGGGGTGACTCGAGCTCACAGCCTGGATATATATTGTTTACTTACAACCCACCTTCATACAATGGTCTGGCATAAAATGATTCTGAACTTATGGTCACAGTTAATGCAATGATTCACAGCCGATGGAACACAGTTCTGGGTCACAGATCTGTGTGATGGTTTCTGAAGACTATTGTGTGCAGCTTACAGTGGGTGTTACAAGTGGCATTTACTGGGCAAAGGCCGGGAACAGTGTCTAATGTCCTCTATGCCCAGGACCTGATTACACAGAACACAAACTGTCTGGCCTAGAATGGCAGCAGGGCCGAGGTGAGAATACATGTATACTAAGGGCATATCAAGCAAAGGCAATAAAGACTTCCACTTGAGACTGCTTAGAATAGACTGGCTTTTATTATTTGAGCATTGGGATTGTTGTTTCTCTATCTCTCCTCTCTCACTCTGAGTGTGTGTGTGTGTGTGTGTGTGTGTGTGTGTGTGTGTGTGTGTGTGTGTGCATGCATGCAAGAATACCTATTTAAAGGGAGGACAAAGCTTGATCAGCGCTCCTGTGGCCAAGGCCTGGAACATGGTTCTGCTTTAATAGCCTTATGGAGGCAGCAGGGGAGGACATGAAATTGCCACATAAAATTAGCAAAGCTGGATGAAGTGCTAGAACCCTTGGTGACTTTAAGGTCATTCCCAGGCTGCATTATGCTCCTGTTTCAAACCAATTAGGAGTTAGAGTTGGTTAGGGATGCATTCCTCAGTCATGGATGTAAAGTCTAGACAAATAGAAAGGGAATTTTGTCTAAATAAAAAAAAAATGTATAAATTTGATAGTCAACGTACCATGCTTTTCTGGAGTCAAGTTCTTGCTCTAATTGGCAGGGAATTAGTGCTCCTCCTCCTCTTCCTCCTTCTCTTCCTCCTCTTTCTTCTTCTTCTTCTTCTTCTTCTTCTTCTTCTTCTTCTTCTTCTTCTTCTTCTTCTTCTGCTTCTGCTTCTGCTTCTGCTTCTTCTTCTTTTTCTTTTGTTATTTTATTCTAGCAGCCTAGAGTAGCATTGTCGGGGTGTGGGAGCCACAGTGTAAGCTAATGGGTGAGGGTTGTCCTTCAGAATCTCAGAGGAAAAAAAATCACATTTTGAAACTCCTGATATTGAACACTCTTGGTTCAAGCTCCTGACACTTCTGGAGAACGGACTCCAGGATGGTTAGGACCAGATGAGCTCCCCCTCCCCGGCACTTCTCTTTACTTACACTTGATGATACAGATGTGTACCATCCCCTCTTAGGGGTGAAGTAGCTCTGAGCAGCTTTACCTTCAGTACCTGTGGATGGATCCCAAGGTTCATTGTACAGATCTAAAAGCCTCATCCTTGGGGTTCCAAATACCCCAGTCTCAGACAGTTCTATGGAGGCGAAATAAGACCCTGGTGCATGTTCTTCCTGAACAAATTTGCCACCTAGATTTTGTCCATTATGTGCAAAATAACGCATATGTGGCACTCTGCCCAGGTGAAGCGACAGGGTTCAGGAAGAGGGCACTCAAACTTCCCTTTGGTGTTCTGATGCTCTCTTGATAAAACTTCCCTACCCTAATCCAGTATCACTTCCTGAATATGGGAGTGAAACATCAAACAACTGTCAGCTACGCTTTTCTTCAAAGCCTTTAAAAAGAAAACCTTTTTGGCATTGTACTTTAATTATCTCTCCCTTCCCACTCCTCCTTCCAAATACACCCCTTCCTACCCTCCTTTTCATTTGTAGCCTTTACATCCATGGCCTCTTTTTCACTAATTGTTATGGCATGTATATATGTATTCATATATTTATGTTTAACAAAATGTGTGTGTGTGTGTGTGTGTGTGTGTGTGTGTGTGTTCTTAAATAGAACTTGTTCAGTCAGTATAATGCTACCTGTTTGTGTGTTCTCAAGACTGACTGTCACTGGACACTGTGCACTTCTTTAGAGAAGGCCACTGGCCACCTTTCTAATCCGTAGCTTTCCTCTGTGCCTATAGTTGTTTTTGTAGTGTTGCGGTTGTGAGGCTTTCTCTGTTCAGTTTGGCATGCTCATTGGTGTCTTACTTGTTCAACACATATTCAGGCAGCCACATTGCTGAGACTTTTCCGGTACACCTTCTGATATTTCTAGGAGGCACAACCTCACAGCAAACTTCTTGATCCCCTTTGGCTCTTATAATTGTTCCATCTCCTTTTCTTCAATGTTCCCAAAACCTTAGGTGCAGGTACGGTTTCTCAACGCACCCATTGGAACTGGGCTGCCTAAATCTGCATTTTGATTGGTTGTGGTTTTCTGTAGTGGTCTTTGTTGCCAAAGGGTTTCCTTGATAAGAACTGAGGACTACACTCATGTTTGGTATGAAAAGAGATGTTCTGACTATTCTACATTATAGAATGGGCTTTATTAATTTTGCAGGTAGACTTTTTAAACAATGTGTTTAAATAATGCATGGCTGCACTGTCTTTCCCTGGGTGTGTCCCTTTCCCTCCCACTTGGGGTTCTCCAGGCCCTCTAGCCTCGCTTCTCTCTCCCTTCCTTTCAAAGATAACACTAAAGCATTATTATACAAAGATATCTGCTCATCTAAAATTGCTTAGTTTTTAGATTCCTCCTAACAAATTAAAGGAAAATCCTCTTAGTACTTCCAGGTTAATTAGGCTTGTGTGTAATTAGAATAAAAGCACCTATTAGTTGCCAATGAATAATAAGTTATAATTTTTTTATCTACTTTTTACCACTTTCTCCATCTCAAAAAGCAAAAATAGAAAATGACAGGGGGAAGATAAGTAATTTTACCTTAGCCTAATCGCTTTCCTGTTGCCATCTCTTTTTCTTATAATTATCCTCAATTTTTGTCTCTAATTTCCATTAAAGCTGTTAAGTTGGCATCATGGTGAAATGCTCACATCTTCAAGGAAACACATGAAAAGTTTTAGTGAAACAAGAACCTTCAACTCCTGATTCATTAAGAGCAAAACAGCTTCCATACTTCATAAGCACAATTTCAAAAGTGTATTTGGGTGCTTCCTCATTAAATGAAAAAGCCTGGTATTTTCACCTGATAGATGTAAGGGGGCAGGGGCTACCACAAAGATAAATACTACCAAGTGTGTTTCTAAGGCTAGAAAAACTTGAAACAGAAAAGGAAAGCTACGTTCATCTTTCACAAACGCAAATTTTATATGGAAACTGTCACCCTCTGCATTTTTTTTTCTGTCTTTACACATGCTCTTGCCATAGAAATTAGCTAGGTAGTAAAAGTGTTTGAGAGCTGGAAACCCTCAATGGCCCAAATAGGAGCCTTTTTGAGTTAATATAAATAATAACCACGTAGACAAAAGGTTCTAGTCTCATTTTCCATTTGCACAGAAACAAAGAATGTGCAATTAAATACCCCAAAATGTCTCATTTGGCTCATGCATGCACACACAAAAAAACGCTTTAGGTCTAGGCACAAACACATCATATTTAGATTATTGTTTCTAATTTTACACAATATGTAATCTTAAATGTATCTTACAACATTCTCTTCCACATACGTTCTGATGTGGACTGATAACCTCCCTATTTCCCTAGTCACAAACAATCTCACATTGCAATGTTTGACACTAATGTTAAATACAAGAAAGAGGAGGAAGAGCAGGAGGAGGAAAAGAAGATGAAGAAGGCAGCTATCTCACTACAGAAAGCGGATCACAATGAGATAAACAAGGTCAACTAGTGTCAGCTAGTAAGTTTGCCTTTGGTCACAATTGTCCCTTTGAAGACACCTTGATCTCTAGATTTTAGATGCTTCTCATCTCTTTCTGTGGTCAGAGAGGCTACAAATGTTTTGGCCACTATTGTCTCCACGACCAAAAGAAGTAAATGCTGAGACTTGCCTATACCCCTCTGCTCTAGAAATAATGGAAAATATTGAAGGTGACCTTATTTCAGAAAATATTTGTAAGGTATTGATCATTCATAAAACCTCATTGTTTTCATTTCCTGCGTGTCTTTTCCTAGAAGAATGTCAGGTAATATTGATTTCCGTAATTTTATAATAATTTTAGGAACAGGTAGAGTGTTTTCTCTCGCTAAGTATTTTTCACTTTGTGACATTTTTGCTATTCTGTTGAGGCCCTGTGCCTTTCCAAAAACTTTACAAGAGGCTTGTCTACATCTGCAGAAAACTAAGATTGTTGTGGGAAGTATATTAAGTCCATAAATCAACCTGGAGGTAATAGACACATTTATCTTTCTGGGCTGCCACATTTCTGCACACAGTGTGCCTCTTGGCTTAGACACCCCATAATTTGTTTCACTGCATTTCCTAATTTCCATACAACTTTTCATGTCAAAATCACATTCTGTAATTTTCCTGAGCAAAGAAAATACTTTGTTTTCTTTGGGGAAATTATAAGCAACATTTTTAAATTTCAGTTGCAAGATGGGGGTGGACCAGAGAAATGTATTACCATCATTTACTCTATGACTTTGCTGACTTCACTAGACAGTTCTGAGGGTATTTCTCTTGGTGTCTGAGTTTTGCTTTGTAGTAGTCTCTCTCATGACTGTGACATCTTTATCAGGAACTCAGTATTATGGCCTCCTCCGTACCAATAAGGCAAAGTGTGATGGGGATAATTTTCCTTTTCATAGCAGAATACAAATACAAAAAAAATGTATTTTTTCTTCTCTAATATGTATGTCTTTTGTTTTCCCTCGTCATGTCGCCAAGATGGCACAGCAATATAGAGCGGTAAGAATGGATATGCTTGGCTCATTCATAGTCGTAGCACAGAGCATTCTGTTTTCACAAAGTTGCCTCATGATGCAAATGTAAGACTTTCTGTAATATTTTCATTTCTGAAATGTGGATCCTACAAAACAAGTTATGAAGTCAAACTGGATGGGGGGAGGGGGTGGAAGGGTAGCAAAGATCTCCAGCTCTAAGTTTACAAGAATTAGAGTAGCAATCAAGAAATAAGGTATCAAAGTGAATGACAGTGATTTGTCCCACTACTTATAAGGAAGTAAAAATTCATTATAGGTGCAACTATCCTTTGAATATTGGCAATGTAAAGAATGCTCTCTACATTTTGTATATGTTGACACACCCAAATATATCCCTGCCAAATGTTACACAGGAGAAGAAGAGACCCAGCACAGCACACCTCAATTCTTGCATAACAAATCAGAATTCGCTAATAGCAACAAGTGTCCTCTGAGCTTTTCCTGAAGGTGTTCTCTTTGGTATGCACCAGTGGCCAGGCCTGTAAACTGGAACTTGATGGAGACAAGTGAAATGATGATTCTGCAAACACACGCAATGTTAAAAGTGTGAGTTCCACCTAATGGCTTTTAGGAAATGTAATTTTGCTCTGGCCAAAATATCCAGATGTATGATTTTTTTTAAATTATGCAAATCAGAAATGAGACAATCACAGTCTCCTAGTTTCCCATTGAATTACGCAAATGTGGAGCTGTAGGAAGCACGTCTCCTGGAAACATGGTTACATTTTATTAGTGAACGAATGTTCCTGTGCTCTGAGGGTGTGATAATGCTTCAAAATCAACTAAGAACTCAGAGCATCTAGAAAAAGGTAATGAGCGCTCCTGGAGGCTCTTACAGGCCATTGAGTTTCAGTTTTCTTCTAACAGGGTAAAAAGAGACCGCTACTGCCATCTGTTGGTCAAATAAAGCACCACCACCTCGGGTTATCAAACGGACTTGCCAAACACAGCTGAGCCAACTCTGAAAGAATCTTTTTCTGTTAGAATGACAAAGGACGGTGGTAAAAATACATGTTCATCTCTATAGAGGTTTGTGTTTTAGAAACTTGTGATGCTCTATCCTGACAAAAACGGAGAGCGGGGGAGCAAAATAGACATGAGACAGGAAGATGTATCAATTGCAATGCGTTTTTGTTTATCTCTCTGATCAGAGAGCTCTGTTCAGGAAGGGACCATCTCTAGGAGACAAGGCTCAGTGTGCCTCTTCATTCCACCTGGGGACCTCAAACCAGCCTGATCAGCATCAGCTGCTGCTTATTCCGGATGTAACCTCTCAGGGTCGAAATCTAATTGAAAATGGAACTTTTCTGAAATACCGCCTACATTTCAAAGAGGCATTTGGGTGATTCTTAATACATAGTAAAGTTTTGTTTTTTTTAATGATACTCTGGTTGAGCTTCACTAAAGTATAAAAATAAATTGTTGTGTTGTTGCTAAATGTGTTGATGCTGGTCATGTGTACTTTTCTTTAAAATTTGAAATTAAAATATGTGATGTACCTTACTCTGTCTTGTCTTGCATTTTTCAATCTAATAATATACAACAAGAAGAAATACCATAAAGCTCATGTAATCACTGTTTTTGTGATATGCAGTAAGCAATATCTTGTTAAGTAGGGGAAAAATTACTAGTGTTATTTAAAAAAAAAATAAGAGTAATAAAAATACCCAGTGTTTCCTGAGAGTTTACTACATTCTGCTCGTTAAACTAGGTGAACACATCATTAGATTGAATTGAAAGAGGCTTCAGTCTGGTTTTTATAAAGATGCTAACTTTAGTTAAATAGACCACGATATCATATGGGCTGTAAGTTTTAGATATAACATTCAGGCTCAGCTTTTCTGATTCCAGAGGTCAAGTTGTTAATTAAAAACCGCTGTTGCTAATAATTGTTTTATTTGTGCAGAAGGTTGTGCAGAAAATGCTACAAGTGGGAAGTGTGAAACTGAAGCTCCTGGGGACTGGGACAGTAATACACACACAGACCCACTCCTTAAGAGCTGGTGATTCCGCATGCTGGAGATAGAAAAGAGCTCGGCCCCAAGGGAAGGCACAAGGCTGCCGATGCAGAAGCAATTTTGAAAACTCTGAGTGTAGGACACAGGAGGCTGGGAAGTAGGTGTGATCTAGCCTCTGGGTAAGTGAACCTGATGCGCTGGCATGTGCAGTGAGGAAGACAGTGAGGTGTGCTTACCCTAACCTTGGACCCCTACGGACCCTGAACTTGTACTTCCACCATGGGGAAGAGTGAAGGGATTCCCCACTACTGTCTTGTGTGCATCCGGAATATGCGGTCATATTTTACTCATCCATCTTAATGTTACACAAAGGAATGAATTCTCTCTAAGTCATACAAATAAGGTTTGGGCTTCCTCCTCTCAGCCAGCGCTGTAGACTCTCTCATTAAACTAAAATGCGCAGTGAGAAGACCAGTAGCTTCAGCTGTAGTATGCAAGGGAACTGTGATAATAACGGCTATCAGCGAATGAGTTGTTACTGTTTCTCTGACGCTTGGGCCCTTTACATATAACAACAACCATATTGTTACATGTACTTGAAAGATGAGGGAAGGAATAGGTAGGGGACAGGAGATTTTCAACGTTGTATAACCACTGAAGTCTGGAGCTGGAAGTCCTAGAATTCATGTGATCTGGCAAGAAGATGAGCACTCCTCACAGATGGACAGGTAAACACAAATGTGTCTGGCTAGCATGAGGCACTCTGCTTTATGGCTCTTTCAAGATAACTCTGAGAAAGCTCCGCAGTCTTAAAATTACCTTGGCTTTGGATAATAAAACCCAGGGCCAGGTGTCATAGGGGTAATGACTGATAATTTGTTAATATGTACTGAATGGGGACAATTGACACATAGTGGGTTCTGCTTGGCTTCCTTGGATGAGCCTCATTCCAATAACAAAGCACTGGACCCTTAAATCAGAAACATTAGTTGAAAAATATTTGAATGACTTTGCCCAAAATGTACAAATAGATTTGTGATAAGTAATAGTATCTTATAACTACACCCTTAGGGAAGGCAGGGACTTTCTTTATTCATACAATTTAGAAATAAGCATATATATAATAAATATATGTATAAGTATTACTAATAACAATGGCAATGATGTCATGCCTGGAAGCTAACACTCACTGTAACATAAGTCTTCTCCTGCTGATAAATTGCCAAAGTGTTGAGAAGACGGCTCCATCTGAAAAGATTAAAGAAACACAACTTCAAAAGAATGTGTCAAAAGACAAGCCTCTTATTGGAGTCAAATGCTTTAAAGGCTTTTATAAGATGATAAAAAGTATACCATAGAGATTTGTTGTTTCATAATACATTTTTCTTTTACAATTGGAAAATGTATTAAACATACAGTCCGTCATCTTAATTGGTTTGAAAGCATGACTGAGTCCTGGGAGGAATGAATTCCCTCAGTTGGGTTCACAAGATGTGTTCAAGTTGAAAACGTGTTTCCATGGAGGGGAGACAGACAGATCACTTTGTTCCCATGAACTTATCTCTAGAATTCTAGGAGCGCTTCTGTATTTTTTTTTTTTTTTGTAATATTCCTCCATGGGTCACACGAATGTGTAGTGAAAACTGCTCTTAATTACCACTTTGTGCGTATTGAGTGTAATGCCATTTTCAGAACAGGGAGACAGAGGAGCCACCAGGATTATTACTGAAAAACATGATGGGTAAAAAGGAATAACACAGCATAGTCTTCTCCAACATTATAGAGAAATCTTCATTTCTAATGTGGTGCTTTTCTTACATCCTGAGATTTTAAATAAGTCTCTTGGATGTTGTGGTTCTAAGTTTATTTGAGGAAGTAGTGTTGTAAAACCCAGCTTCAGTCAATATAGATAATTTAAGATGCTGTCACACAAGGATGTCCAGCTCTACTCCCTCTAAAATTCCTTTGTTCTGTTTGATTTGTTTGTTTCCAGCCTTGAAATAGGGGGAAAGAATATTAGCAGATCAGAACCTCTAAGGAGAGGAAACCAGGCACATAATCTTACTGAAAACTTGAATTTATAATACAAAAACACAGCCACTCTATCTCTAAAGTGAATTTTGTCTCTGGACTCATCATTCACTTTCGACTCTCTCCAGTTTTATCATGTAGCTTTATCTTTCCCTTTACAATTATATAAGTCAATGGGACTATTTGCCAGTTGATTTGTGGGTATTCTTGGACTGCTGCCGTGAACTCTGTGTTCTGGCCTTTTGTTATTGTAAAGACAGATTGGGCCCGATGCTTCCCAGGGCTTCAGACAAAGCAGTTAAGTGCACCAGTTTTTTTCTGGTCACAAGTCCACATAGGAGCTACCAGCTCCATCAGCCTAGAAAGTACCAATATGTCACACTTTATCTCAATAAAGGGAGAAATTATTATCCTCATACAAAAGAATGTATTAAGATTCAGACAAATGAGATGATAGATATGCTGGCTGCCACTGGAAAGGGCTAATATTTGGACCTTTGTCTTCCTAACACAAAGTTTATATTTTTTTCAATAGGTTAAGGATACAGTAATAAATTAATCTAGTACATGAAAACATTAACATTCACTGAGTTTTTCCAGAACTGAGGGAGGACACAATATGCTGAAAACTCATCACCAAAGGCCAGGTGTTATTTCTTTTAGTTATAAATATCTGGGCATGAAGACTGATAGGCATTTAATAGTTATAAAGGCACAATACTTGCCTAATAGCTTATGAATTTTGTAGGAAAATACTTTTATTTAGAGGAAACCACATGGTAGTAAATTTTCTTCTATTGAGAATGAAGTTACTCCTTCGAACAGCATTTTCTGATGAATCAGGAAGGATGTGTTTACTTTTAACCTGTTGGGAAACCACACTGAATGAGTGCTTATTGACCCTCTTTCTGTTCTAGTTTGTACCCTTGTTTCTTTTTAGAAAAAACTCACAATTAATAAATATTTGAATAGTATTTTATATTTTAGTTCTCTGCGTGCCATTGTAATCTGTCTAGCACTAATTGACATTTGCACATACAGAGAGCAAAATCTACTATGTACACAGGACAAACGTCAATCAGGGAGATTAGTCTTTCCACTTACAGAAATACTCAAAACTTACATCTTCAGTATTTAAATTCTCCATGGAAGTATGTGTTCTTTCACTTTTTCCTGTGCTTTTATTCGCCACATATGAGAATGGAGAACTGGCAATATGACTCGGAAGTTAAGAGGGCTTTCTGCTTTTACAAAAGACCTAAGTTTGGTTTTCATTGTTGACATCAGGTGTCTTACAACTGCCAGCATCTCCAGCCCCCAGGCATCCATACCCTTTTCTGTCCTCTGTTGGCACCTGAGACCACCTGGACACACACACACACACACACACACACACACACACACACACAGGTAAAATCTTTTTTAAAAAGGAAGACATTCTAACAATATGTGCATGGTATGAAAATAAAGAGTTCAGAGCCTGGTGCACAAAGCACCTCTTGTTATAGCTGTGGGGGAAAAAAAGCTGCTTTCCTACCATGAGTTAACTCAATTGGTTTCTTTAATCCATTAAAAGCACCATGTATAATTAATTACTCATCTTCCCTCTTTGTCCTTTAGCAAATGAAAGAAGGGAGAAGAAAGTTAATTTTACTAGTGAATATTTGTGCTTTGCCTAATTTTGAATTGGTCAAAATTCAACAGTTTCAACACATGGTAGAAATTCTGTTTATTTTTGTCCCAAGACCCTGTGTCAGCTTTCTAGCATATGGTGGACAGAGACCTTTGTTTATGCATTTAGGTCATGTTTTTTTATTTATTCATTAGTAATTTTAAAAATACCAGGTCAAATTGTGAGCTATTCCATAATGCCTTCTTGCATAGCTGTGTGGGAGTCAAACCACAAATATTATCTATATTTATGTTGGGCAGGCCCACCCTTTGGCTGTCTCTAGAGCCCTTTTACAAGGGCTGACACTCCTGGGTAACAGTGGCGCCACATCCATTTGGCATAGCTGTCTACACGGGATCTTCCCTTCTGTTGGCTTTCTTTGGCACAAACTACTAAATGAAGTCATGCAAAAATGTGTGTCTAGTCTTTGGGATGCCTAGAGCTTCTGTGATGAAGCCTTCAGATTTAACACTGTGTCCTAAGGTTTCTGAATGTTCGCATCTCAGTGAGAAGTCTAGTTAGCACAGTACACATGCCACAAGCTTCATATACTTAAGAGTAATATACGCAGGATAGAGCTTGTGAAGTAGTATATTGCAGGGGAGAGAAGGCATCTCAGTCTTCTATCTGGTTGAAAAATTATTGTTGTGCTCTTCAAACATCTCTTTAATTTCAAATTTGTACAGACTTAAGGTTTTGGAGTAGTACTGGTTGCTCTACGCTCTCGTTACTTTGCAAATGTTTGTGCCCCTCTTGCAGTAAACCCAAACCTGATTTGCCTTCAGATTTGAGAAGTGAAAAAAGATCCAGCATGTGCACACACACACACACACACACACACACACACACACACACGCACGCACACGCACACGCACACACACACACCATAAATATAATAAATATAAAAGAAAAAAAGATTCAAGTATTTTTAAAGTAGTTAAAATTCAGCCATAAGGACAATATATGCATTATCTCTATTCTAAGAATTTGCATAGAAAAAGAGGAAGAAATAGGATTACAATATAATTGTGATATGAATAAAATGAAATTGGCTCACTATATAAAAGGAATTCCAGAGAACCAAAAAGTTACTTAGACTTCATAGTTAGGCAAGGTTTGGTACAGTGGGTTGATTTGACTGGTCACAGGAACCTGATCAACAAATGCACAAATGGAAAAGTAAAAAAATATTTAGAGAATAGTTAATATTAACAATATTTACTGGATATTGGTAGTGCAGACAGTAAAATGTAGTCGTTCAAACTGGCAGAAAATAAAATGATGTGAAACATTCTTTTCAATTAAGATCATACTATCTCATTAAAAGTACAAATGAGTAGAACACCAGATATCAATTTGTGTGAATTATTATGCTAAAGAAGTGACTTTGACATTGCTACTTTGTATGAAAACTATGGTGACCTGAAACAAGAAGTAAGTGTACAAAAAAAAGCTGGAATTAAAAATGGACTTTGGCAGAGTTCGAACATGCACAAAGCACATCTCAAATGTTTCATAATAGGTTGTGCACATTAAGTGAACACAAAGGCATTTGTGTTGTGACATTTTGGAAATCAAACAAACGGTTGTAAATCATAAAGTTGTTAATTTGGGAGTAATTTAAGAATTGTTTAACTCAAGTGTAAAAATGCCTTTTCAAACTAAGAATTTTTACAAGAGCACGTCTCAGTGACAGAGAGACACATTAGATAATTTTTGCCTGAATTTTATAACACAGAGTCAAGTTTAAAAATCACTGAGAAGCAACAATCACAGAGAATATTTGCTTGTGCAGAGTATGCACTAAAATACTTCAGAAATTAGTATTTTAAAGCTCTATCGTTAGACAATTGTCTCAGTAGAAAATAATATGGCTCTCTGAAGCCATAAATTGGTGTGAATGCAGAGTTTGAAGGGGGCAGAAACTGCAAGGGGAGGGGTATAGGGGAGGAGAATGGATAAAATTAAAATATGCTGTAAGAAAATTAAAAGAAAGCCTTAAGGAGATTTGAAAAAGGTTTGTTGTAGTCAGTGCTCTGTTTGTGTGAAGAGATACTTTAACAAGGCAACTCTTAAAAAGTATTTAATTGGGATTTGCTTATAGCTTTAGAGGGTTATAGCTTATAACATGAAGGTTATGGTGAGAGGCAGGCTGAGATGGAGCTGGAGCAGTAGCTGAGAGCTTTACATCCTGATCCACAGGCAGCAGGCAGAGAGTGGGGCTGGACTGGTGTGTGCTTTTGAAATCTCAACACTGAGTCCCAGTGACACACCTGCTCCAAAAGACCACATCTCCTAAACCTTCTCAAACAGTTCCAGCGTTTGAATATGGGAACTACATATTTAAATGTGTGAGCCTATGGGACAATTCTCATCCAACCACCACAGTTTGCTTACTAGGAAATGTGCTAACTGTCCCTTTCGACATTTTGATTTTGAGTTAACAACATGGAGAATGAGGAGATTTGCGTGAAGATAGGTACATGGTGCTGACAACATATCTGTAGAGGAAACTGGAGTATTGCAGTTTTTTTTTTTTTTTGGAGTATTATCACTGGGCAGGTCCATGAGTTGGGTCCTCTTTACCCAGAATCCTGATGCAAGCTCAGACTGATGGTGTAAAAGGCAAGTCAAAGTTATCATAAGATTAAAAGGATCCCAGCTCCTTCCATTTATGAAACTGACCAGCTGAGCTCCAGTCATGTTACATTTATCTTCCCATGCATTAATCTCCGGATCCATTTCTGTGCATTTATTTGATTGGCAAAAACACAGCTACAAGGTGAACCTAAGTCCTTTTGATAACACATTATGTGCTGTTGGGTCTCAAGACACTCAACAGCGGTGCTACTTTCTTGGTTAAGGGGAGGGTCATAGCAGAACCATTTATATATGTACTGTTTCTGGTTGAAAAAAAAATTAAGGTAGCCTTAAATTCTGTTTATACCCTTCACCATCCATTGCCTTCCAAACACTAGGAGAAAAGGGGGAAAATAATAAAGTTTCTTTCAATGTCTAATATCTATGCACAAATACATACTGAAAACACTTGATGTGATAGTTGGCAAATGATAAACATGAAGTCAACAATTGAAGAGATCAATAAACAATGTGGTTTTATCCATTCCACAGAGTACTTTCATTGTACCATATTGAATTAATAGGAATGGCTGTGGTACAAATGCAAAATTATTTATGAAACAATAGAAAATCTGCTCTTAAACAGAAAATAAAGCATTGCACGTGATTTCAGTGAAAAAAAGAACCAGATGTTAGGCATACTTAAAAAAACACACATACACACAAAAGCCCATATGCAATTATCCATGAAATATTAAATAACCACAAAATTTTAGAGCTTACCAGCCAGAGCTTTTCCTCCCTATCACCTTCATGTTAATCTTCCATATGTCAGTGTTTCTTTGGAATTGGTGTATTTTACTAAAGTCAAGTGCAGAGAGCCAGATGAAGATTAGTTCCAGTTGGAATTTGCACAGAGTGCTCAGAAATGCCCTCAAACATAAATGATAGAGATGCCATCACTGCATATCTGAAATACAGACAGTACAAAGCAATCTACCACTTGCTATCTGTTGAACCAGAAGCAGTCTGGCCACGTCTAACAAAATTAATGTTTGAGCAATGACTGAGCAAAAAAGAAAAATTAAATTGGCTAGATTTCACCCTGAAGATAATAGAATGATAGACACGAGATAGTTCAATGCAATTAGCACTGCTAAAAATGATGTGCCTTCATTGGTTTTGGTATAAACTAGAACTCTTTATTTTGATGATAATCTATCCAGAATTAGTTTCATATGTTAAACCTAAGAGAAAAGAATACTGACCAAAATCCAGGCAACTGTAACAATAATTTATTCACTTCCTTTCATCTTTGCTATTGTCACAAGAGATCCCAGGTAGCAAACATGTTTGGTATTGATTAGCATATTTTTCCTAGACTTTTGATGCTTACTTTTCAAAATATTAGATCTGGAATATACTGGATTTCACTAAGAAGCACATAGACATTCTGTTATCCATTCAAAAAACACTAGCATGTTGCTTCAGTGTACTGGTTTATTTCTTTATAAATATTACATTCTTATAAACACTACCATGTGGGAGAGACCTCAATTAGTTTTACTTAAAATAAAACAGAAATCGTTTCTGTACTTAAACATAAAGTTCAGTTGTTATATTTGTCTCCCTTTACTTTCTATTGAACTTGATGTCAAATATACCCCATATCACTTCTAGTCTTCCTGGCAGTAAGGGTCAACTCAGAAGCTCTTAGTTCCTTAGTTCCTTTAGTTTCAAAAATGCACTGCAGGCTTGTGGCAGTGGTTTCTGCCTTGAACCTATCAAGAAGACCCTGTGGACTTTTGCCTTGAACCTATCAAGAAGACCCTGTGGACACTGAGGTTGGACAGGGAGAAATAAAAATATTAACACAGCTATTAATCAAGGGAATGACTATATAGGTCACAATTCCTTGTTTAAATTAGAATATGAGATATTTCATATATTATGTAATAGTAATATATCATTATGGATACTATAATTTAACTGATAAACAAGCTTCCTTAAAGCATTTTTATAATAAATAACATTGTTTCGTTATTCATAGCATAGATGTCAGTCGGTCATTTTTGTAACTGTGATCCAATAATTAACAATAGAAAGACTCCTTGGCCTCCATAAAGATTTTACATTAAAGATGAATTAGAAATAGAGTTGCACATAAATATACACTCATACAAAGTAAACATTTACATAGAGAGCTAACTGTACAAATTATGTGCACATCTGTATATATATGTAAACTTTAACATATTAATTTACATGTAGGGAGTTCACGCAGTTTCCTTACAGATTTTCAGGTGAAAATGGCTTATGAAAAATAATAATGACTTATTACAGTCATTAGTTTCAATCTATGTTTTTATAATAAGGAAAGTGCACAGGTCCAAATACAGGATTGTTGTAGACAAAAGTTTCTGTAGCTGGGGTGTTTCCTACCCGGTTTTGTTGCCAATTAGCACCAAATAAGCACACTGAGACATATTAATTAGTAAACTGTTTGGCAGATAGCTCAGGCTTCTTGTTGGCTAGCTCTCTCTCTTAATTATTAACCCACTTCTATTAATCTAAGTGTTTCCTCATGGTCTTATTTTACTGGCAAGAGTCTGGATCTGTTACTACTTCCTCTGTAACATGGTGTTTCTCTCTGGTGGCTCATCTCTACCTCCTCCCCACAGCATTCTCCTTGTCTCATTTTTTTCTTAAATAATTCATTTTATGTACATTGGTGTTTTCCCTGCATATAAGTCTGTGTAAAGGTGTCGCATCTCCTGGAACAGGGGTTACAGACGGTTATAAGATGCCGTGCTGGTGTTGGGAACTGAACCTGGGACCTCTGGAAGAGCAGCCATGGTGGAGCCATCTCTCCAGATTCATTTAAATGAAAATAAACACTTATAAACAATATTTTGGAATTAGAGTGTTGTTTTCTTCAAATGGAATCCTGCTGTTTGGGGGCACTGTCAATACCATGGTGATCCTGAGAAAATTCAGAAATCTGGCCAACTCCTAGCTGTAATAATCTGAGGCTGCATCATCTTAGCTGTTTTGGACATTGGATCACCTGGGCCACTGCTTCAGGGGTTCTTGCCTCATCAAATCATATTAGTCTTGAAGGAATCCACAGCTTTTCATCTTCTGTATAAACAAAGGCAGAACCTCTTTTCCAAAGTAACATGTCCTTAGACTTAAATTTTTAGGTCAAGGCATTTTTAAAATATGTAAATTGGATTAATCCAGCAGCATTTATAATCAGATGTCTGTTAGCAGCTGTTGTTTGTTCTTCAGCAATCAAACAATTTAAAGACAACACAATAACATACAGTATCCAGACTATGAATTTTTCAACTTTACATGGCATTTTTTTATTACTCTATTTCTTTACTTTTATTTATTTATTTTTTTCTGCAACACATGAGTCTTACCTGCTAAACAGCATAGCTAAAAACAAATCAGAGGCTGGCTCCATCCTATTCCTTGACTTTCTGAGAGGCTTCATGTGTCTACAAATGTTGCCACCAACTTGGAGCAAGGATTTCTATGTAAAACCTGACAAAAGCTTAAAAGGGATTTTAAAAACAATATCACAAAGCCAAGCATGACTTTTTGGTAGCATCATTTTCCCAGGTGGGTTCTGTTTGCAAGAGACAAGCAAAGGCTTGAGAGGCTCCTTTAAAAGAGGATTCCTGACTTAGCATTAGCCACGAAAACCCCACAGCTATTTTAGGAGGCCCTGTTCCCAAACAATTAAAGGGTGTTTAGAGCAGTCAGTGGCAGGTAGTGATATGAACCTAGAAACTCTGCAGAGTTGTGGCAATAAGCATGCCTCCCACGAGTCCTCCTCCATGAAGCTACTGGGAGAAAGCCAAGGAATAGGGTGGGGCCAGCTGCTGCTTTAATTTTAGCCATGATGTTATACAGTTTACAGTAGTTTCATGGCATATTCTTTAGGTCTCTGAAAGGCCTGAAGAATATCTTCCATTTGAAATATACCTCTGTATGTCTAGAAAACCTAACATATAAGTCTTGACTATATATAACTCCTTTAAAATGCAATGTATAATTAAATACAGATTATACATAGTCACCTATAACAGTCAAAACTTATTTGGTTTTTCATGACAGTGAGACACAACTGCACCTGGCAATAATGTTTACTTCGGAGAGGAAGATGAGCATTGAAAAAACTTGTTATGGAGTTTGCCTTTAACATGTCAGAAATAGCCATTTGAGCAAGAAACTAATCTTACCTGGACTATTTGACTGAATGCTATATAAACTGGACATGAAGGACCCACAGGAAAGTGATTGCTCAACTTGCCAAAACAAGATGGGATAGTCCTGCAGGGTTCCTGATTCATGGAAGAGTCTTCCAGACATTCTGAAGAACACAGAGAAAAATGACTGACAAACTGCCAATATAGGTGGACAGTTTAAAATTTCCTGCTTCACTGAGAAGTCTGCCAGATACACTATGGCCTATGGGCTGAAGATGGATGCTCCAATATTACAGAGGAAATTTGGGTGACTGTCCAGGCAATGAAATGTCTCTGTCAATTGTAAGGTTTATATATTATCCTTCTGTGGTCTTTGATGAGTTAAAAACAGATAGTTATGATTATGGTTTCATTAGTTTTAATAAAAACAGAATAAAAATTGTCTAGATTTGGAACACACATACATACACACACACACACACACACACACACACACACACACATGTATATTGCTAAAATTAAAACTAAAATTTTAGATGAAGACTTCTACCTTTTCCCTCTTCCTTCTTCCATATCCTTTTCAATATGTCTTTCTTCCATACTTAACCACATATCTCCTCTTAAAAACAAAGCACAAGAAGGGATTTCTATATCTCTTTAAGTCTGTACACATAGTTCTTTAAATCTGTACATATTTTAAAGGACACTGGATAGTTCCAACCATGTACTGCTAGGGATAAAACAAGTGACTATCTGTGAAACACAGACAGAAGCTGAAATGGGCATTTGAAACAACATAGAAAGAAAACTGCACAATATGAGTGACTTTGGATGCCTGTGACAATTGTGTGAGTGAAATAAAGTATGCAAAGTTTTAGTGATTAAATTGGAGGGTGAAAGCTTTAAAAATGAGATGCCAGCATGGTAGACATATGAAATGGTGAGAAATCTAGTCAGAAACAACTTACATGTCCATTGGGCATGAAGGCACACTGGCTTTCCTGACATTGGTTACTATATAGAAGAGCCGAATTGACCAACTTCATTTTGAGAGAGTATGGCAATCCTCCTGGAAGAGAAGAAGAGAACAGAACAAAGTTGTTGCTCCAGGAAAACTGAGGAAGTTATTGTAAGATGAAATGAAAACATAAACCAAATCTGAATCTGGAACCCATTCCAAGCACATCTACAACTTTGGGTATAGACATTTGAGGAGTAGAAACATCACCAGTACAAGGAATGCATGGTCTCAGATCATCCTATTTCCCATGAGTGTGACTAGTGGTCCAGGCTTGAACATGAGAAGATATTATTGTCCTTATTAATTTAATATAGAAAGGAGCATTACTGCTTAATGAGATCTTTCTAGATACCCTCATGGTGTCAAGTATTATATATATTTTAATATATATTATATATAATATATATATTATATACTATAATATATATATATATATGTTCTAATGCTCCCAAGCTCTCCTTGGATAAGCATTATTAAATGCATTGTGCTGGTAAAGGAATTAAAAGGTAAATAAAAGATGGATTAACTTCTTACACCCTGATTGAGTTAAGAATGAAGGCAGCATTTAATATATCCATATAGTTCTGATAGAACTGAGGGTTTCTCACAAGAAGATAGTTGACAGGCTAGTGCTGAACTCCTGGAAACAACATCATTTGTAAGTCTCATAAATATCTACTACAGTTATGAAGATATGAAAACTTTTTAAACATTTTGTTACTGAAAAACTACTCAGCCAGCTGTTGGTGGTGCATGCCTTTTTATCCCAGCACTCTGGGGGCAGAAACAGGCAGATCTCTGTGAGCTTGAGGCCAGCCTGGTCTACAGAGCTAGTTTTAGGATAGGCTCCAAAGCAATTCAGAGAAACCCTGTCTTGAAAAACCAAAAAACCAAAAAACTACTACAATCCAGAAAATGTCTAGCCATTTGAAATGCAGTCATAAACTAAATAGGTAAGGTCTCCTTTAAATATCCCATATGCTAATAATTAAGTAGGAGTCTGTTGTGGCTTGAATGAGATGACTATAGACTCATATATTTGACTGCCTGCTCCCCTTTTGGTGGAACTAACTGCCTTGGAAAGGATTAGGAGCTATGGCCTTGTTGGAGTGGGAGTAGCCTTTTTGTAGAACATGTATCATATGGGGTGGCCTATGACATTTCAAAAGACCATACAAGGCCCAGCCTTGTCTCTCTGCCTTCAACTTATGGATCAGGATTTAAGCTCTCAGCAACAGTTCTAGCACCATGCCTGCCTGCCTACTGCCATGACCCCTGTTATAACTCACATTCTGAACTGTGAGCAAACCCCCAAAGCCCCCAAATAAAATTATTTCTTCTGTAAGTTGCCTTGGTCATAGTGCCTCTTCACAGCAATAAAAGAGTAGCTAAAAGAGAGTCCATATACCCACACGGATTCACCAGTCATGAAAATCCCATGTTCAAGGGCCAACTTAAACTATGAGCCATGAGAATTTGGCTAAGGATATTTGAGAAAGTTCTTTTTAAACAGTTAAAAAAGAAATTCATCTCAGTGTGACATGAACACTGGGGAAGGCAAAATGAAGGACTTAATGGCGAGGCTGAGCATCTGATACTGTTGTGCTAATGCCCCACTGCATGAACTTGGATCATGTGGGAAAATCCTGTGTTTCCTTAAAGTATATAATGGTGTACATTGGTGTATTCTGCAAACTGTGGTTGAAGGTTTCCAAACTGATATGTGGTCCAAGAACTGAACTAAAATTCTGTCTGTATATAAACTTTGGGAAATAATAATTATCTTTGAGGAGACAGCACCAAAAAGAGGTTATATGGATGGGCTCAGGCCATGAAAATGGGATAATGAGTCTATTAACAAGATGAGAAGATGGAAGGCTAAAAATCAATGACAAAATATAACAAGGACATGGAGACTCTCTTCTCAAAACCAAACAAAGCCATGATGTTGATGAGCACCTGTAGTGTCTACACTAGGGATGTGGAGCAGGAAGGTCACAAGGAGGGGGCAGTCTCAACTATAAAGCAAGCCTCCTCACAGAATCAATCAATCAATGTAGAACAAAGCAAGAATAGAAAGGTAGAAAATTTGTGAAAGTGAGTCAAGGTGAAAAGATGAATGAGCAATGTCCTTTCCCAAGTGATTCCTCGGGATCAAAATGTACTCTTTCTAGAATTGTAGAAGCAGATACAGTACTCAATATTAAATGAGTCACTGTTAGTGTAAAATAACAGGTTATTGAGCGTTCTGCTGCAGGTAAGTAATTGTCTCCCATGATATTATTACAATGGTTTCACCTTTTAGTTATTATGGTGTTTCTGTCCTTTGGTCCAGTTTTGGACTCCAGACAAATGAACACTAAGGAACAGTGTAAAATGGGAGAAAATTGATTAGGTATGGGATAGTGAATACTTTAAAGACCAATTGCAAAAGTGAATATTTTAGGACCAACACCTATTTTTATTATTAACTATTAATCAAAATAGTATTATATTTTCTTTTCATTGTTAACTTTTAAAAATATTAAGTTGAATGTCTGAATAGGACAAGTGTCTTTCTTTAAATAATTAAAAGAAAATCAGGCAGTGGTGTCACACACCATTTATACCAGCCTTTGGGAGGCAGAAGCAGGTGGATCTCTGTAAGTTCAAGGCCAGCCTGGACTACAGAGCTAATACCAGAACAAAGTAGGACTATGCAAAAGAAATCCTGTCTCAAAAAACCAAACCAAACCAACCAACCAACCAAACAAACAAACAACAAAAAAACAAATAAGAAAGAAAGAAAATAAATAGAAAGGAAAATAAAAACCTAGTATGATAATTAGTGTACACTTTCAAAAATTTAAAACTTTTTAAATGAATAAACTTAAAAACAAAGACTATGAAAATGCTGGTAAACATCAATTGTCATCACAATTAAATGTATTTTATATTTTTAAAACATTCAATACTTACATTTAACAAGCAACACAATTTTTATGTAGAAATAATATAAAATTAAAATGAAAGCTCATTGTTAAGTTTCCAGTCTAAGGATGCCAGACGTAATTGAGTAACATTAACTCACACAAAATAGGACCCAGTGGTGACATCCTGATTACCATTCTCAATTAACACAGCTACGTTTTTTAATGTCTATGTTTAATGTCAAAGCATTATGAGGCTTCGAAGATAAGAAATCTATTAGTGTTTCAAAAAAAAAAATATGTCCCAAAGCAGAGAGACTAGAAACAGAATGAAACCATATGTCATTTGCACTCAGGTGATAATTCCAACAGTAGGAATTAATCAGGTTTCTCAAGGGACGGATATAATTTTAAAGCTAGTGTAGGAGCTCGGGGTTGAACAGGAGGCTGAACCAGCTCAAGACAAAACAACAAATCAGAAAGGAGTTGAAAAGAATTACACGCAAGGGACAGAACATTCCCCTAGTCCTCACTGCCAAGTGGTGTATTCATACCAAAGACTGGCCTATCTGCATATCTTGCCTAGCACTGGTAACCTTCACAAGGCCTAGAAGATGTAGATTCTTAACACACCATTCATGAATGGACAAGCAAGAGTGTTCAGTGTAAAACAAAACTCAAAATTCAGCATAACAGTGGGAAAAAGGTATAAGCAACACAGTTTGAATCAGCCATCTAGTCCTGCCTTTCTTGCAAACCCTTTGATGATTATGAGTAAATTATCTGTTACTCAATTATTACTTCTAAAACTTCCTGCTACTGAATTTACAAATCCCACCCAACACTTCGTTTTGTCACTAAAACTTTGGGTTAGCTCAAAAATAAAACGGAGTACACAAAATATCCCTCAAGTTAAGACAAAGAAAAAGAAATATGGAAAATGGCCAAAAATTAGTAACGGTAGATGACTTGAAAGATTGTGTTTGTTTTTAAGATTGGAGCCATCTGAATAAAATTAGGTGGAAATAATCCCTTAGGGTTTGAATGTATTTAAATAGAAACAGCCATCTAAAATACAAAGAAGACATCCTTGAAGAAAATAAAAGCAAAATGTTCAAATGGAAGAGATTAATATTTAGAAGTAGTTTCTTAGTGTACAAGTCAAAAAACATGTTCTGCACATTTTCTCCAGGCCAGCCACCTGGCTAAGCGGGTTTCATGATAAATAAAAGAAACGGTTCCTTGTGACAGGGAAACAGGCTAATAATTTGGTCTAGAAATATGATTCTGAATATTTAATAAAAGTGCGAAAATGATATTCAATTAACAAGTGAATATTAGCTTGAATCTTTCTCATGAATTTAACCCCTATAAAATAAAAATATAATTTCATTTTATGCCAGATTTATTAGAAAAATTAACCAAAGCAGTTGAATACTACTTTGTAATAATTATAAATTAAAGCTGTAAAATAAGCATAGTAGACTTCCTCATGCCATTTGACAAATGTGAAATTCACACACTGTCTAAAATAAATGTCTAAACACCTTTAACTCAGACATTCAATAATCTAAAGACTTTTTTTTTGTCATTTCACGCAGGGGATTTGTGAAAGCAGAACATTGGGTGAAGTGATTAAATGTTATCATTGTAATCATTTTAAGTACAAAATTAAGTTACTTTTCCAAAAGACTCTAAAAAAATTAAAAACTTACTAGTAAAAATTGCTACGGATTATTATCAGTTATTAGCATATTGATGACTGTAGGCTGAGTCACCTTACTAAAAGGTCATCTTAAAATTTGGTTTGCTTATCACTAGCAAGGGTCAAATTATTTTCATATGTTTACCATTTCATTTTCTTTTATTGTGAAGCATTTATGATGGCATTTTTATCACATTTTAGGGGATTATTGGCTTGCATGTTTGAAATATTACCCTACTTAGAATTGTGTGGACCTGCCTCTAATTTGACTTTTTATAGTTAAATTTTAATGTATAAGAAACACTTATAAAATAGTGTATTTTTTTTACTTTAGGTCAGTTATAAAAGTTACAGTATTTAATTATAAGGTACATTTGCCATTATTTTACTTATACTAGTTTGAGGGGTACAGAATGAATGGCATGCCAGTACAGTTTTATGGTGCCCAAGATCAAGTTGGGGGTACTTACCATATCATTTTTATCTCTAATATTTTAAAATGTTTATAATGCAATTATTATGTAATAATTTACATATTTATGGAGTACAGTATAATATTTCAATACATGTATGGATTACATACTGATTAATTAAATCAAGACAATTAGTAGTTTGACCTTATTTTTATTTTGTGGAGGTTTTGAGCATCAACTTTCTATTCATGAATATATAATAAACTATTGAAAACTATGAATATTCCACCTGTGCTGTATCATTCTAGACTTCTCTGAATGAGCTCCATCACACACTCTACTTCACGTGTTAATTTGTTTGTATATGGGAGCGAACAGGCAATAGTTTTCTTTCTGTGTCCCACTTCACATTCAACAATGTCTTCAGATTCCATTCATTTTGTTGCAAGTGACAGGGTATTTATCATTCTTTTTATGGCTGAATTGTCGTTGTTCGTTCTTTGATGGACGCCTATTCTAATTCTGTATTTTAAGTGCTCTGAATTATTGTGCAATAAACAGGAGCATGCAGATAGTCTTTTAACAGCATTCAGTTGTGGCAGAGACCAACCCCCCACCACTCTCTCAAGGAATCCTGGTGGAGAGAAGGAGACAGGATTATGTGAGCCGGATGAATCAAGGACATCATAAGAAAACCCACATAATCAACAAACCTGGGCCCACAGGCTCTCGCAGCAACTGAGCCAGCAACCAGGAATCCTGCATGGGATAGACTTTGGCCTCTGTATTTTTGTGACAGCTGTGTAGCTTGGTCTTTTTGAGGAGCTTCTAACAGTGTGAACAGGGGCTCTCTCTGATTCTCTGACTCTTCTGCTGGCCTATGGGACCCCATTCCTCATACTGAGTGCCTTGCCCAGCCTTAATTCAAGGGGAGGTTCTTAGTTTTACTGCAACTTGATATGCCATATTTTATAGGAGAAGTGGATTGGAGATGGGGGCAGTGGGGAGTTAGGGTACAGTTTGGGAGAATATGAAGGAAGGGAAACTTCTGTTGGGATTTAAAATAAATAAGTAAGTAAATAAATAAATAAATAAATATTAATAATAACTTAAAAAAATACCTTCTCCTAGAAGAAAAATCCCAGAAGTGAAATCATGTTCAGGAAAGAGAAATGGGAAAATGTTTGTGAAGACTAGGCCAACCCCCTTGTTTTGTTGTTTGGTTGGTTGGTTTTATTTATTTGCTTTTTTGTTTCAGCAAGGTCTCACTTTTTACTAGGCCAGGCCTGGATCCTCCCAAGAAACCTAGGTACCTTCCAATTTATAACAATGTCCCTGCCTTTACCTCCTTAGAGCTGAGATCTAGAGTTGGACCACCCCTCCAGAATAGATTATCTCAAACAATCTATTCTGATTACAGTTTCCTTTTACCCAGCTTCTCCCAGATCTTCCCCTAAATCCACACTCTTTGTTTCTCTCTCACAGTAGAGAACAAACACCTAAGAGTATCCTTTTTTAAAAACTACTTCAAAGTACCAGATATTTTCCAGGTTCTATGGACTAAGAGATTAAAGGTGCCACGGAGGAGAGTGCTCAGGAAGTCATCCTAACACCACAGGGGGACTTCTAAATCTTGATGGGGGTTGTTCCCCCAAGCTGCAGGAAAGAATACTGGAATGCTGCTAATGCAATTGGATAGGTATTGGCACACAATCTAAGATGTGTGATACGTGGGACAAGGACAAGGGGGAGAGAATGCATGCAGCCTGCTTAGAAAAGCAAATGACTGGGATAACTGGGTAGCAGGGAAGCAGGGAAGAAAGTAGGTGTGAGCACACACAACCATTTATGCCATGACTGACTCCAGACACTCAGCAGACAGAGGGCACCATTCTAATCATGCCACTGTTCCCCTCCTTATGGGCAGCTAAGCCACAAACCATTTCCTAATGCACAATTACTTTAAGAATAACTGTATTGTTATAAACCATTTCCTGGACGAATAGCTAATTTCCTGCTTTGATACTTAGTGACATTGCGTATGTTTAAATCAGTTAAAACTGTCATTTCGTGATCATTATTCTTGTCTGGTTTTCTTCCACTTTTGCTCATTGTTCAATTGAAAATATTTGATTTTTCCCTTTGATAGCACAACTTACTTTTCTGTTCAATATATGGCAGCAAATCTATATCACTTGCTTCTCATTCCTCTGGCAAACCTTAAGTTCACAAGACTTCAGAACCTAAATCCCTTGACTCCAAATGTACCACACCTTCTCCATAGGTACCCTAGAGATGTTTCCAGAAAAAGATAATCATTTCCTGAGACACTGACAACACTTAGCTTGTAAACATTTGTAATGCATGTGAGGTTGTTTCTATCACACAGCAGAAAAAGTGTGTGTTGTTATTCCCTTCCCAGTGCCATTATCACTCTTATAACTCTTACTTTCCACAGGTTGAGTTCTTCAGACACATATTGCCAATGTGTCTACTATTCCATCACACTATTTTACTTTTATTTATTCATTTATTCATTTGTTTATTATTTTTGCTATTTAATTTAATCCACTTGGCATGCAAAATAATCAGCTCTAAATGATTCCTGCATTTACATGTCTAGCCATTATCTGTCTACATTTTTCACTTTCTTAATACAATTCTTAATAGGCTACTGCAGGAACTGTGTAACAACTGAAACTGTATATTGTTTTCTTTTTCAAGATATCAGTCGTATTTACTGCAAACGTGTGTAACTCCCTGCGTTTAAAAGAACCAATTTGATTTTCCCACAATAAAATTGAGTTTAAAAATCCCTCCAAGCATTAGGTTTACAGAAATTATGTTCTGTCAAAATATTTTATAATGACAGCATGAAATATTGCCCTAAGGAAAAGTATAGCTAAAAGTTGACTGAGAAAATAATATCTCGGTGTTACACCACATTAGAATATTTTTTTTATTTCCCACCGATAATATTTTATAGTGAGGCTTTTGAAAGAGAACCTGTATTCTCCACAAAGTGGAATATTTAAATGAGAAAGTTAAGGGTTCATGATGCATTACTAAATTACGAGTTTGACTGCTACCTCCATTCACTGCTACTCATAAAAAGCCCTCTCTCCACTTTGGACTAAATGAAGTGGTTAATAGTTTGGGCAAGTTCCTAGCTTCTGAAAATAGCCTGCAGGCAAAGGATGACATTAGTGATAAATATAATACACAACTGACAATTTACATACAGTGCTGGTGCATACGGTAGCACGGGATAATTAGCAACCACCCCTGGCGACTCTCTGTGCCCTCCCCTCCATCTGTTGATTCATTTTGAGTTTTAGACGACTAGAACAGTGTTTTCTTCTTCCAGAAGGCTTTTAGTGACGTGAAATCCAGGCTTGAATATGTATATACATTATACGTCGAAGGAATCTATAAAATTAATAACTGATGTGTGGAAGAATTCTTCTGTATTTAGCGTTGGTTAAGCAAAAATATGTAGATATTAAAAGGACATTTCCAGGTGGTATCTAATATCTCTCTATCTTTACATCAGGTACAAATAAACCTGACCTTTGGAAGTGTGATGCCACATAAAAGATGGCATGGGGTGGATAAAATCTGCCCTTTCTGGGGAAAGAATTTCATGGGCTGTCTCTTTCTGGAGTATGAAAACAATTACTTAATAATATCTGAAATGTTATGAGCTTAGAAAGCAAATGTTCTGTAGAGATGGGCTGGGTGTGTAGTTCTGTTGGTACAGTGCTCAGCTACTATGAGCAAAGCAGCATTACAGGAACCAACTTTCTGGACTATGACTATAATCCCAATATTCAGGGTGTGAAAATAGAAGGACCAGAAGTTAAAGACAATCCTTAGCTTGTCTAGATACTCCATGGAACATAACTGTTTCCTTGTTTCTCTTTTTTATTTTTACTTTTTTCTATTTATCTCAGTTTCCACAATGACACATGAGTATCTCTAAGCTTGATTTCAAGATCAAATCAACTCATATCAAATCAAACATGGTCACAGTGTCTATCACAGAGTAAACTGTACTTGTTTGTTAAATAAATAAACAGTAATAAATATACATGAGGTTTATATCATCTTAACTCAGTTCAGACATTATGGTGAAAGATGGCCAAGCTATGTTTGTACTAATTAATAATAAAATCTTAATTGCTCTCATTTTATTTCTTCAAAAACAATCGTATTAAATATTAATATTAGGACATAATTCAATGAACACCTACTCATAATTTTATTATGAATAAACATGCTGTTTTCACTGAAAGGAAATAAATGCATTTCAACAGTGACCACTGGTTTTGGGGAGCATTACAAATGTGTCATGTCAAGTAATATAATAATGAGCTTATTAGTCAATGCACCAAAAATATTTTTGAAAAGCTACAAATGATATGAATCTGTACGTGAGTACTTCTGATTGGAAAAGAGACCAGAAATTAAACCCTGGAGGTACAGAGTAGATAATTAGTCACAGTGTGCTCTTGGCTTCTCCCAAAAGAAGTCAGCTAGATATAAGGCAAGGATGAACAGACAGAGGGCCAGCATGAACGCAAATGCAGGCCTACTCCCTTCTATTTACCATTACTTTAAAAACATGTTTTTAAAAACATATGCATTTCCTCTATTTCTGTATCTACCTGCCACTAATTTGAGGGGAGAGACAGAGAATGCATTTCCAGAATCTCAATCTGACTTTTATTGAATTTTGGGATAAAATAGTTTGTCACATAGCTATAATTAATGACACAATGTAATGAAATTTGAACAAAAAATTACTTAATTCGCCTCTATTTTAAAAATAAATTTTTAAATTTTCTAAAACTTGTTTTCTGTTTTAAAGATACTAATGTCATGAATATTTTCTAAGTCTAATAATTTCAATATTCTAAAATAAAAATACATCTAATTAAATTAGTATACAGATATAGTTTATAATAAATATAAATAAAACACAAATGAAAAGTTGTAACCATAGCTAAGACAAGGCTGTTCTGTTTACATGATATATGTACTTCATAGTTATTCTGGAAATTGACTATTATGATTTAAGTGTGCATCTGCAAAATGATGTGTTGAGAATCAAGGTAATAGTTTTGGGAGGCAAGAGAGTACAAGACACTTGAGCCCAGGGAAGCAGAGGCATAGACTAATGCTGTTAAGAGTAGGTTTGTTATAAAAGGAACATCTATCCCTTCATTTCTCTCTGTCTCTGTCTCTGTCTCTGTCTCTGTCTCTCCTTCTCTTCCTCTCTCTCTCTCTCTCTCTCTCTCTCTCTCTCTCTCTCTCTCTCTCTCACACACACACACACACATACACACACACACCTTCATATACTTTCCAACATATGACGTAGGAATCAGATTATTGCCAGATATTCCTTGATCATGAAATCCTTAACCTCCATGACTATGAAAATTAAATTTCACTGTGTATAATTAAACATCTATAGAATTCTGTTCTACCAACAAAAAATATCAATGAAAGCATTGACTTATATAAGTATTGTTTAAATATCTACTGTCAGACCTAAGTAAGGCCACTTACCTATGTGAGGTTAAAAAAACTCTAAAATGGAATGCTGTGGCTTAAAATAACATAACAGAATTTTGTTTTAAGAATCATTCCTCCTTAAGCAAAGGATTGATCATGTGACTTTGTAGATTGTAGCACACACACACACACACACACACACACACACACACGGTTCTGATCTTCTGGGATAATGGAGCACACATCACATTTAGTTGTTATTGTTCAACTGATATTTGAGGGAAGGAAGTACAAGTGGACCATTCTCTCAAAGTGAAGCAGATTTACTTACACTTGTTCACATAGCAGTCAAGTGTTGGATAGGGGAAAACAAGCAAGGCTGCCTTGTGCTTGGGTTAAGAAATTACATCATTTTTTGCAAAATTCTATTGGCTAATGTATATTTCAAGGCCAGTTCTGATTCTTCTCATATTAGTTTATTAGTTGATTAGTTAGTTAGTTAGTTAGTTAGTTAGTTAGTTAGTTAGTTAGTTAGTTTGAGATAGGGTCTCACTATGTAGCCTTGGCCGCTTGAAATTAGACATTTAAACCAGGATGGCCTCAAATTCATAGAGATCTACCTAATTCTGCTTCTCAAAAGCTGGGCATACACATGACATTCAGATTCAATACAGAAAGACATCTTGCCTCTTGATGGGAATTATAGCAAAGAATATGACCGTTTATAAAAGTTACTGAAGCCACTTTAGGCAATTTAGAATTATGCCTCATTTTGTAAAACCTGAACTGAGGCTTCATCTAAGTAATTTGTATATATGCACTTTCCAATTTACAGCATGGCACTAACTGAAAAGGTTAAATCTTGTCAATTGATTACTTTGAGAGTTGACCACATCAGTAAATCACACTTCTGGGTGTATCTGTGATGGTGTTTCCAACCATGGTTGAATCCTGAGAACTCTGATCTAATGAACAGTTCAATACATTTATGGATCACTTATTTAAATAGACTGTCTGAAAATGGAAAGTTGGTGGGATGCTTGGAGCAACTACTGGGGAGTGCCTTAGAAGAGGATATTTTTATCCAGGTTTCTTTTTTCCTATATTCTGTTTGGCATGAGTAGTGTAGGATCTTCTACAACCCTCATCTTGATATCCTATTCATCACAATTCCAGAACCTGTGTAGCCATGGACTAAGGACTCAAAACTTTGGAAAAAGTGAGATGTAATTGCTCCTAAACAATTTAAAGGAGGACTTCAAAAAAGACATCATCCTCAATTTATTTTTCACAGTGAACACAGTGACAAAAACCCTGACACTGCCTTGTTTACTTTTGACTCTGAGATCCTTTCTATGTAATATTAACAAGTGCATGCAAGCACAAAAATTGAGGTCAACCTATTCAGTTTCAGGGGTTAAATTAATTTATTTATGGCCCAATATAAGTAAGTATTCAATTAATGATTCATAGCATTTCTAAGGCAAAGCTTGTTGATACCACATTGGGAAGGTGAACTCCTTCCCTTTGTTTGCCTTAAATTAGTAGGAGTGTTCATATCAGCAGAGAACAAAGAAATATTCATTTCAAAGTTTTCTACAGAAGACCAGTTCAGTCATCTCATCCCAAATCAGTATGGTCAGGTATATTAAAGTTAATTTTCAGCCATGCAGCCATAATGTGTAGTCTACGTGTACATTTAATAATACAGAGAATTTTGTTCAGTCCCTGGAAATGGGGAGATGTTTACTAATTGCTTTCCTGTTCTCAGCACTATAACCTTGCTTGGACTAGCAATGAAAACTGCTTCATTTCCCTGCTCTTTGCACCATCAGTGTTTATTAAAGCAATGAATTTATGTACTAGCCTGTTAATGGCCATGTAGACTATATGTATGCAATCACACAGCTATCATCACAGAACCAATAGTATCTTTTACCACTATCTGTCATCCAATATTTTCCTCTCTTTTCTATCCTGTATTTTCACTAATACAATGTTCTTATGTAAGCCAGAAAACATGGGAATTTTTTTGACATCTCTTCACAGTTACTCCACATATATAATAAGCAACCGGATAATTCAGACACTAATTACCTGATGTCCCTGAGCACCCTCATCCTTCCTCATAGTCACTAGAAGATATACAGATAACCACAACTATGTTGTGGCATAAAACCCTAAAACATGACTCTTTTTCTCTCTATCTATTGCCCTTCACCAAGGAGCTCCCTGAAATGCCGTTTATTTCATTTATCTTCCTAAAATTGGACAATGACCCTTTATGGTCTTCAAGATCAAATCCAAACCCATATAAACATCCAAAGGAGTTTATGAGTCTGTGTATTCAGCTCATCAGTCTTTACCAAGGGTCTAAAACACATTGATAGAGCAATCTGGGGCCACATTCCAGCACTGGATAGAAAGTGAGAGTAAGGAGAGTTGGCTTGGATGTCCATGAAGAAATCCTTAGTGTGCTTTAGCCACAGGTGAAACACACACATGCGCGCGTACTCGCACACACACATGCACGCACACACACGCACACACACACACACACACACACACACACACACACACACACTATACTACACTGAAAACAGAAGATTTGTTCTTCCCTCTTGATAGAAGCTGAGACTAGGTATCATTAATGGAACCACTCTCCCCGACTATGTGTTGCATACAGAAACTGGTTACAGTACTATGCCTTTAAAATTTCATGAGGAATGGATTGAGTGACAGCTTAAAAGCTAACTCTGAGAACTGTTCCATCAGAATCAGAAGGCAGTATGTTTTGCCTTTGACCCGTGGGTAATATTAGTACCAGATTCTGCATGAAGCCTTTTAAAATTTTAAAAGGGGGAGTACCTATTATGTTGATTGACCACAAAAGAGCTGTAGAACTCAGAATCCCCAGGGCCCTGGAACAGAAATTCTTAGTGAAATGATTGGACTGCTCAAATACAGTGCTGCGCACCTCAGAAACACTGAAACCTGAGGAGGCCAGCAAATCACATTCCCCAGAGGAGCACTGAGGAGTGTATTGGGAAATAATTACATTCAGACAGCACCTCTCCCGGTTTACATCAGTGCCTGGCAATTAGCTTAGTCCTACTTCATAGGATACTGTTGTTCCAGATATCAACCCCGAAGGGGCCTGGAGCAGAGCAGGGGACACAGAACCGGAGCGAGTGAGGGGCAGGGAGATGACTTTAGTGCTAGACAAATTCTCTCTATCGTTGGCAAAGAAATTGAACTTAGAATTATAGACAGCAAGGAGGAGAGGAGGCTTGGGGACATGGGAAAAATGTGATTAGAACAGCTTTAAGGTAAAATGTGCCCCAAGAAATAAAACATTTTCTGAGAATGGGAGGAGTTTATATTCAATGTGCTGAGATTTCCAAAAACAAAACAGAAAAGCCCCCATCCCCACAAAACAAAAACAAACAAAAAGAAGCAGGCATGCATTTGTAGTCTTTCTTTCTTTTAAAATAAAAGTAGCACTTAGACATAAATACTGTGTGTATTGAACAAATAACATGAAACATCCGATTCCAAAGAGCAAGGAAATAAACAAACCTCGAAATCCCCTCAGAGAAAACAATACAGGTTTGTAAAATGTGAAGAACTTTGTGACTTAAGCACCTTGAGAACTTGGGGAAATATTCTGTGCTAACACTTCCGGCAACATTTTAATTATAATGCAGCCTCGCCTCCCCAGGCAATGACTCCAGTCTATTATAAAATATGAACAACAATCTATTTACTACAATACATTAAGAAATCCAAATATCTGGAACAGGTCATATCTCATTTACTATTGCTGATTAAAACAAAATAATAGAGGATGAAGGCTTTCCATCTTTTTGATTTTTTTAATCCTCATTATTCTTAAATTCAATATTGTTTGTAGGCTGGAGCTAGTGTGTTAATACTTCAACAGACACAACTTTCTGAATTGCATTAATTTTGTGAAACTGAGTCAGAGGGCTGTTCCTTTAAGTATTTTTGGAACAGTAACTCGGATGCCAAAACGGGACTTTTTAAGTAGGAGTCTATTTGCCTTCTTAGATCATTTTTAATAACTGATATGATTATAGAAACATCACAGAGAGCTTGCAGTGTAACTGAACCTAAGAATCCTGTGTGTGTCCACAGCCAGAGCGACAAGACAAATTCCCTGCTCCCCCTTCCACATCACACCACGGTTGTCTGCTTTCTTGTGTGTTTAGAGACAATTTCTCATACTCCTTTTGGGACTGCATTAGTTCTACTTTTCACAGGAAGCACAATCTTGAGAAGACAAATTATGTATGCATAGAGGCAGTGATTTTCCCTGAAGGGCATTTTCTTATTCTTTATCCAGTATATTTTTAAATGTCTCAAGAGATGAGACGGGCTGTTCAACCAAGTTCAGGAACACACTTTTTCTCAAGCCATTATCTGTCATTGGGAGCACAAGCCTGCTGTGTTCCTCTGCTGATAATACATCATCCCACAAGAGTGGGGATGACTTCAAACCACAGGAGCAGAGAGCAAAGAGATTTATTCATTGAACTCCATACATAACAATATATCCAATCCAATATCTCCTGGCTCAGCTTGTATGTAATGTTCCCCACATGCCTTTTAGATATGTAAAAACAACAGAAAAGCAACCAGATACTTAAAAAGAATAATGTATGCGTGGATATAAAATATGCACCCAATCTTTTGAAATTAATTTCTAGAATATGGCTTATAATGGGAAAGAAATTATTTTTTGCACATTAATAGAAACTAGACAGGGTGTCTGTCCTCCTGAAGGACTTACTCCCCTAAATGTCCTTCTTCTTTCATTATGCTATCTGTTTTCCCAGGGTAGCAACATTAATTTGACATGGCTGAATTATGCTACCTACTGTTTCCTGTACTGCACTCCCAATGCCTCAGGCTGGGTTCCCTGCTTTGGGGACAGGGACTCAAAAGGCGTTTCTAACTCCACTGTCATAGGTAAGAGAAGCAATTAAGCTACAAGTTTCTTGGTTGTAGGCAGTTAAAACCACAACCTAATAAATTATTTGATCATCAGAATTCTTAGAACTTTGATTTATTTCAGCAAATACACAAGACATTCCACAATTGATGTTGTTTCTTCTGTTTTGTTTTTCCCATTTGTGCCACATGGATTTTCTTATTCCTTGCTTTAAGACCCATAGACAGCAAGTTGGATAAATGCATGTAATTCCTAAGGGTCAAATCGTAATTCCATTGTCTTCTCCCCACTCTTACCAATGTTTCATTTGGAGAATTTACCACTTTATCTCTGTATTTTAAAAAAAAGAAAAGAAAAGCAGCATTTTCTTATTTTTTTGTCCTGTCTACTCAATTAAAAACAAATAGACATAAAATCCATCACACACTAATGAACCCAAAATAGTCTGTAATTAATTTTAAATCCACGACTAGTTTCAAAAATTAGCTAACACTGCAAATTGCAATGACCATGATCAGGCACTTAATAACAAGGCCTATTGTGTAAAATGTGCTCGTCAGCAGAATCACACGTGAGACCTTTCTGCTTTAAACACTTCCACCAGGAGCAAAACCAACAAAGCAAAACCCAGTCTGAATCTTTACAAGGCGTCTAACAACGATGTGTCACATGGTCACAATTAAAAAGTCACTTGAAAATACATCTCATTTTTTGAGAGGTCAACCCATCAAAGGTACCAAACAGCAAATGTCTGCTTTTTTCTCTTCTTTGAACATCAAAAATAATGTACCAAATAGTATATCACCTAATGTGTTCTTAATGGCAAGATAGAACAGTTTTTATATTTATTGTGAAGATTAATTTGCAAATGCAGAAGGCAGAGAAGTTTATATTTAATCTAGCACACAAAAGAAGGAATGGTGTGTTTTTATTTGGTAATAGAACAGGTCTCTAATGCTGTTTCACTGTGAGGAGTCTTGAAGAGTCCCAGCTTTTAAGGAAGTTCTCTTACGGCTAAATCACAACTTTTATTCTCATTCTGATGCACCTTATGTGACACAGACTTGTGTGAGAAACCCACCCACTGTTTGCTGTTGTTGATTGTTTTTAAAACAATTCAACTTTGAATTCCAGTAGGTGGGATGGTTCGAACAGCAAACAGATTTGAGTCCATCCTCAGCATCATAGTGTCCACTTTCAAATTCAAGACTTGTCATTTGTCAACTAGGCTAAAGTAAGACTATTCAGAATTATCTTCCTAGACACACAGTGGGAGAAACTATTTCAGAAGGATGAAAAGTAGCAGATGCAGCTATAGGATGGAGTCAAGGAATACATGAACGATCTTGTACTTCTTCCATACTTATTCTGTTGATGTTTAGATTTCTCAGAATCTAGGCCCACTTTTCTCTAGATTCAAGGCAGCTCTGTCACTAATGTCCAACCTTTGGTTTTTCATCACTTCTCATTAGTATAAGCTGCTTCCAGTCTTCTCATGAGAAAATAGCTTTTCTTCTTGAAACTCCTCATCCTGAATGCCTTCTCAATGAAAACATGTATGCAATACGTGCTTCCTCATTTGACAAATATAATTTCAAATTCTTAATGACTTCCCCAACAAAGGAAAAGCAGATGTGCTCCCCCACTAACTCCAGATGCTTTACAGTGCTTGATACCATACACAGATAATCTTATGTAAGCTAAATATTTTCCTTTCCTTTATTTTTTCCATAATACATTGTTCTGCTTATGAATGCAATGCATACAGTCAATTATCCACACTAATGGAGGTGAGCTATGGGAGAGATAATTAAGAACAGTAGATAATCTACTGCCATTAATGCAGGTGTCAGCACAGAGTCTGTCCTGAGACATCTATGTACAGGGTGTGTGGTGTAGAGAGGGGAGGGTTGTGATCCCAAAATAGAGTGTCAGAGATGTTACATGATGACACTAATTACCTCAAAGGCCTATGCTTGATTTACACCATGGGCTATTTGTCCTACTCCACTGGCTCGGTTTTTAAAGTTGGAAACTCTGTCATCATCCACAGACATCAATCTTACAAATGTGGACTCGTAGTCAGTAAGGAAGTAGTATTAGCCATGTTGAGCTGAGTGTGTTAGAACATTCAACACACTCAATGAGTTGACTGTGGTGTCATTCCTCTCACACATTTTGCCTTGTTTGCAGTCACTGTTGTTTACTTTGTACATTAAAGTATGACCAACGGTTATTTTTTATTTGTTTGTTTTAGTGTGTGTGTGTGTGTGTGTGTGTGTGTGAGAGAGAGAGAGAGAGAGAGAGAGAGAGAGAGAGAGAGAGAGAGAGAGAGAGAGAGAGAGAGAGGATTTCCCTGTGTAGCTTTGAAGCCTGTCCATCCTGGAACTAGCTCTTGTAGACCAGGCTGGTCTAGAACTCACAAGATCCACCTGCCTCTGCCTTCCAAGTGCTGGGATTAGAGGCATGAGCCACTACCACCAAGCTGACCAACTGGTTTTTAAGCAATTTATTTTCCAGAATTGTTTCAGTCAAGTAGTCAGTTTAAATACATGAATATTACCTTACTAAATTAACACTTGTAAGTAAGAGGGCTATTACATCATAGTTCCCTGCCCTAATAAAGTGTGTGTGTGTGTGTGTGTGTGTGTGTGTGTGTGTTATGTGTGCATACACATAGAAGGTATCTACACAAAGGTACCACACTCAGTGTTGTAAATCGTGGAAAGCATTTCAGTACTCCACTCACGGAAAAGAATGAAAGTCACCAACCAAAAAAAAAAAAAAAAATTACCATATGAATGGAGAAATAGCAGAACTAGTCACTTTTATAGTGACTTAAAAGTGATAATGATGGAAATTCCCTGCATATCTAAAACAGTCCATCATTTTTTAAAAATTCAGTATTAGCTTCAAACCAGAAAAAGAATCAGACACTGACCTCCCAGTTTATAGCCACCTTCCCATTGCTTTGTGCTATGACATCCTTTGGGCAGTAAGACTCTAGGGTTTCAATGAGTGTATTTTTCAATCACTGATACTGTCCTGCTATGATAGATAGGGGGTGATAAAGTAGCAGGTAAATCATTTCTTACAATTCTATAGAGTCCAATCTGGCCCCAAACTTGTTTTCCTTGCAGCCTGGTCAGGCCACAAAACTGACTTTGTGTGGATTCGATTGCCTTGGAGTGGAATCACTTCACATATTCTTGAGGTATATTACTCTCTAGAGTATTTCTGTCTTACTCACAAAGTCTACTAGAACAGAGTATAGCCTGTAAGCTTCCTCGCTGAGGAGACATAAATATCAAACAACGTAATATAAAATCAAGCTTGCTTTTCAATATTTCAAACAATACTGGATTTTTTTTATTTAAACATTACAGCATTTTTCTCAGCAAGTTGAAAAACATCTAAAATATTTCAGTAGATGTTATTTAAAATCAAGTTGATTAGTATATCAAAAATTGTGAAAAGCACAAAAAGTCTTTGAAAAAAAAGGCTGGTAAATGTTAATAACAAGTTTCAAATTGTCACAAAAGTGTTCTTTTTCAAAGAAGATCAATATTATGTCTAACTATTAGAAATTAATATAACCAGTCCTTTTAATATGCTTCATTTTTGAGGTCAACATGCTTTATATTTCATTTTTATAAAATACTCCCATGTTAATGACTCCAAGATCTATTGTTTCAGTGATTGTCCTTAGGCATAGGAAGCTAAAGTTGAAAGCAGTTAGGGGTACTTAAATGCCTTTACAGGCCTATTATAAGCCAATATTCAATCAAAACGATTATTGCTAGCCATTAAAAAATCCACTAAGTATCAAGGGTAATAACTCTTGCATGTTATTACTTGGAATTCCTGCAAAAGCAAAAGGCTTTTGTGTCCCTGTTTGCAAAGACTGCTTAATTTATTTGACATCTTTGGGAAAAAAATCTGCTGTTCAACCAGAAAAGAGAGAGAGGAGTAGTTTTTGTCCTCATTATCTCTGAACAAGAAGTGTCAGGGTGCTTCAGGCTAGAATTAGCATGAGCTAGGCTATTACAGTTGTAAGAGCATTTAGGCAGCCTTCCCTCCTGACTTCAGGGTGATAATATATACAGCCCTGGTGTAATCTGTCTCCTTAGCTGCTTTCTTTGCCTTTCTTCTCCCCTCCTCCCTTTCTTTACTAATATCCATGCCTTATTGTAAATCATTACACATAAGCAGCAGTATTTTTCTACTAAAGTGACATCACTGGTTGGAGTCTTACCTTCGGCAAAGTCACATAAACAATCACTGTTCACATGAAATCATTTTTAAGAAATCCCCACAACATTCAAGCATAAAAAAAAAATGCTGCATGATTTCTGCCCTAAAAAGAAAACAAGCTAGCTGACATCCTTTACACTAACAAAGGTGTTTTCACATATTGTTAATCTGCACAGATAAGGAATGCAAATGAATTTAGATCTTGGTGCATCTGTGAAGTCATTATTAAGCAGTGTTGGTCAGAGGTGAAAAGTGTATCTGATGATTCAGAAATTCTGTTAATGTTGCAAATAATAATATCTACCTGGAACTAAACATAACCTAAGGCACATTGCTTGATTTTTAACAGTATTTTATTCTTTGAAAGTTCCATGCATATACACAATGTATATTAATCATTTCCATCAATAATTATCTTCCCTTAACTCACCCAATGGCTCCTACCCCACCTCTCCCCATTCTTAGGTCTCCTTTTAGTTTTTACTTTTTATTAATACCAATCCCTGAATCAAATTAATTCTGTCCATATGCATGTGGGTGTATAGTCATCACTATGACAAGAGCAACCTATCAGTGGCCACATGCTTAGAGAGAACCTTTCCCTCCCTCACTAACATCAACTGTTATTAGCTCCTCAGATAGTGGAGGAGGTTCAAGTTTCCCTAATCCATGCTGAATTCTAACTGGTCTTATACAGAAAGTCATAGTTGCTGTGAGCTGGTATGTGCAACATGCATGTTGTGTCTAGACGTCACCATTTCATAGCTCTGTTCCCCATCCAATAGCCCTCATACTGTTTCTTCACTGTTCTTCAAGTTCATTGGGCTTTAGAATATTCATACAAATGTAGAACATTCATACAAATGGCCTATATACCTGAGCACTCAGTATTTTTCATATTCAGTACCTAACTGCTTCTGGGTCTCTGTTTTAACCACTGTAAAAAGAAGTTTCTCTTACCAGAGTTAGGAGCACTATAGATACAAACACCATGTATAGCTCTACTTGGCAACAGGACCATTTAGCAAAATAATAGCAATGGTTTGCCCATCTTGGAGCTGTGATCTCCCCAGTGATGGGCTTTTGACCAGGTTTACACTAATATGTGTGAAATTCTTTCTGTAGAGCACACTTCATAGCCAATCAGAAAAAAGTAGGTTAACCTGATTGCGGCCATACTGCTATTGTACCAATTGGCACTTCTTGTCAGCAAGTATATATTGGGTCCAGTGCCGGGTGAGACCACTGATGCCCTTTGCTCCCTAGCAGCCTCCATAGCACCTATGGGCAGGATGTAAGGTAGTCAGCAGAAGAGAGTTACCTGGTAAATTTGAGGTTAATCTCTCTGTGTTCTTCATCCAAAGTTAGTATTGTCTTCAGCAACTAATTTACATTTAATGAAACTACAACTGCATTTTAACACTTGAAAAAGAAAATGTCACTGAGCTCTCACTAGTAAACTTTTAGTTGTCATGGTAATGTCACTGATACTAGTTGTGATAAGATCCTCCCAGGCTTCTCTTAAATTTCCCTACCCATTTTGTAAATCCAAAATGTGCCAACAAATCCATGAAAACCTAGATTCCAGCCGTAATTCAAACTTCTAAGAACTGCCATCCTTGTTTTCTTTCTCCGCTGTTCCAAATTATGAGGCTGTGTGGCTTCACAAGAGAAGTTTACTTTTCATAAATCTGGAAGTTCAAGATGGGGCATCTGCAGGACGGTGAGGACACTTCCTCCAGTTTTGGTGTCCCTTCATGTTGCCACTTCTCTGTTGGCAGAAAGAACAAGGTCTCTAATGTTTCCCCTAACAGTATTTATTCCATAGTGAGGACTACACCCTGACCACTCTGTCTCAGAAAATGTTCTACACACTTCAGATAGAGTCAAAACGAAGTTTACAAAGACAAAGTTGACAAAGACAATGTCATAGTGTGAATGAGAGGCACTGAGTCTTTTTTTTTTTTTTTTTTTTACTAATAATATAATTTAAAAATTTTACATGTCAATCCCAGTTTCCTTTCCCTCCCTCTCTCCTTCCTTCCCTCTTTCCCTCCCCCTCTCTCTCTCCGTCCCTCCCTCCCTCTTACCCTCTTTCCTCTGTGACATGCACCCTGACCACCCTCCCCAACCCCATTCCACATGAAGGGCTGTGCTATTCAGGTGAGGTCATGTAAATCTATCAAGTCATTTGAAGTAGGGACTAGGACTTCTCTCCTGTCTCTAGGTTAAGGGAGTATCCCTACATGGGGGATGTGTCCGCAAGGTCTTTTGTGCATCAGGAATACATCCTGGTTCTACTGTCTAAGGTCCCTTAGACTGCTCAGTCCTTCTAGCTGAGACCCATATTCAGGGTGTCTGAGTCAGTCCCATACTGGATTCCCAGCTATCAGTCTGGGGGACCATTAGCTCCTCCTTGTTCAGGTCAGCTGTCTTTGTGTGTTTCTTCAACCTGGTCTTGTCCTCTTTCTCTGCATTTGGATTCCAGTTCGACTCAGTGTTTAGGTATGGGTGTTTGCTTCAGATTCCAACAGGTACTAGATGAGGGCTAGATGGTGGATAATTTAGTTGACGATCTCACTATCAGGGAAGGGTCTTTATGGTAGCCTTTCCACGGTTGCTCGAATTGTTAGTTGGAGTCAGTCTTGTAGGCCTCTAGACCTTTCTTTAGGTTCAGTTTTCTCTTCAAACCAATAATGGCTTCCTCTTTTATGTTCTCTCTCTCTCTCTCTCTCTCTCTCTCTCTCTCTCTCTCTCTCTCTCTCTCTCTCTCTCTCTCTCTCTCTGTCTTCTATTCCTACCATGACTCAATCTTCCTAGTCGCAAGTGCTTTCCTCTCCTCCCCTTCTCTGAGTCTTTTTATCCCAGTGTATGCTAACTGTGCTGAGGAGCCGGCTTATGAACCAAGCTAGATACTATTGGTGAATCATCCAGTGGTACACAGAATTTGTAAATACATATTGTTATTGCTATTTGTTCATTTTATATATATGAATGTTTTGCTTACATGTATGTCCATTCATGCATGGTGCCTGCAGAGGCCAGAATAGGGTAGTGGATTCCCTGGAACAGCAGTTAAAATAGATTGTCAGCTGCCCTATGTGTGCTGAAAATAGAACCTAGTTCCTTTAGAAGAGCAGCCAGTGTACCTAACCACTGAGTTATCTCTCCAGGCTGGATGTGCACCTTTTGTTTATATATTTTATAGTGTTAAGAAAATGTGTGGAAACTTATTTTGAATTACATAAAATCCATACACACATGCCCTGCTCTTATAGTAAAGGTAAATAAGATAGCCTCACCCTTCAAGCAAGTCAAAGTATAAAAGTAAAAAGAGTCTGGACAGTAAACAGATTGCACAACACAATGTGAGTAAGTGATAGATGATATACATAAGCAGAGCCCTTCATGAACTCAGACAAGGAAGTAATTAACTGTGTCTGAGGAAACCATGAATGAGTTTATGGCAAGTAACATACAAACTTTGTTAAGAAGCATGGCCTATCTTCCTACACATTGATGCCATAAAGCTAGGCTACATCCAGAAGGAATACAATTTACACAACTATTTAAAAAGCGTTCCACCAGACATGGTGGCACATGCCTGTGATCCCAGCATTTGGGAGTTAGAGCAGGCAGACCTCTAAGAATTTGAGGTCCGCCTGGTCTACAGAGGTAGTTCCAGGACAGGCTCCAAAGCAATACAGAGAAACCCTGTCTCACAAAACAAAAACAAAAAGGTGTGAACTAGGATGCCATTAAATAAGAAACATCTTGCTATATTACCCAGAACTTTCTGTTATATAGTGACAGAACACATAGATATGTATCTAGACACCAGCATTCGGTTCCTTTGTTACTGCTGTGTGTATCATTTTCTTTAGTCCGTGTGATAGCTAAAGATGAGGAAGAAGAAGACTACAGATTAAATGGAATAAACTGCCATGTGAACACAAGATAGAATAGGTCTTCCTAAACTTTCTCCACTCCCAATACCATTTTATCTAAGAAAGTTTTGCTAGACCTAGGCAGACAGCTGTATATAGTAGGTACAGATATCAAACATTTACTAATAATAAATCATAATGGCTTTAACTTAAACCAGCTCTTTAGCACATACTATTTATTTTAAAGCAGCAAACTTTAAAAAAGTTTAAACTTTAAAAAATCATTTTTTTCTTTTTTCCCCAACACAATATTGTTATTGATTATTTGGAAGTTTCATATAATGCACCCAGATCTCATTCATTTCCCCATCTTCCCAGGCCCACCCCTCTCTTTTTGCATTAATCTTTCACCTTCCTTTTCTTACTTTACTTATGACCCAACTTCTTGAAAGAACACTTCTATTCATATTCTGAATTTTTATTTACTCCTTCTTGCATGTATGCACAGAACTAGAAACCGGGTATGACCACTTACCTACTAGATAAGATAAAAGGCTGTATCTTTGAACAAGCAAGAAATTTTTCAGTCTGTATTTCCCAATTTCTAAAATGTGGGTGTCATATAGTAAATGGTGCAAAGTTACAAAATGCTTAACAATACCTGACAGCTAAGTGCTCCTGAATAATGTCTACCATGATTCTTACCCTAGTGTATAATATTCTTATATATTTTTACTATTGTTCTTCAAACCACTATAATCCTGTTATGCTCAGAACTTCTTCCCCAAGGTCCTATCCCATTACCCTTGTTAAGATGGCCAGTATCCTAACTAATTTTCAAATCCAGGAAGCTATGTAAAAAGCATCCAGCCTGTTTTAATATTAGTATTCGATGATGCGAGATGCTTTTGCCACTTGTAAAACTTACTTGTTTTTCAATATGTATGTCTCTCCTACATCTTTGCTCTGCTTCCTCCTGAACTGCCCTTTGTAGACTTCTTCTTGGGGTTTTAAATGCTGGGGCTTCTCCTTCATTCCAGGTTTTGCTCTTCCAGCCTGTTCACTTCAGCAAAGCTAATGACTAATGCTCTGTCTCTTCCCTGAGCCCCAGACTAGATTTTCTGTTGCATGCCTAGAAGGCTTCACAGGTGTTTCATATACATACTAAACATAAAATGTCTACAGTGGGACTCATTTGTTTTCCTCCCAAATAATCTTCCTTCTACAAATGTTACACTAATTGTCTATCTATGAGAGTCTGAAATTCTTTTAACCTACCACAACTAAACTCAAATATTCTATTCATCTTTTATTTATGTCTTCCAAAAAAATGACTTGAAAAAGAAATCAAATGAAATCACCGTAACTTATGTTGTGTGAATCTGACATTTACCAAGGACACATGATATGTATGTTTTTCCATAATTAAAAACTGTGCTTCAAAATGCTTGGGGAAACTCCACAGTTATTGTTTTGACAACAACGTCCTTGTCATTGAAAAGAAGATCCTTTGGGTCTGGCCCCAGCTGATTGCTGCAGCTCCCTCTGATAGTGGTTCTTCTAGCACTCCGGACCTTATTATTTGCTGCATGTGCCTGGTAATTTCATTACCACATTGCATGCATTGTGTCCTATGGCCAAACTTTGTTCTTTTCTTTGTCTAACAAACTCATTCATGATTCAATCCCAAGACTCTCTCAGTCTCAACAGTTAGGGAACTTACAATATATTTCTGCTTCTCACTCCTGGTGTTTTGATTCTGTTCCATTCACTCAACATGATGCTTGAGATTGTCATTTTCACTACGTAGAACCACTTAGGGACAAATCTGTCAATGTGTCAGTGAGGTGGCTTCTCGGTTGTGTTAATAGAGGTGGCAGGACATGGGTGGCAACCATGCCATGGGCTGGTGTTCATAACTGAATAAAAAGTAGCAGATCAGTGAAGGATCACCATTAGTCTTCTGTAAATTCCTGAAAGTAGATGTGATCAGAGGCCTCACATTCATGCTGCATGGGTTCCCTACATCATGAAGTGTGTTTCCTTGTGGGCCAATATAAACCCTTCCTGCTTTAATTGATCCTCTGGGACCTTCGGTTCCAGCTTTTTCTATCCATCCCTTTCCTATGGACTGCTTTGTCTTGTGCCATTGATGCCAAATTGTTTCTTATGCATTCATTAATTTCCCACCTATTTAAATAGACACAATTTCATTTTGTAACAATTTCAGATTCACAGGAAATTTGCAAAACTAGTAGAAACATTCTCACATTCAATTTTAGTTCTAAGCCCTGAGTCCCATTCTGTCCATTTTAATACCTTATTCATCATCAATCTTATCAGATAATATTCTTTTAACAATAACTAATCTCATGCTGGCCCTTCTTTGAGCTGCACTTAAAAGGTAACATGTTCACAAGTTCTGGGTTGATATTGTCTGCTTATACTGGCAAAAAGAACAACTACATAGGTGTTTTGAAAGCTATTTTTATAAATAGCTGATGGATAGTCACTAACTAAAATAAAAATTAAAATAATAGAGCATTATGCCAAAGAAGACACTTTCAAGGTCTAGTTGAGAGAACATACATTAGCTGGCTTGTAGGCTCAGCAATTACCTGTGTGTGTGTGTGTGTGTGTGTGTGTGTGTGTGTGTGTGTATGTGTGTGGGATGGGTGTGTGTGTGTGAGTGTGTGTGTGTGTATGTGTGTGTGTGTGTGTGAGTGTGTGTGTGAGTGTGTGTGTGTGTGTGTGTGTGTGTGTGTGTGTGTGTGTGTGTACATGTCAGTGTACATGCACATGCACTCACACAGAGAATAACATTTTAGGGAAATATTTCAGGGTAGAAATGTTAGTTCAAAAGCTGTGTTTGGCCATTATAGTCACAAACAACCACACAATTGCCATTCTCCATCCATATTCATAATCTTCATCTTTTTATTGTCTGTAGTTTTGACAGAATAATTGGTAGGTAGTCAAACAAATTCATGATTTATAAGCATAATGTACTTGTTCAAACTGATGTGTATTGTTTTCCTCTGTTGAACTATGTTGCCAATGTAAAAAACGCTACAGGAAATATATCTCTATAGCGGCCAGTTGCTTTAAAGGTAACCTTGTGTTATAATCAGCCTAGTCATGGCAGTTTGTCATTGCTCTTAAATTTTACAATTCTCTCCTGAGATAGATAGTAAAATCCCTTTAACGCAGCATCTCTTGGTATATGATACCTACTTTTTAACCAACAGCTCAGCAGTAAACACATGAATACCATATATTTATATTGTTATCACTGGAGCTTTGTTTGTTGTATATGCATAAATTATGGACCCATGCATGCTTTATTCTGCCTGTGATGAGTATTTGGTTTATTAATATAATATCCATGCCCCACTGCTGTTTCCCTGGCCTTCCTTGTACAAAATAACTTACTGATTCAATGCTGAATCACAAAGTAATCTTTTTGATGACATTCTCAGCAATGCCCATAACTCAAGTGACAATATGGATACAAATGACAAGAATAGCAATTGCATGAAGATTTAGGCAGTGATGATTGTGTGTTCTCAGCTAACAGAGTTTAGAAAGAACTCAGGCAGAAAAAACTCAGGCAGCTCTCAGGCAGAAAAACATGGTTGCCTCTTCAGGAGTTTGACTTTGTTACCATTCTGAAACTTCTCTGATTGATCCTGAGTTGTAATCTCAGCTGCTTATTTTGTTTCTTGTAGGAGACTTTATATAATATACACATAGTGAAAGAGGCTCAGTTTAGCAACAGTTGCTAGCCTATCTAGTTTTTCTAAAAATTAGGTGTTCGCTTGTGAAAGAACAATTTCCTTTGCTTTCATCCTCAAACAGAAGATAGTCTTTTTCCTTTCAAAGGATAGATTTCATTTTCTTACTATTTAACTGACAAATTTTACTCGTAAGAAAACACCCCAAGTGACTGCGGTGTAAGGAAGCTTCAGATCATTTGACAAATAATGCTGCTACTGTCTCTCACTGCTACACATCCACAGGCAGGTTTAAGGTTGCTATACATACATCTATTGGTGTACTCACGGTCCTGCTCCGTTTGTTCTCTTCCTTTGAAGTAATCAATATTAACCAGCATTTACTCTTCATATTTTACCTATATATGACAGGTTGAAAGCTCAAATAAACAGTTAATTTCCTTGAGTACAAGGTATATGATAGACCTTGGTCCCTTGTGATTAGCAGGGTGGATGAGAAGGGTGAATGAATCAAGGGAGAAGATTAATGAAGGGCATATAGAAAAGAGGAGGAAGGAAGATGAGGAAAGGAAGAAGAAGGGAAAAATGAGGAAAAGAAACAGGACTTATGAACTATTGAAAAGTTAGACCTGTTTTTGCGTGCCCATTAAAGCCTAACAGGAATTGGGGTAGACTCAACCCCAAATAAGGCCTGCCAAGTTTCTCATTTATCTGTAAACTATACATGTTTAAACACTCTAAAGGAAAGGTTATTTCTGGGAGTATGCATCCCAAAGTTGTGAGATGTGGTAGAAAGGCTTATTTATATGTCTCATAATCTAGCTCCTTTCATTTCATTTTCATCTTGGAGGTGTATTCCACCCCTGCTGCCTGCCCATCCTTCTCAGTCTCACTTGCTCTTGAACTCATTGTCTTCTGACCTTCTGCCCCCTCATGAATGAAACTGCATTGCTGAATGTCACAAATGATAATCACACAACAAAATGGCTTTTCTCTGCTTTGTACTTTTCACCCACTGTGCACGGTTTTAACAGTTTTGACTACCCATCCTTGAAATTCTCTTTCCCCCGACTTTCTTACCATTAAATCCATGCGTTTAAACCAATGGCTTGTGTTGTTTGTTTCATTTTACTTATAAGGAGCTCAAACTTTATGAAAGGAAGGAGCTAAAGGATATTGTTTTATTTTTTTAAGTGGTCATTTCAAGAGCAAAAGCTTTAGGGAGAAAATGAAAAACAACTTTCATTCTGCATTTTCAAACACCAATTTTCTTCATGAAATGAACATAGTTAAGACAGATGTTTGCAAGACAGTAGCTGATAAGAAATATTCCTTCAAGCACAAAGAGAAGAAAGTAAGTTTGTATATTTGTTTGTTTTTTTTTAAGTCCAGTGGTTACTAGAATTTAATAACAATGTAGAAGTCACCAACTTGGTTTTTTTTTTTTTGGCTCACTATGATTTTTTCATATCTGGTATCTGGCACCCACCTATTAATAATCAAAAGTAGTTATGGGCCATTGGTACTGTGTCTATTCTAAATAAAAAATATCCATGAATACACACTGAATTTGATTTCCTTGGGAATTGAATGTACAAGACACAAAGGTCTCCTGTGTCAGTTAACAAATGTCAATACCAAAAGATAGAAAGAAATTCTTTGAAGCCTTTAAAATTGCTATATTCTCTACTCTTTAGGTAAAGTATGTGTCTGTGTTCTTCAGTTAAAGGTGTCAATCACCATTAAATACCACAAAAACATAGAGCAAAGATCTACTGGAAGTGAGCCCTCTAGACACATCACGGTATCAGGGCATGGTTTCTGCCTTTGTTGTCCCTCGCAGATTCAGGATATGAATACATTAGATCACTGGAACATGTAGAGATATGAATATTGTTAGAAAATATTTCTTTTTTCAGGTTTAAAAAAATGCTCATCATTCATTAGAATTTCAACCCATTTGTGTTGTGTTTCTTAACCATTTGTTTTCCCTGTTTTCTTGGCTCTGAGAACATTTATACTTCCTGAGTTACTTTTTATTACCCATTCTTTACAACACACCTGTGAGTTAGCAAAATACGATTATTCATATTGTACAGATGGTGAGATGAAGGTATGATGCCATCTAAAAGCTAATAGCAGAGCTGGAACCAGGATTTATGATTCCCCAAACCTCACATAGAGCAGTGTTTTCTAGTACCCTTGCCCTCTCCTTAATGTTTGGAAGCAAACTGCGTGAATATAATTTCAGTCTCAACCCAAAATGCCAGGTACTTTTTCAGAGTATTTCTAAGTTTTCCACATTAATGGAAATATATGGTGAGTTTTAAAAATTAAATAATTGCTATCAGTAATACTCAGATGTCCTACCTTAGAAAGATGTTTCATGTTTGCAAGACCTATGCAAATAAAGTGCCAGTTAATTTTACAGCACTCATGTTTAAAAGAAATTATTGTTCTTTCTGAAGGGCGTGTCAGAAGGATAAACTACCCAGTTTTTAGAATGGGTTGCGTTCTATATTTGCATACATTCCATTTTTCTTTGTTTGATTTTTTTATTTAGTTCATGCTTATTAAAACAAACAGTATTCTGTGGAAGGAAAAATGCCATTGGAAATAGATGAACTGAAGCGTCTCATTCTGTGTGCTGTGTTTGGAAACTTCCCAGCTTAGTCAACCAGACTAAATCACATTTTGTGCTGTGAAAGATGATAATTCAAATTAAATTTCCAAATGGTATACCAGAAGCAAGAAACATAATTTGGATCTTTACACTCTTGTTGATACTTATAGAACAATTATACTCCACTGTTCATATGAAGGTATTGTCTTTAAAAGCTAGGCACAGAAGGAAACATACTGCCATAATCAGGTAAGTATTTTCCTAATTAAGTCTCTTCCAGGGCCAACCCTGGAGTAGTTAGATAGTTGAACACAAAGGACATATCACAAATGACTTTCCACAGTGTAGAAATCACAATAACTTATTGCTATATGTTATCTATACAATATGCAACATTTAGATTCCCTAGAGAGTTTTCAAAGTTTAGTTTAACAGCCGTGTCACTCTAGCATTTTTTTTTCCTGTTGGTTAATGAAGCACAGGGGCTAACTGAATTCATATGATTCCCATCTGTCATCGCCACAACAGTGATGAAGCCCAAAATGAAATTCTATCCTTCATTCAATTCCTGTAGTTTCATATTAGTTAGGTGATCAAGCACAACCAGGGAAACTCGTATGTTTTCAGATGAGGAAACGAGGGTCAAGTGACTTGCCCTGAGTCACACAGCGAAACATCACAAGAACAGGCAGTAGGAAAAGAAGCTCTGGCATTCCCAGCTGTTACCAGGACCTCTGGCCAGTTGCCTTCTCTCCTATATTTTGTGTTACATTTTTTAAAATCATGCTTACTTTTTGTTTTCTTTTCAGGCAGAATTCCTTGCACCTTCCTTTTCTCTTTTTTTTTCTATTAGATACTCACCCCTAGATGCTATTCTCATAATTATCTTCAAGGACACCAGAATACAGATTGAAAGAGCTCATTAACATGCTGATTAGAAAATTCTCTCAAAGATTCAGAAGGCTGGCAGGGACCCCCCGGAGATCATCTGCTCCTGACTTGAGGCATCTCACCTAAGCAGTTTTACACAGATGGAACACTGTATTTATGCCCAATGAGAGAGTTTCCCAGAACCCCTTGGTAACACAACCCTAGGCTTAGTCTGCATTTCTACATAATGGATCATACACAAGACTCAGAAAAAGAATGCACTGTCCTTTTTAAAATCAAATATTGCTACGTGACTAAAGTTAATCATATTATGTGTTTCTGTTGTATAGCTCATTTTTAGGCCAATGGTTTAGATTATTAGAAGAGATCTTCTTTGTTGTTAATCATTGTTTTGCATTAATACTTATAATTATTTTTACCTTGAAACCATAGATTGGATCATAGAGATTCTTTTCAAAAATTTCATTAATAAATTTAGCTACTTTTTATTTTTGTTTCTTCTTCAATGAGGAGTATGTCCAATAGATACATAAATATTTTCTTCCAATCCTCATCATGCTACGTGAATAAGACTGTCTCACAAGGAGTTTTAGGGAACCATGGGAATTTAGAGCTCAGAGAATATACATTATATAAAGAGTAAGATTAAGGTTGCAGATAGAATTAAGCTAGTTGATCAGTATACTTTAAAATGAGGAGGGTAACTCTTAAGGACATATGCCATAACTACCCACACAGAGGATTCCTTGTCTCATAATGTTCTGTCTGGACATTATCTTCCTACTTTCCCTCCTCCCTCCCTCCCTCGCTAGCTACCTCCCTTCTTCTCTTCCTCCTTGTCTCTTCCTCTTTCTTTCTTTTTCTTAAAGTCTTTTCCAAATTTTCTGCTGCTATGTTTTTATAGGGTGTGTGTGTGTGTGTGTGTGTAGGGGTGTACCTCTGCATCTGTATGTTTCTTGTTGTTTTCCTTTGGCTCTTTTGTCCTTGCAGTTGGTTTTCTACATCTTATTCTTGTTTTCTTGTTTTTATTATATATTATTTTATGTTATTTAATTTTTATTATTTTAGATGCCTGTTTTTAATCTAATGACAGAAAGAATGTAAGTTTGTGGATTTGGGTGAGTAATTGGTGGGGGAGGTCCTGGGAACAGTTGGGGAAGGGGAAACCATAATCAGAATATATTGTATGAAAAAAATCTATTTTCAATTAAAACAAAATATCCTGGGCATTTGAGTCTTCCTTACAAAATTTGCAGTCCTTGCATATAGACATCCAGAAGTGTCAAAGTCAGAGAGACATTGAAAGATGTTTCTATAAAGATGAACATACAAAGAGCCAACCATTTAAGGTGGCTTTGTAACTGGCCTGATAGAAATTAAGATATTTAGAAAGACACTTGTGTCTCTGAATCTATTAGTCATCCAAAATTATGGACCACAAAGAAAAGGTGGGGGGTCACATGGAGGGAGGGAAACACTCCATCTAGAGAGAGAACTAGAGAACTTTTCTCCAGAGAGAGTTGTCTAACACAGTTTTAACACCACAGTTTTAACTTCCCTATAGAATGAAACTGAAGCCCAGATAACAATGAATCAGTGGTGAAGGGGACACACCTTGATGGACACTGCCTAGATTTTTCCTACCTTTAAACTTGTGGGCCCCAGCGACCAACTTAGATTCTCTGGGTCATATTGTCTTTCTTCCCAATAAATCTCTCTTTTCTGCTTTCCATTTCTAGCTTCTCGTTTTTAATTGTCTGATTGCAGAAGGGTGGTCAGACTTGATTGCTGGTGAAGGTTGGGGACTCCAGGTTTGGTAATTGCTTCTCAATGATGGAAACATCAAGTAATGATTTACACCAGAACTTCTGTAAGGGGCAAGTACCAATGAAAGTGATTTTTAGCCCAATGTGCCCCATTTTCTACTTCTGACTTCTATACTTATAAATCAGTATGACTCGGAATCAGCAAGCCATGGGTTTGTGGGAACTTTGGACGGTAGCAGTACGGATCTATTGCATCCTTGATAGAAAATCTGAAATGACTCTGCCTTAGTCACTTTTCTATCACTATGACAACTGAAAACTGCTTTAAATGGAGGAGGAACTATATGAACTCCTAGTTTCAGAGGTCGTCATGCACAGATGCATGGCCACACAGTTCTGGGTCTATGATACAGGGAATATCAGGGCAGGCTAAATAGTGGAACACATTTGTCTCCCTGAGCTAGGAAGCAGAGTGCTGAGAAAAAGAAGGGTCCAGGACATGATATAAACTCCAAGGACATGTCCCTGGTGACCTGCTTCTATAATTAGGTCCTATGTAAAATTTTCTGTATCTCTCAATTATGCCATCAAATTAGTAATCCATAAGTGAATTAATTATTAATAGGTTATGTGACAACCTTCTTGATACAATTGTCTCTCAGTGACTGGTCATCACCAGCTGTAGAGCAACCCTTCAATACAGAGTCACTCTGGAGAGACACTTCAAATCCAAATATTGGTAATATTCCTTATATATCAGTTTCTCATTTCAAATAAACTCAGAGATACTCTTAAAACTCTCCACACCTACAAACGTACCAATTTGATTATGGTAATGTTGGGAGGACTTTTCAAAAGGTAGCCCCAGAAAGAAAGAAATGCACAACATATTACCAATAAATTTCCAACAAGCCTAATCATCAGGTGTTAATTTACAAATGATTAACTTGAATATAGAAACAATGCCCAGGTTTTCCTTTTTATGATGTGAAAATGACAATTCTGCTTTTCAAAGTTGCTTGAAACTTTTGTTAAGCACGTTTGAGCTTTTGAAACATTTTCCTTGAATATAGCAAACCTAAGAGAAGATATCTTAGATATTGGGATAGATTTAAATATACAATTAATTGATTAGATTCCCAATTTTGGAAAGATTTCCAAACAAAATTTATATTCACAAATTCTATTAATTACCTAATTTAGTTAGTGAATTTAGGATTACTTGTCATACCGATTAAATTCTGGATGCACCTCCCAATGACTTTCCCCAACCTTTACACTAATACCTTTTAAGAAGAATCTATATCTACTTCATTCTCAGGTTCCTCTGAATGCATAACCACTACAGTACAGTTCATAAGTAGGTCTTCCAAAAATGTTTTGGTTTACAGATGCTATAAAACAATGAAGGGAGGAATCAATTATTTGGGGGAAATTATAAAAAACATCATGTTATTTGTACACAAAATGCAGTGCCTTTCATTTAATAAATCAGTCATACTTAGCAATTTAGCAAGCTCCAATATGAAGAATGTCTCTTAATTTCTACTCATTGAAAATATAAAGTGAGGTAGCAATCACACCTTTATTTTATTGAAGAGCTAGCCCCATTAACCCCCCCCCCATGTTTAAGTGCATTTCTATTTCATGTGCTTATAATTCTATATTCTGGAGCCCTTACTGAACTGAAGAGCCAATAGATACATACGCCGTTGTGCCAGAGGGCACAAATTCTGTTTTGATTTACTCATGTGCAACTCCTATTAACACCAGGGAATTCAGGGCAAAGTTTAGTGTGTTTTCCAGGAAGGATCATGTTGTTACATATACCAAGAAACACATGAGTTCTTTTAGACTATAAAACCAATGGTGTGCAGCCACACACATTTAGGGCACTCATTTAGCTTTTCATTGACTAAGCGTCTCAATAGCCTGACTCATTTTTTATGGTGTATACTTTTTTTTAGATCAAGGATGCAACAAAGAGAGAAGTGAGGTCAATTTCTGGAACTATTGAAAGCATGGATACAGAACTTATGGGACAGAAATCTAAATTTTAAAATACTAAGAGGTAGAAAAATACAGCACACATAATTTTACTTGAAACATGTGGAATTGATAGGTGTGTTTAAGATGATCTTATTTTTGTGTTGTTCTTTATACCGAATAATCTCTGCCTTCCAGCACTGTATTTTAAGAAACAGAGAGGAAGCCAGCGCAATGTTGGAGCTGAGGTACTAAGAAAAAGTGTGGCAAGGAAAGAAAAGCATGTTTTCTTTCCCACCTACTTCCTTTCCTTTTCCTCCCTCCCTCCCTCCCTCCCTCCCTCCCTCCCTCCCTCCCTCCCTCCCTCCCTCCTTCCTTCCTTCCTTCCTTCCTTCCTTCCTTCCTTCCCCAAGCCAAACATTGTATGCCTCTATGACTGGGTGTTGCAGGTAACACAAGACAGAGCCATCTTAAAAATGACTAAGGCCTGCAAGATATATTTCTAGGTAAAGGTGCTTGCTGCCAAGACAGAGGACCTGAGTTTAATTCCCAGGACCCACTTGGTGGAAGAAAAGAAATGACTCCCAAAGTTGTCTGCTGGCTTTCACATTATCCATGCACACGTGTATACACACACACACACACACACACACACACACACACACACTGTATGTAAATAATAAAATAATAAATAAAAAATAAATGTAAGAAAAACATGACTCTTTAATACAAAGCTTTTATTTATAAAAACAATTTTAGATGCTATGTGAATCGATATGTAATTATTGGTTTTCCTTATGAACAAGCTATTCTGTAATATAGCATTATCAAATATAAAACAGAATATAGTGTGAGGTGGTTAGTAAAGTAGAAAAAAAGACAGATTTCATTGTGTCTAAATTTAAATCTAAATGGAGCTGAAAACAAAAAGGTGGGATATCCACACCAGATTGTTACCTCACATTAAGCAATAATTATTTATTAATAAACCAAGATCTCTAGCCTTGAGCTGCTTATGCAGATAGATAGTAACATTTCATTTTAGATATAAGGAAAGTTAAGTATGTAATGTGTGAATGTGCTATCTTTATTTTGGAATTAAAATATTGAAACATTGGGCAATATGTAATTGCCATTGCATTGTGAAATGTCACACAAACCTGCGTGTGCACGCAGTGTGTGGTGTGTGTTCCAAATGGAAATTACTGGGTCTAACAAGACATTTCCTTTGACACAAAGAAGAATAAAATTCAGGTCTGAAGATATAGGGCTTACAATTCTTATAAAGAAAACAAGAGGTTCAAGAAAAATAGAAATGGAAAAAAAATTGTACAGGAAAGCTGCAGACAGAAAGTCTGATGGTTTGAATGAGAATGCCATCCCATAGGCTCATGTATTTGAGCACTTGTTCCCCAGTTGGTGGCAGTGTTTGGGAACCTTTGGTCTTGGTGGTAAAATGTCCCTGGCTTTGAGAGTTTGAAGACCCTCACTATTTCCAAGTTGCACTCTTAAGTTTCATGCTTGTGGTTTGAAAATGTGACCTCTCAGTTTCCTGCTCTGCCATTATAGACCTTTATCCCTCTGGAATCCTAAGTCCAGTTAAACTTTCTTCTACAATTTTCCTTGGTCATGGTGTTTTCTCACAACAATAGGAAAGGATGTCACAAGCCTTCAGCTTTCTGCTACAGACCAGTGAAATTCAGATTACCCTTGAGGAGATACAAAAAAAGTTAGAGGGCTAGACTCAACTCACTCTTTGTGGCTGCTAGAATTGATGGAATCTGAATATTTCATAAATATAGTGTACCTTATCACCGTGGAACTGTATGTCTCCTTAAAGACTATAACTGCAAAATACACTCAAAAGTGAAAACTAAATTAAAATCACACTTAGCATGGCTGAATACATAAATATCTAAAATGATTCACAAATGTTTATACGTTAATAAAATGAATGGGTGTCTCTAGATGAGGCACAAAACAAATAAAAACAAAATAAAATGATGCTAAAAGTTTTACTGAATGAAAATTTGATATGACTGAGAAAAACAATGTGATCTATCTGCTAATGTAATTCCAGGGTTTGTAATAAGAAATAGAATGAGAATGGAAAGGAAGGAGGGAAGAAAGGAAGGAAGCAAGGAAGGAAGAAGGAAGGAGAAAGGAAAGGGGTAAAGAAAAATTTGTGGAACAGGAAAATTGACAAATTTCATCATAGTGAAATAACACCCAGTTACTTCCCATTTTGGTGACATATCATGACGGGAAATAATCAGAAGGGTAAGTTGGATTATGAAAAGTTAGACTTTTAATGATTAAAATGGAATTTTAATTTTTAGGTGTATAGTTTCTCTCTCTCTCTCTCTCTCTCTCTCTCTCTCTCTCTCTCTCTCTCTCTCTCTGTGTGTGTGTGTGTGTGTGTGTGTTTTACACATGTATATACTATTATGCTTGTGGTAGTCAGGGTTCTCTACACGAGCAGACGTAGTATAATTAATACATATTACAAAAGGGTTTATTATATGGGCTTATATTACATGGGATAGGTCAACTGAACAACAGTTCTCTGCAGATGGACATACTAGGAACCTAGTAGCTGTTCATTATGTGAGACTAGAAGCCACAGGACTTTCGATTTGGCATTGAAGGCCTAAAGCTTTTAGGGGAAATTGAGGTATTTCAGTTCACATTGGAAGGATAAAAAAAAAAAAAAAAAAACTGGATTCTAATTTCAGTAAGTGATGGTGACAGTAATACACACAGCAAAGTAGATGCCAGTACCAGCCAGCAGCAAAGGCAGTCAGGCAAATGCATCTTTATACCCTGGATGCCAAAACCAAGTGCTACCCAAATGTACTTAGTGGTATATGTCTTATTAGTAGATTCCAAATCCAATCAACTTAACCATCAAAATAAACTATCACAAGGCCATTCCTTTCTTCAGCTCCTGTGTTCTTTCTTCTCACTCTTTTTCAATGTTCCTGGGGGAGAGATACAGATGTGCCATTAGTGGCTTGTCATTCAGTGGTTACTTATTCTCAGACTATGACCAGTTATGAAACTCTGCCATTAACTCAAAAGTAATGGAGTTTTCTTTGTCAAAGCTTACAGCAGCAATAATCCACAGATAAAAGCATAAATATTTAGATGTCAATATTTAGAAGGCTGTTAATTCATTTGGCAGAATGAGTAGTAGCCTCTCCTCTAGAATCTATGGCCTCCTTGGCCACAGGCTTTACACCAAGTCCACGGGATCAGAAAGGAAAGTCATCCTGTATAGCGGGCCCCCAATCCAACCAGAAAGCAGTTGGTTATCTTGACAACTATGGTGCCACTATTGCATCAGTAGGCAGAGAATTTGTGGAAGCCCATGTCAGCAGGAAATGTTGAAAAGACAGAAAGAGAATTGTGACTCTCTAGATGGCCACAACTTTGAATTTGCTTACATTCTCTTCCATGTCAAACTGCACTTCTTGAATGTTTTTACAGAATGGTTTGCTCCTTTTCATCTTAGACTTAAGTACAGTAACAGTGCACTCCAGCCCGAATGCTCTCTTGAAATTTTTTCCACCAAACAAATCCATCATTACCTTTAAAGTCAACCCTATTCAAGTTCCTTGAAAATGCTTTTACAGTTAGGTTCTATGCTAGAAAATCATATGAATGGCCCTAACAGATTCTGATATTCTCTGTTCTTCTATGAGACCTCATGAGCTATGGATCCACTGTCTATATTTCTCTCAGCAATCTTGTTATCTAGGCTCCCATGAGAATGGCTCACTAAGGTTCTCTTTACAGTATTCAAGAGCTTTTCCAGCCATTGTTTCTTATTCTTCCACAATCTTCTCTCAGACTAGTTACTAAAACCCAAGTATCTTGTGATCAGGTTTATCACAACAAGGGCCCATCTTTTGATACCAATTTTCTGGGTTTACTACTCTCCTCACCCATGTAACCAAAAATACTTGGCCAAAGAAGCTTAAGAAAGGAAGGGTTTCTTTTGCCTTATATTGCTCCGGGAAGTCTATGAGGTTTGGAAAGACATGGTGGCAGAAAAGGGAGGCTACTGGCCACTAGGTATTGCAGTCAGACAGGAGATAATGATGGATGCTGTCTTCAGCTTCTCTTTCATTTTTATCATGTTCAGAATCCCAATCAATGGAATGGTACCACCTACAATTAATGTAGGTCTTCCTGCTTCAATTAACATAATCTCTCACATGAACATCAAGCACCTAATCTCAACTACATCATTCTTCACTCACAGGGATGCCTGAAGCTCATGTTTAAGCAATTGAGCTCTAGTCAAATGTAAAGTGAAAATTAACCATTACATGTTTATTTAAAAAAAAAAAGAAGGAGAAGAAGAAGAAAAAGAAGAGAATAATATGACCTGATTTACATTGAAATCAGCACCATTCTACTCTACAGAAACTTGCTGGTATTTTTTTCCAGCCTGGTCCTGCCACTGCTCTCAGCCCCAAATAAGCTCAAAGACACTATACTAATTATAAAACTGTTGGCTGATGGCTAGGGCTCATTATTGGCTATCTCTGTCTTAGTTATTAACCCATATCGACTAATTTATATATTTCTACATGGTCTTATCTTACCAGAGAATGCCTGGGGCGTCCCATCTTCCTGGGCTCTACATAGCATCTTGTCTGCCTAGCTTTCCCAGAATTCTCCTCATCTCCTAGCCCAGCTTTATCTTCTTGCCTCTATTGGATAAACACAGTTTTATTCATCAACCAATAAGAGAAACAAATATACAGAAGGACATCCCTCATCAAGAAACCAATAGAGGCATCAAAACTGTAAGAAGGAAAAGAACAGAAGTAACCAACAGAAGGCTGGAGATGGCTCCCCTGGGAGAGGGCTTACATAGTATGAATGAAGCCATGGGTAGCACATAAAACCTGAATATGCCTAAAATTCTACCACCGAAAAAGTGAGGCATATGGATCAGAAGTTGGAGATCACATAGCCAGTTCAAGGCTGGCCTGGACCACATAAGATCTTGTCTCAATATGAACAAAGCAAGCAGAAAAAAAGGAAGGCAACCTGAAGAAAATCTTTCAAAATGGTGAAAGGTTGTCTTTCTGAATTCAGTATATTACAAAGTGAGGCCAACATGTTGTGGTACTACTGGTAAGTTGTGAAAGAATGATAATTACCTAAGCTAAATTTCACTACTTCAGATTTTGAAAGCACATTACTAATATTCTAATCAGGGGCGTATTTAAAGGGAACCAGTCTGCAACCACCTATTTCTGAACACAGCTGTAGCAAGGAGCGCAGAGTAGTACATAGCAGTCATGCCACTTCATAATAGGTGTGGTTTTATGGCCTCTTTTGTTTGCTGAGTCAAAGCTGAGTCCTTCCTGAGTGTGAGAAAGGAGAGGAAAACTAGCAGGGAAACAAGTCAAAGGGTATAGGGCATGTTTTTGCTCTTTTTTCCTGGGATATCCCCAACACACAGCAAGCTATGGCATATGTGATTTCTGCTGTGGGAGCAACTAGAAAGAGCAATGTTGGGTCATAAAGATATTACTATAGAGTATTAATTTATTTTTTTCTTAAAGAGATTTAAAGATCACTATTTTTACAGATTTGTGTATGACAGCAGTGACTTAAAATAAATAAATCTTGTTTCAATTTAAAGCTTCTTGGTGTCCCAAATGACAACTGCATTTAAATATACCTTGGTGTTTACAGATGCACGATATATATGGATTGAGTTTGGCCATTAACTAAATAGAACGGGTGCCAGCCAGACTGAGACATATCAACTGGATATCAGCCTGTTTGAAACTATGGGAGCAGCAAGCTATTAGAGTGCCGAGCTGCGGTGGTACATATTTCTATTTTATCTTTATTGTAATGAGCATGCCCTGTCTTTAGCTCCCGCTGTGCACTTTTGGAGGGTCTTCCATATGGTTGCAGCTAAGTACTTGGCATTTTCCCAACTGTTACAATTGGGTCAGTGGGGGGGGATCGCTTAGGAGTAATAAAACAAGGGTGACTGCAGCAGGGAGGAGTGAGATTCCTACCCACATGGCAGCTTAGTGCCTCTCATGCATTCAAGCACAGCTCTGTGGCATTCATTACTATGGGCAGCCAGGGTAAACTTCCCCCACCCCCATCCCCTACCCCACCCCACCCCCACCCCCACCCCATGGCGTTTTCACAAGAAAAGGCCAAGTCCTGGCTACAGTATCTCTCCTCTATTATATTTTCAATACGGTTTACTTTACCTTCTAAAAATGACTCACTCGAGGAAGGAAGACAATTGTACCTTGCCTATTTCTGTTGTTCCTAGAAAGTTTTCCTAACAAACTCTTGGCTAGGTTTGACTAAGAGCAGTAGCAGCAGGGTTATCAGTGTTCGTGAGGGTTTGTTCGTGAGGGTTTGTTCGTGAGGGTTTGTTCGTGAGGGTTTTGATGTCTTATGAAGTTAAAAAAATAAATGCAGAAGGCAAGACTGATGATCCTCAAAAGTTAAACATTCCTGAGGTACAATTTGTCGATTCTGAAATGAATAATAGGGTGCTCTTTACAACCAAATTCATATCCAAGGTGGGGGGGGACAAAAACAAAAAACAACCTCTTTTACCACTACTATTAGATACTAATAATTGAACCAGGGCCTGACAGAGGTTCAGCTATTTTCGTTTAATCCCACGGAAGGCAGAGTTGCTACATAGGAGATTTGGAGGGAAATACGTTCAAAGCCAAATTATGATTGTAAACAGAGAAACGACATATTAAGCAGAGGGATGTACACATAAATATGCACTATGAGATTATATTTTCTGTATTTGCTTTATATACTCAGAAATTTAAATAATTGTGCTCTTCTTTTAATATAGCGTGGTGATGTTTGGTGTCAACCTAGAGGTATGTAGCAATTTATTAGGTTCACAGCACAGACAATTTTTGTGTGTGGGTGTGTGACTGCGTGTTTTTTTCCTGAGCCCTTTATAGCGCATCTACAGAGCTTTGGTGACGTTTAAGCAAGAATACAAATACAAGTACACTTTCACTATTGTTTCCGGCCTAGAGCATTATACAATAGTGCAGTATAAAGAAACTTATTCGTCATGCATGCCTTTCCTGGCCAAACAATCTCCAGACCCCAGATCCCTAGTGAGAGATACAGGCTGGAAGCACCCGAACCCAGGCAGCAGGTGAAGCGGGGATCCCACTGGAGGCTGGAGGCCATCAGGGCGCTCGGGAAGAGCTCCCGGGGCAAGCCCCGCACTCCCGGAGCATCCTCCACGGCCGGCCCGGCACTGGTGGCGTGGGAAGTCCTCCTGCCATTAGTCAGGCAGTCACAGGTCCGCAGTCCCCATCACGTCCCCGGGATCCCTAATGCCAGCAGCCTGGCAGAAGGAGGAAAGGCAGGCAGTGCTTGAGGTCAGCACAGAAGCCATACTAGCACGCTGCGGACTCGGGGACACCTGCCTGCCCAGTAATCCAGATCTGGCTCGGTCCGGGGCTGGATTCCGCGACCTGGGCTCGGGAAGAGGAGCTGGCAGCCTTCGAAGTGAGGGCAGCGCCGCGGCTTCAGGCGCGCAGTGCGCAGGCGTGCGCGCGCATCGCGCAGGCGCCGCCCAGAAGTGACTTCTCCAAAAAGTGCCTTAGTTCCCGGTCACCTGAGCGCCCGCGACGCCTTCGCGGCAGCCACGCCTGTCGCAGCTCCGCTCCCCAGACCCCTGCTCCCGCTCCCCCACCCGTCTCCCTCCGCAGCCGCGAGCCTCTCGCCCCCACCCGGGCTCCGTCCTCTTCGCTGTCCTTTCCCTAGAGCCCGGCCGGACCGAACCGGGCCGAGCTGGGCCGCCCGGGCGCGCCCGCTCACCATGGCGTCCCTCTTCAAGAAGAAGACCGTGGACGGTGAGTTCAAGGCCGGCCCCCTGCGCCCCGGGGGCCCCGACTGCGGCTCGCCGCTGTCCCCGGAGGTGGGCCCAGCTCGGCGGTCCCACAGGTGACTGTGGCTGCGTCACTCTGGCTCGGCAGCCTCACCTGGGCGGCTCGTCCCCCGGGCTGCACTCACCCCACCCTCGCTCTCCTTGTCTCTTTTTCTCCCCCCCTCTCCCCCTCAATCAGAGGGATCCTGAGCATTCTGAGGACGTGGAGCGTTGCTGGCCCTTGGGTGTCGTTAGACTTGGCGACTTGATGGGTTTCTTGTGGGTTTCTCCTGCTTGTTTGTTGCTCCCTCCGTGGAGACAGCCCCACTCCCTGGCTTCCGAAAGGGAAACCAGTGTGTTCAGTTGGAGGGCAAGGCAGGAGGTAGCAGCGGGGTCCACTCAGGAAAAGAACTTGGGGCCTGGCTGCCTGAACCTTTCCAGACCCCTCAGCATGATAGATAGGAGATACTCCAGCTGGAAATTAGGACCCAGGGAAGGGACCGGGCTTAGTGCTCACAATGCAGATGTAGCCCTTATGAGTACAGTATCTTTTGCCAACTAGAGTGAGGGGTGTGTAATTTGCGCAGAAGTAAGTTCGCATGTTTTAAAAACACTTAGATCCTTTTAGGTGACTCAGTGACATCTTGTGAAGAGGTGGGGGGGGGGTAAGTGGGTGTACTGGAATGTACAAGTTTAGAGGCATTCCTAGGCACTGGTGCAGTGTATATGATATACGTGCCTGCCCCAGGTATTAAATCCATACCACGTTGTTTAAAACCTGCTTTTCACTGCGTGCTGAGTCCAGGTTGTTGTTGGTTCAGGCACATAATCATGTCTTTGTAAGGGTCTAACCCAACCACAAAACGAGCAGTGGTAGCCAGACTGTGATTGGTACAAACTCAGAGCTCAGCCCTGACTTGGGGGGTAACTCCTGCATTTCTTTGTCTTCACTGTTCCAGTGCCAGATTTGGGGGGAGGATAACAAAGACACCATCTCTACCCCACTGCATGACCTTTCATTTCAACACAGGGTATCATTTTATCTCAATCAACACCATAGTGGAGCTTTGCTTCTTTTTGTGTGACTGAAAAAAATTTTCCCCACTATTTGGACTTTTTGCTAATTGAGAAGCAATATTTTCAGCATCTGGAATAGCTGCTAACTTGCTAGGTGACATAACACAAAATTGCATGAGATGGGCTTTATGTGTGATTTCCTGAGAAAGGAACCCACTTTTTCTGTGCTCAGTAAACTCTCATTATCACTAGATAGAATTACAGTGAATATGCACACATTACATATTGTTTAATCTTTGATGTGACAATTTTTGTTCTGATTTTAGGTTTCAGTCCCAGTGTTGGATACTCAGTTATTGTATTCTACTCCCTCCTGGATTATTGCTATACATGTTTTATGTAGTAATAATCTTCTCACCTTGATGCCACAAATTAAATAATTTTTAACAGTAAAATCCAAATAGACTAGTCTTAGTTGCTTAATGTCTGTTAAGTATTTTCAAAGACAAGCCTCGGTTGTGTTTTCTGGTATTTTTGACTCCCTAGTGACTTATACGTGAAGTTTAGAATGGGGGGAGGAGCAATAGAGATGAGCAGGGAAGATGTATGACTGCACATTCAGTTGCAGCTTAGTCTTCATAACAGGACTTATTATTTTTTTCTGAGCACACTTGTTTAGGAAATAAGTCTTAAGAACTCTTGCTAGGTGCTATACCACTAAATTAAAAATCCGTGTGTGACATTTCTGAATGTAAGCCGGGATTCTGTGTACATTTACCCCCATCTACCCCAGTGTGCAGACTTGGCATTTTCTTAAATTGTCATATTAATTCAGTTCATTTACTCGTGCCTTAATTATGGGTCTGCATTTCCATCACTTTGCTTTAGAGCTATACTGATGTTTGTTTCCTTGTTAAATTAAAGGAGGGGGCTCTTGTTTTATATAAAAGGTGGCAGGAAGCACTCCCCTCAGTAATGAGACACTGTGTAATGAAATTTAATGTATTTTTATGCACTTCTCTCTGTTCCTTTGGCACATTATCGATCATAAGGTCTTTTACTGTGTGCTGACTTTGTATCTGTCCTAACTAATGAAATTCTGATATATAAGGGAAATAGGTAGTTGGTTATGGATCTGTGGAATAAATTGAATCTTTTTGTTTCCGGATTGGCTGGAAGAATTATATACTATATCATTAAAGACTACTGCACATGTAAATTAAAAAGGGAGACAACATTACAACACATTACTATTCAGAGTTATGTTTAATTCATTTTGACTCAAGGATGAACAAGGCTCTGCAATGGACACTCTGTTACAGAAATTAATGAGAGTTGTATCTCAATGCCACTGGAGAGAAGGATCCCTTTCCATTTGAAATTACAACTGAGCACCTGATTTCCTCTTTCTGAGTAGTATTACATGTACATATACTTTTTACAATCTGTTCATGAATCATCGACGCTCTTTCTTCTGTGTGGACGAATAGTAGCCTACTTACTGAAGGGAATGAACCTGTTATGCCAGCATTCCATTAGGACTTATCATAACTGGGTAACTATTCCTGCCTTTGAACAAGTGATATGCTGGGGAAGGGGTGGAGCTAGGAATAGAGTGAATAGGTGAACAGGACAGGACGGTGGGTTTGACCCCTGACCTGGAAAAGGCTATGGCACTCTGTTTTGTTTGCTTGAGATAAGGTCTCACACTGTAGCCCAGCTTGCCCTGGTGACCCACTATCTCAGCTTCCCTGGTAGGGGAGTGCCAGACATGCATCACCACGCCTAGCTGACATGGGTAACTGCTGAAGTTACTTAAACACTGTAATTTTTACATGAGCTCTTTGCTGAGGACAGATTTCAGGTCTTTGTATGAAGCGGTGCTGTGCCAGGAATTGTGTGTGCCATGCTTATTCAGTTCTCATGAAGCCTGTAATAGAAGGAAGCTCTGCTGTCATCACCTTTGGGTTAGCGGGGAAACAGAGTGCAGAGGGCCTAAGGGGGTGGCTCAGGATCAAAACTGTACTAAGTGGCTAAGTGGCAGAAGTAGGAGCCCACCCTTGGAAGTCTAATCATTGCTACATCTTTCACATCACATGGCACATAGTTTAATTTGCTAGACTTAGTCATGTCATGAAATTGTCCATTTGTCCACTTTTGCCTATAAACTGAGTTATTCTCCTTGAATTAGTAATGCAAGTTTAATTTCCATTATTGGGAATAACTTCAGTGTTTTAACAGTCCCTTTATCTTAGCATTTTGTAAGAGTCTCCTGGCCTTCATGTCAGCCTCTTGAAGAAGTGATGCATCATCTCCCTTAGTTCTCAGACGTGCCGCCTCCCTCCTCTGTTCTTAGCTGCTTGTGCTGTATGTCATGATGTGACACAGCTCTTGCTTAGGTCTTTGTAGATCACCACATTGAAGAGCCATTATTAATGATTTTCTCCGAGGCCTGTGCTTAATGTTTGATCTTTGTAATCTCTTCTTTGAAATGCTTTCTTTGGGCTTTTAGAACCCAATAATTGTGTGTGTGTGTGTGTTTATGTTTAAATGCCACATGATTGCAGGTGCCTGCAGAGACCAGAAGGGGGCACTGGGTCCTCTGGACCTGGAATTACAGGCACTGTGCAATGTGGGTGCTGGGAACTGAGCTTGGCTCCTCTACTGCAGAACCATCTTTCCAGCTCCCAACACTCGAACTTTCCTTCACATGGCTTTTCGTGTTTGTCAAGTTTTGTTTCTTTTGTAAAACTATGTCTCAAATGTTAGGATTTTTCCTAGGGTCTGTCTTGGACAACCATTGTATAATATCTCACTACATCATCAACTTTTCATGTAACTTATGATTTATGTGCTATTACACCAATATTTTCTATTTTAATTTAAAACCAGTACTTCCAATAATTTGCTGACTGTCTGCATATAGTTTTCTAAAGCGACAGAAATCAGAGACCCTGAAGGAACTTAACTCTCTCTTAAAATTCTCTTTTTCCAGGGCCTGTCTTCCAGTGTGGTCAATGCTCATTTCACCTCCTGCCTTTGCCTGATTACTGAGTCACTAATTGTGAGATCTACCCCTTTGTCCTGTGTGTGCCTGCAGCTCTCTGTGCTAATTCTGATCCCGCTTGTCTTGTACTTAGGCACACTTACTTTCTGCTTTAATTTCTTCCCAGCTCAGCCCTTAACATCATTTACCTGCAATGTTGATTGTGTGGTTGTTTTATGACAACTCAAATCTGAGTGCTGCTCCTCAGAGTCCACTGTTTGAATGAGTCTCTGTTACCCACCTGTAGGCTATTTCAATAATGCCCGCCTTCCCTTGTTCTGACATGCTTTCATTTTTATCATGTCCCAGCCTTATTATCCTTCAATAATGTTCTGCTACTCATGAGTGTACTGACTCTTTCTCACCCTGGCATATTTTTACTTAGGAGTCCCATAAACTGAGAATTCTCTTTTTCTTTCCCTCCAGTTTTGTCCTTCAAGAAGTCTTCCCTGAAGCAAACTGCAGAAATACATCACTTCTGTTCCCACAGCTTGTCATCTGCAGCCCTCCCATCCTTCTCTGGAACTAAATTTCTTTTGTACTACCAAAGAAGGCTTATTCTAAGTCTTTCTGGCCTTGCATATTGGTTTCAATCTTAAGGAACCTTAAAATATTTCTCTAGTAGTTTATGGTTTAGAGAGTACAACCCTAAAATGATAGCACTTTACCAACCAAATGTTCTGTACCCAAGGCCCTGAGCATCCTGCTGTGTGCATTAGTGCCACCACTCACTGTGAGCCCTGCAGTGTTTGAGGGATGTTCTACAGGGAAGGGGTGGAGCTTCCTGGCTTCTGCCTTCTTGGATCACCCATACATGCTAGTTATCCACAACAGGTGGATTTTCGTTAAGTTGGAATAAATCTGTCAAGAAGTCTGGTCCCACCTTTATGAACCATAAGAAGGAAAGTACCATCTCTAACAACTGAATACCTTTCAGAAAGATGCCTTTCTTTTCAGGATAAAAGACAATAGTACTATGGTATTTATGACATTCAGATCTTACATAGAATGCTACGTGTCCCCTTAGTGATGGGTATCCTGAAATTTTAGATCACACATCTTACATTCTATTTACCTTACATCCTTAACATACCAAAGAAAAACAACTAATGGAATGTGGGATTCAAGTTGCATCTTCAGAAGAGATAACTCTAGGAAAATGTCTTAATTTTATTTCCCCTCCCCACCCACTTCATGACAAGAGCAAGTGAGACTAGGTTTGTTGGCATATGCCCAACCCAGAAGCTCCCCTCAGCTTTTAAAGAAGCTATGTTTTTTTTTTTTTTTAAACTGCTTGAATGGATTCTTCGGGCTTTGATGACATTTGATACCTATAGATGGAATAAATATTTGCCTCCTATGCTACCATGTGGCTTGTCTCTCCCATTTTGCCTGCCTACTGTTTCATTTCAACCTGTTTCCTTTATTGAGTTAATTTATCTTGTAATAATAGGGTTCCATTATCTGCAATATGCTTGGATCATATCCATCCCCATTCCCCTCATTTATATCATTCCTCAAGCCTGATAGCTGAGATTTTTGGGGTTTTTGTTTGTTTGGTTTTGGTTGCTTTGTGTTTTTTTTTTTTTTTTTTTTTTTGTTTTGTTTTGTTTTGTTTTTTCCCTTGGACAAAGTAAAGCTGTTGGGGTTGTTGTTTCCTGTTCTAAATCTTAGTCATTTTTGTTTTGCTGTATTCTAGAATATAATTAAGTGGACACTGCCCTCCACTAGAAATAGTCTTATACTATTTCTAAAGCCCAAGAAATTAGTTTGATTTGCTTGCATGTGAAATTCTGAATCTTCCTCACTTTTACTCTCCTGCCTGAGTCAGTCGGGTTTTTAAGACTCTTCTAGGAACTGAACTGTAATGCTTCCTTCTTTTTTTTTTTCTTGCTTTTGAATTTATACCAATTTTCCAAGGTTTCTTCCTCTCATTGACTCTAGAAGACAGTATATCTGCACACTCAGGACCAATTTTACTACATTGCTTGTATAATTCTACCACATTAAGTTGAACTCACATACAACTTAATTCTTCTAATCATAGATATTACTGGGGTTTGGACAGTTACTATTACCACTGCCCCGGTGTCTACTCTTGCTACTGATGCTAGCTGCTGCAGTTTACAGGAAAAGTCCAAAATAGTGTCTTCCCAAAAAGCAAAATGGGAGGATACTTTATGTTTTTTTTTAAGACTTATTTTAATATTTATTTTATTATTTTACGTGTATGCGTGTTTCACCTGCATGTATGTATGTGTACCATGTGCTTACTTGTACCCACAGAGGTCAGAAAAGGGGCATTGGAACCCTTGGGTCTAGAGTTACAAACAGTTGTTCCATGGGAATGAAACCCACATCCCCCCTATAAGAGCAACAAATGCTTTTCAGCACTGAGCAGACTTTCCATCTCAGATTGTTAAAGTTTTTCTCTCATCTCATGTGACAGGGTAACTGATAAGCAGTGAAATCAATTAAATAAAATGAATTTTTCCCAAAGAAATGCACTTAAAGTATGAATTTGTGTTTTTAGACTGAAGTCCCTGTGGCCTTTGAGTACTTCCCAGCATGTTGTCTCATGCCACAGGCAGCATGGCTGTCTAGGGACCAAGTAGAGTCTGGGAGAGATGAGGTAGGCTTGATATACCTCCCTCTCCTGACAGTAACCCTTCACTGTCCTGAAGCCTGAAACAGACCTTTCCCTTCCATATTCCATTAGTCACAAATTAACGTGGTTCTATTTATAGTTTGTTGTCACTTTTTGGTTTTATATTCAAATGTGCAAATTTTATGCAAATGATCAAAATACTGGAAGTGAGCCATAAGTCAAGTTAGGACTTGACTTCAAATCTCAGTAGAAAAGTGTAGTGAGAGACCTTCATTTAATTTTTATTTTAATTAATTTTTTGTTCATTTGTTTTTGGCTTTTTTTCTTTTATTTTTTCAAGACTGGTTTCTCTGTGGAACCTTGGCTGTCCTGGAACTTGCTCTGTAGACTAGGCTGGCCTCGAACTCAAAGAGATTCCCCTGCCTCTGCCTCTCCAATGCTGGAATTAAAGTAGTACGTCACCACCTCCTAGCAACCTTTTTGTTTTAATTTAGATTTTTTGGATTTACTTTTCTAAACATAAAAACTCAACTGATTTGGATCCTAGCATGGCAAAAGGATCTTTTCTGTTTGTATCTTTCAAGGCTGTGATGTTGCCACCCAGGTCCACTTACTTATTATTCAATAGGAAAGGATCCTAACAAGCTTGAGATAGGCACTTAATACCATAGAGCTGAACATGGGCTGGGGGAGAGGGTTAGGTGATATTCAGCCTTGTCTACCTGTGAATGAACGGATAGTAACAGGGAGTATACTGTATCACTACACACTTTGCCCATTTTTACAGTTTGCAAGTGCTGCCCACTGTGAAGTACATCACAACAGCCTTTCAAGGTGGCTGAAGGGGTGGTTCTTAAGAACGCCCAGACACAGCTTGTCGCCTAAAGAAAGAAGCAAGGGGTGCACAGGAAGGAAGGAAGCACTGTGTCTCTTCCATGTCAGCAGGAGCCTGCACCTGCACTTGCTTCTGCCTTTGTGTGGCTAAGGATGAAAATAGAAACATTCTGCTGGACTACATCTGGATGCTTGCCATTCAAAAGACAGTACTCAGAAGGATCAGTCATCAAGGGACCAGGTTATTTTAGTTGTTCCTGAGAAGGTAGGAGGAGAGGCTAATGGTTACCACAATTCAGTCTAGGACAATGGAAGTATTTAAAGGGGCCTTACAGGGGAAAGGCAATCAGCAGTTTGCTGTGTGGGCTGTGACCTCTGGTATTTTGTTTAAATAGATATGCTGTTTTTCTTGTGGTTAAAACTTAACTGATACACAGCTTTAGAGCATAAGAAGGAGTTCCAGTCCCATTTTATCCTATAACTATTACATGTGCTACTTCTACCGAACTCTGAAGACTTATCATTTCCTATCTTCTAACCATGTAGGTGGTTTTCTTTAGAAACAAGATTGTAGGAAAGATGAAGGGAGGAATTTTTGCAAGAGGTAGAGAGAAGCCAGACATTGTGGCACAGCTTGTAATGACAGTGCTGGAGAGAAGGTCAGGCAGATTGATTCCTGGGGCTCGCTGGCCAGGTTGCCTAGCTGTGTGACACTTAAAGGGATCCCTAGGCCAGGGAAAAACCCTTCTTAAAAGACAAGATGGATGGCTCCTGAGAAAACCACAGAGGTTGACTTTGCCTCCACATGTTCACCTGCATGCACACACACACACACACACACACACACACACACACACACACACACACGATTTTAATGCATTCACATATATGAAGCAGTTTTTGTTATTGTTGATGCTTAACCTATCCCATCCTTCCCTCTCTCATCTTCTACCCCTTAAATTAAGCTTAGACATCTCAGAATATATATACACACACACACACACACACACACACACACACACACACACACACACACACACACTCTGCTCTTAAAGAGCTCGTATCTTAAGATGAAATCAGATCTACTAAGAAGTAAATCAAGTGAAGAATAAACTTGACCTTTAAGACATTAAAAATATCTCACCTTTTTGTGTTATTCATTCGGAATTATCTAGAAGATCAAACCATTAAATGTGGGTTTCACATATGGAGTACATAAGGAAAATGGTGGAGTAATTTGTTTGTTTTATAGACGGCTCCTGTTGCCTCATATGAAAAGACATTTTACTGTCTCTTTCTACTTACCATAATATGTTTTAAAGTGTTATGATTATGTTTTAGTATGTAACATTAGATGATCTGAGTTTATAGCTTAGCACTGTTTAAATATTAATAGGTCTATTAACAACTATGAGGCTGTGGAATATGCAGTAGTTAATTTTCTTTATTTTTTTTCTTGTATGATATACAGTGCCAGTTAATGTATGCACAGTTACATAAAATTAAAGTAAAACTGAATTATCATTTTTAAATGGTTGGATTTCATTATAATATATATATTTTTAATCTAAGATGTCCTTATCTAGCTTGGATTCTAATTCTTAGACAGTAACTGGGATTCTAACTCAGCATTTGAGTGTGGACATTGATTGTCCAGCCTTAGATCACTCATGGTATAAGGACCCTTCCAGAGACCCCTCCGCTCCAGATGGGCTCATGTGTCCCAGCACCACACTCTTTCTGACCACATAGTCCTCAGCTTGAATTTCAATGCTGATAGTTTACTGGAACAACTCTCAGAACTCAAGAAAGTGATTTCATTGTTTTATTATGAAGAATATTGTACAGGGAGAGGGGCATGAAGAGACTTGGGTGGAACATAGAGTATAGAATGTCTGCAGCTGCTCTGGGCACTCCACCATCCAGAGAGCACAACAGAGTAGTCGCCAGCTGGGAATGTGTTGGTTTGCTTTCTTCTTTGATGAGCTGTGATAGTCCAGTCGATAAACTCCTCCGTCCCTGAGTTCAGGAATAAGATAGGAGTCAAGGCAAGGGTTTGGGGATGGAGTTGGTGTCCACCCCCTACCCTTTAGCTGCTAGTAGAATAACTTCTTGGCTTCCTGTTAAAATTCTTTTTGATTCTTAACTGATATATAAACAAAAAATGTACATCTTAAATGAGGTTTCATTTCAATAATAAATACGTTTTGTAATGTTTAAGTTTGGTTACCTATATCTGTCTACTCAGATGGTAAAACCCTCCATACTTCTTTCTTTTAGCTTTTTTATTAAGCAGTATACTACTGCTATCTGCAGTAGAGTGGCACACAGGAACTTCTTGCTCCCATCTAATTGAACTTAGAACTGCATCATTAATGCATCAAATATCTGAAAGAAGCAGCTTAGAAAGGCAGGAAAGGAATGCGGAAGGACTGCCTTGACACTGGACTAGCAGAGGTGTGCTTTAGTAGTTAGGAAGTATTGAACTCATACCAGAACCAGGCTGAGCTGTAACTTAAAAGACCCCTAAGCTTCCTCTAGCCCCATGCTTCTCAACTTTCCTAATGCTGTGACCCTTTAATACAGTTCCTCATGTTGTGGTGACCCCCTACCATAAAATTATTTCTTTGCTATTTTGGAACTGTAATCTTGCTAGTTATGAATTGTAATATAAATATCTGATAGATAGAATATCTTTGCAATGTCCAAAAGAGTTACAACCCACAGGTTCAGAACTGTTGCTCTAGGCAGACCCCATCTCTTTAAGATTGCAAACCTTCTAAAATTGTGCCACCAGCTGGAGAGAACTCTTCAAACACATGAGCCTTTTGGTGATTTTTCCACTCAAACCATAATAGAGTACCATCTCCACCTTGTCCAGCCCTCCTTCAATCGCCAGCCTTTGGAAACCCTCATACTCCTCTTAGGATTTATGGAAAAATCTCTTCACAAACATTTAGTGCAGTGAGGCAGTATTTCTGTACCATCTTATTTTACTTAATGATTGTCAGTTCCAAAGGAACTGCTCTATCAAGGTTGTCACAAATGACAATTTTATTCATGTAAATAATACTCCATTAGAAATGCATACCATGTTTTCTTTAGACATCATCAGATAATGGATACTTGGGTTGCTTCCATTTCTTGCATTAAAAAATGTGAGTGCAGATATGGCTCTTGTACTCATTTCATTTACTTTGACTATATAACTAGAAATGAACAGTTAAATCACTTTGGTAGCTAAAGTTTTAATTTTTTTTTTTCTTTTTTTTCCTTTTTTTTTTTTTGAGTTTCAGCTCAGCTTTTGATAATGTCTCTACTGGTTTACATTACCACCAGCAGTGTGTAAGGGTTCCCTTTCTTCACACCCTCCCGGGCCCCTCACCTTTTCCTTAGTAGTCATCCTCACTCACAGTCTACATCTGTCTTATATTTGTATCCCCCTGATAACTAGTGTTGAGAATTTCTGCATTTACTATTGCTCACTTGTATATATTGTTTCAAGAAATACCTATTTAGATCTGTTGTTCAGATATTTTTAAAAAGAGTTCTTAATTGGTTTAGATAATAAAAAGCTGGAGTCAGAGATAGAGGGAAATGCTTTGAGATCAGAAAGAAGGAGCAAGCTACAGCACACCTTACTTCCTAAGCATCTCAGCAGAGAAGAGAGTTATTTCCTTGCTTATATCCTGTTTCTGCCCCGCTACATCACTTCCTGTCTGTCTATACAGACCTCTATGGTTAGCTAGTGGCAAGCTCCATTCTCTGACACCCCCGCACCCACACACACAGACAGGTTTTATTTGTGCAAGAAAGGTATCACCACAGATTTTACTTTTATTTGTTTGCTACTGAGTTCCTCATGTATTTGGGATAGCAATCCTGTCATATATATATTCTCTCTAAGTCTTTATAAGTCTCCTGTTCTGTGAGCTGTAGTTAAAATCTGCATTTGCTTCATTGGAAAATCTATTGTTTCATACCAGTACAACCTAACTACACACACACATACACATACACACACACACACACACACACACACACACACACACACACACACAAAGACCCAATAAAATATATAGTGTGTGCTCCTTTCTGAAATTCACACAATGCTGGAGTAGAGCGGTGAAAACTGTGTGTGTGTGTGTGTGTGTGTGTGTGTGTGTGTGTGTGTGTGTGTGTTGGGGTTGGGGAGGTTGTTACACATGTCATATGCAATTGTATAATAATTCTCTAAGATAAAGTTTTAAGCACTGCATATTTAAGCAAATCTTTCTATTTATATAATCTATGGTTATAATAGGTATTTTAATATTTGATTAGTTTGTAGTATATTAAGTTGAAAGAAAAAAATTAACATTTAGTGAAAGTTTCCTTTTTTGTTACATTCCCCTAGTCTAGTATGTAAAGTGGCATTGAGGCAGCTTTTATAGTCATAAATTTAGGTTACTTTTGTGCTTCTCCTAGATGTAATAAAGGAACAGAACCGAGAGCTGCGAGGCACACAGAGGGCTATAATCAGAGACCGAGCAGCCTTGGAGAAACAAGAAAAACAGCTGGTGAGTAGAACAGTGAATTTCAGGAAAACTTGTAAGAAACAACACTTCATCCTTTGCTGAATTTTCTGCTTTTGTTATTGTATCATTTATTGAATTTTATTGGAATTCTGTTTTCTGTTGATACAAAATCAAATTATCCCATTTTGTGAAAATTATGAATGACTAGGAATAAATATTTCTTAAAACAGATCTACCTTCTTGATGTTAAAAATAAAAATAGTCATGGAAAACAAAAGAAAATAATAAATAATATTATAATACCTAGTTGTCTTTTATGTAGTCTTTTGTGACAATTTATTATTAATTAGATGGATATGGCTCATCTTAAAATTTTCTTTTTGCTATATTTCAAGTGCATGTTGTCTCAGTCCTAAAGCAGCTGCACTGAATTGTCAGAAACGTGATAAATTGTACATATTTAGAGTATTCCAATGATATTTTAAGTATATTCCCTGAAATTGTTACTCTAGCAAAAACAATAAATAAACACAGGCATTGTTCCCCCAAACTTCTGGTGCTATATGAAATCCCTCCTATCCAGCCTCACTGTCACCCTTTATTCAGTGAGAATAATACTGGGGTCCATAGATTCATTTGTGTTTCTAAAATTATATAAAGATAGAATCACAATGAACTCCTTTCTGTTTCTTTAAGCACAGTTAACTTTGAGGTTAACCATTGCCACCACCTATATGACAGGTATCATTCTGTTGTAGGCATGTCTCCTAATTTATGTTTGCTACTCAAATGGACAATGGGATGGGAAGCAGGGTGATGAGCATCTTTTTAAACATGAAAAAAGAAATATTTTCTGACATTATTTACAACATTCAGTTGTGATTAACATACTGTGAAAGACAGTGAAACTTGTGTAGGCACTTAGGATTAACCCGATAGTTTTATGATTTAGTCCCTTTATCATTATGAGATGATATTTATTACTTCTGGCAATATCTGTAATTAAATTTGATGTGTTATTAATATAGCCATCCCATGTTTACAGACTTTGGTAAATATAATGTATTTTCTACTTCTTAAGACACCTTTGCTCTTATGTTTAAAATTGGTTTCATGAGATAGCATATAGTTAGATTTGCTCCTATATATTCTAGAACTTGCTTTTGAATTGATATACAAGACAGACCATTTGTTTCGGCATGGTTATCTGTATTAACTTTACTACCTCAATCTTTATTGTCTTTGCCATACTATTTTTCTTACCTATTTTTGGTTTTCCATTTTATATTTTCTCCTGGGCTGTATGCACATACTGTTTCATAAACTTGTTTTATGTTCACAAAAGAGGGTACCAGTTCTTCTTGTGTGAACATGGACCTAGCTCTCAGGCACCCTTCTCTGTGATTTCATGCCTACTAGCCATGTTCTTCAGGATGATCACTGAGGACTACCCCTTAATTGTATTTCCTTACCTTTTTCTCTCTCTCTCTCTTCTTCTTAGGAATTAGAAATTAAGAAGATGGCCAAGATTGGTAATAAAGAAGCTTGCAGGGTTTTAGCTAAGCAGCTTGTCCATCTACGGAAGCAGAAGACAAGAACTTTTGCTGTAAGCTCAAAAGTCACATCAATGTCCACACAAACAAAAGTGATGAATTCCCAGATGAAGATGGCCGGTGCGATGTCTACCACTGCAAAGGTAACTGGGAGCTTTGGTGTCTTGTCAAGGATATATAGATGTTGATACTCTAATTAGATTCAAAGTATTTCCTGTAAATCTGTGGTACAAAATCTTAGTTATTAATAAAATAAGTTATAGCATTAGATAATTTAAGTAATTGATTCCAGCTCAGTTATTGGTGTGCTATGAAGTAAGGACATTGAGATTTTCCAAAGTTTATATGGAGTTGTCTTAGAATAGTGTTTGTTTTTTCCAATAAATTGTCAGGAATTTCTTTTTTCTTACTATTTCTGACTACTTTTGACTAATAATAATTTCCTCTTGATTCACTTTTGTAAATATTCAGAACCACACATATGAATGTGGGAACTTTTGCATTTTAGGACCTTTTATTTAATTATTTGTGAGTGTGTGTGTGTGTATGTGTATTCTGTGTGTGGTAATCAGTAACTTGCTTTTAAGAATTCTGATCATTTTGGTCACTGATAAAAATACACAAGAACAAGTACTTTTGATCTCCGCTATCATCTTACAGACAGCCAGAACTAAAAAATCTGATTTTGGGGGACAAGGTCATATGAAGATCACATAGCTAAACTGGTAACTTTGTACCAGTGTAGAGGGGAAAAATTACCTTGTTGTTTTCTGTAAATGATAGGCTCAGAAATGATATCTAATGTGTTTTTGCCATGCACAGGTATCTGAATTGGAATTCTTAATTAAATGACTTAAGAATGTACTATCTGGTCAGCAAGTGTTTGTTCAGGTACTCAAGTAGTTTGTATGAAATGGCTAAGCCAGGTCTTCATGGAGCTTATAGTCTCTTTAAGAAGCAGGTTACAGGAGATGTAGTGTGTACAGGACTCTAAAACTCTACTCATACTCAGGTAGCATTTCACTGAATAGGGATACCTTATGCAAATTATTGAGCTATCTGTGCCTTTGCTCGCCATTTGTAATGGGGGGAAGGGAAAGAAGTACCTCATGAAGTTCTTTGTGTTTTAAATGTCACTTAACGTTAACATTAGTATATGCACATTGCTTAGAGCAGAGACGAGCACTTATAAGAGACTAGTGTGTGACAGTCCTGTGCAGGGGGAAAGTACAGCCCTTTAAGGAGATAAAAGGTCAGTGACCTGACAGAGCTGTAGTGGAGACTGAGTCTACCTTGTTAAGTGGATTTCAGTTTTTAGCTTCCACAGACACGTTTTTGACTTTGACTTAACACTAGGTCAATCAGAAGACTATTTGCTGTGGCTGCCTTTATACTTACTCTGCAGATAGCATAAGTTATCACTAACATGACCTTTTCATTCCTTAAAGACAATGCAAGCAGTCAACAAGAAGATGGATCCACAGAAGACACTACAAACAATGCAGAATTTCCAGAAGGAAAATATGAAAATGGAAATGACTGAAGAAATGAGTAAGTTTAAGAACCATATAGTATTCTCCTCTTCTGATTAACCAAGTCCGTGTCCCAGCAGGCCCCTTTTCACAGATAATGAAGCAGAAGTGACAGCAGCATGACAGCCAACCATGGAGTGTCTGGACCTTTTTTCAGTCTGTTGACTGGAGGGGGATATAAATATTATCTGCCTATGAACGCACAGATGATAGCTACATGCAAAGGGCTTGCCCAGGTCCAAGCCATGTGGGGTCCCAGGATTAAGGAAGGAAAGTGGGTGTGATCCCCCTGACCAACGAAGACCGTATCCCCAATTGACAGCCACCTCTAAGGGAAAATTTAGTTTTCTTATGTGAACTCTCTACCTGTAAAAACTGTACTTAAAGGTGGGCCCCAGGCCCAGCAGTGGAAGGCTAACTCCAAACCAACTCAGTGCTGATATTTGAGGTATTTTCTCTCATTCTCTCATATTACTTTGTCTGGACATTATTTTTACATTACTAATCTCTTTGTATAATAGTTTCCAATTTGTGTTTTTTTATGTGTTTTGCCATTTGTTCGTGTGTGTGTGTGTGTGTGTGTGTGATTCTCATGCTTTTCCTTATTTATTTTTCCCACTCTGTTTATTAGTTTGTTGTATTCTACTCTGACTTATTCTTTGTTTGTTTTTAATTGGCCTGAGAAAGAAAGATAGTAGAGCTGAATAGTCTGGAGAGGTGGGAATGATCTGAGGATGAGGCAGGAGAAACCATTATCAGACTATACTGTAGGAAAAAAAATCAATTTTCAGTTAAACATAAGACTTTGTCATAATCTCATCAGTGAATGGCCTTCACCGCTTTTAATTTTAGTGGATAGTATAAACAGTAGGTTCTGAAGTCTCGATGTGGTTGTCACACTGGAGACCCGTCCTGTGAGAGAGGGGCACTGTAGCTGCTTCCTGTGCTTTGTGTCACTCAATAGCATTAAAGTTTAGTTTCCGAAATGCTGTAGAAGAAAAATGGTGAATGAAAGGAAGTGGGCTCCACCCAGCTATTGTTACTCATGGTGAGCCCTTCTGCCCTGTTTTTTCTTGTAAGAGTGAGAGCACACAAGCCATGAATTCCTGCTTCATTTTAAAAATCATGACAGTGTAACCTAGACACACCCTCTCAGAAAAATAGTTGTGCTATCAGGCTGAGGTTGCAACTCAGGTTCAGGGTGGTTGCCTAATAAGCCTGAGGCCCTGGCTTGCTTCCCAGTACTGAAAATAAGTAGTTTTGGTATATCACCTATCATCACCAATACACCTTTATCCATCCCTTTATTTTCATCAGTAGGGTCAGTTTTAAATTTTTGACTTATTTGACAACCTTTCTTTGAAACTGAGTGTGTTTTACTTTTTTGGTTCATTAAACTTCCTGAGATTATGATTTAGTTGTGAGACTCCAAGCTTCTTTCCAACAAAATGAGGCCACTGTTTATTTTACTAATAATGACTGGGTGACTTTTATCACACTCTGGTCAATACTGAAATGTGTGTATCAGCATTTTGCCTCATTCTGTCATTTTCTGGCTGCTTGCCAACTGTGTGGGTCTCTCCCGGTTTAGCCCCACTCACTTGCTAGCATTTTAGTTTACTCATCTGGTGTAGCAAACAGCACCTACACTTGCTGGATTACCACACTAGCTAATAGCCTCTTGTCCCATAATAGAGTGGTGACACTTATGCTCTGAGTGTCTTCACTGGTAACTCAAAGAGTTGTTTACTTTCTATTTCATGCCTTAGAGAAACACAGTGGGCTCTTTGACACGGTCCATCTCCTCTTCTGCAGGGTTCCCTGGACCCTGAGGGGAGGGATTTGATGGAGACGGCTCATTCACAGCCGAGATCTTCAAGTTCTCTCCTCTCACTCCATGTATTGCGTTGCTGTGGGTCTCTGTGTTTGTTCCCATCTGCTGCAGGAGGAAATTTCTCTGATGATGGCTGAGCAAGACTCTTATCTGTGTAGCAGAATGTCACTAGGAGTCATTTTATTGCTAATTTTTTTTTTTTTTTTTTTTTTTTTTTTTAGTATAACACTAGTATTTGTTTTAATCTTAATTCTCTGGGCTGTATAGTCTCAAGTCTCAGGTCTTTAGTCACTCAGTATTTCTTTTAATCTTAATTCTCTGGGCTGTATAGTCTCAAGTCTCAGGTCTTTAGTCACTCAAGCCATCTTGAATATGGGTCCATCTTGTGAAGTGAGCCTTAAGTCTAATCATAAAGGTTGGTTACCACTAGCTTTGTATGCCATGTAGCCCATACTTGTCCATATGCAAGCTTTGGAACAAGGCCTGTGGGAAGTGTTTACATCTTTGTCACGTGTCTGCCTGCTGTTTTGTGATGTGAGTCTGCAGTGTTCATACTCTGCCCCTCCCTCTCCTCTCCTAGGGAATTTCATTAGACCAGTGCTTCTCAAGCCTCCTGATGCTGCGCCCCTTTAATACACTTTCTCATGTTGCAGTGACCCCCAACTAGGATTGATTTTCCTTGCTACATCATAATTGTAATTTTACTACTGTTATGAAATGTACTGTAAATATCTGATACATGCATGACCTCTGCAGAACAGTCCTCTGACCCTCATGAGGTGGTGACCCACAGCTTGAGAACCACTGATTTAGCTCTTGAGACCTGGCCTGGCCTCTTTCCTGCCTCACTGCCATTAGCATTCAGGTTACACGCTGCTGAATTAATACTCTAGATGCTTTCTTCAGAGAATCCTGACCAGATTCTTGCAATGGATTCTTTCTGACCACCAAACCAAACCAAACACAAAAGTAGCACATACAAAAAGTAAAGGTTTTTTTTTTTTTTTTAGTTAAGATGTGATAGGCAAAACAACTTACTCTCAAAAGCTGCTTAGTACTAAGATCCTAATTGAATCTGATTTATGACTCAATGTATGCTTTTATTCCTTAGAAATAATATGCTATGATATCCCATGTTTTTATCATAAGCTTTGTAGCCCTTTCTGAATTTACTTTTTACTGTTTAACAAGTCAACTTTCCAGTATGCAGCTTTGTTATTAATGTTGAGGCCACCAAAAGCTAATGTGTATCACAGTTGAGTCTCACTTTTCTTCCTGTGTCTGTATTAGATATAATATCTGTGATTTCAGATATTAGATAAGACTTCTCATGACATTGTTTGACATCTTATATCAAAAGGAACATTAAGGTTGAAAATGCTTGTATTGTGGTCAGTCCTCAGATGGTCCACTACTCATGTAATATCCCCCAGGGAGCCAGCCATAGCTTGTAAGCTCATGAAATGTAGGTTGTGAGCTATTGCAATAGTAAGCCATTATTAGTTAGAACCTCCTGTAGATACCATTTCAGTAACACATGCTCAGTCTATAATGAGGGACCTACTGGCCAGGTTGGTTACAAGGTCAAAGTAGGGGATGTGTCTTGTTTTCCCTTTTATTTCCTCTCGGTATGGTATTTTGGGTAATTCCTGCCATAGCCTCCTCCTCCCCACCCCCACACACCCATTTCTTGCCCTTTTCAAAATCCTGCCTTCAATAACAACCAAGCAGAAGAAATGCTATTCCTTGTATTTGTCCCTGTTGCTTCTACTCCTTCTTCTAGGTCTGTCTTACAGGGATGTATTCTCTTTCTGCTGAAAGTTATTGGATGTTTATTCCATATACAATATATTGTTTTTGGTTTTCCATTTGAGATAAATCATAAGTCTTCATTTATCATGTGTTCTTCTATTGTCTGTATACTGCATGGCAGACACATGCATACCCAGATCCAAAATAATTATGTAATCCCAGCTTTTCCTAAAACCAGAAATATCCTCTATAAGTTAACATGATGTCCCTTATTCAAACTCTTTCAATATATATTTTGGGTAGGAAAGGAATGAAAGATGATGATAGCATTAATAAACTTGCAGGACTAAATTAAATATTATTGTTTGGGCAAATTTAACGTATTCAGCCATATGTTTTATTAAAATACCCTACCTATATCTTGAATGTTAACATAAGAAATAATGCAAATATTACAAGTCAATAGGAGGCAGGTAACTATCTCCTAGGTATTAATAGACAGTTTGGTTCTTGCAAATTTTTTTCTTGGTTAGCTTGAATAGCTCAGTGGATAACCATTTGTGGAATCATAATTTAAAACTGTGAGCCTAGAGCCATAACTGTCACATGGGTTTTTATATTCAAGATATAGCTTTATAAACCACTTTATCCTTTTTCTCTGGTGCTGAAGCATGGACTTGGGGTCCTGTGCATAATGATCACAGCATTGCTGAGGTCTGTTTTATTACAGAATTACATGTTAAAAATGGCATCGTTCCAAATGTATTGGTTCAGATAGTTATTTATCAACATAACTGATTGACACTTAAAACATGAGTTTTATGATTTGTTGATTCCCCTAAATTTGCTTTTTAATCATTATAAACATGTATATACAGTTTTATCATAGTTCAAAAATATAAATTTAACTTGTAACACACTTGAAAATGATCTCTTTGTTTCTTTTCTCTCCAAGTCAATGACACCCTTGATGACATCTTTGATGGTTCTGATGATGAAGAAGAAAGCCAGGACATTGTGAATCAAGTTCTTGATGAAATTGGAATTGAAATCTCTGGAAAGGTGAGAACAGCTTTTGTCCATTAGTGCTCCCTGCATCTTTTTCCATGTGTGTCAGCAGAAAGTGTGTTCTCTGTCCCCATTCAGATGCTTGTGCTAACAGTTTATCTCTCTCACTTTTGTCTGTGATATAGATGGCCAAAGCGCCGTCAGCTGCTAGGAGCTTACCGTCTGCCTCCACGTCAAAGGCTACAATCTCCGATGAAGAGATTGAACGGCAACTCAAGGCTTTAGGGGTAGATTAGATCACGAAGCCATACTATTGTCACTTTCTTACAATTATTTGACCTGAAGTGGGTCTGGGGTAGATTCCTTGTACAAAACCATTCATTTTGCTAAAATGAAGACCATGAGTGAACTGTTGTTTCCTGACCCATGGCTATTTTGAACCTTTTGCCAAAGAATTCCAGTGATGCAAAAATGGGAACAGTTTGGGATTTGACTAGAACCACGAAGGTCTGATGATGTCTGCAAACTGAGTTCTTCCTGCATGGCTTAGAGAAATGGTATCATTACTTAGTGTCAAGGTGTATTCTAAATCTTTTCACACTGAAATCAGAGTTCTTGTTAAATGCCATTAGGCACCAACTTAAAGAGACTTGTAAAATTATTAAAGGTATATCATTAATTCTGTATCTGTTTCTTGTCCTTTGTAGACAGTTATGATAGGACCACAGGCAGCACAGCTGCCAAATTATTTTTAAATCGTCTAAAAAGGAGTGCTATTTAAACATCTGTCTTAAACACTGTCATGAGCTTTTACTTTTCTTCCATTTTTCCCCTTTGGGAGAACATTCTAGTTGGTAAGTTTATTACCTTTCAAAATGTGCTTGGCACCTGCCTTAAATAGCACAAACATATTGTGCACATCTTTAAATTATTTTAACTGGCAAAAAAGAATTACATTTTAAATAAAATTGAGACTTCGAACAGTTACCCAAGCTGTGTTGTAAAGCTTATAAAAGCGAAGTGGATATAATTAGCAAAATGAAGAAAGAAGACACAATTAATCACATTTTATAGTAATGAAAACACTCTTTGGTCTTTCTTCCAAAAATTGAGACTTTCTTCATATGAATTATAACTTAGTCTGTGTTGAATTTTGAATTGTATTAATATACACAGTAAATCCTCTAAATTGAAGCCATTCTTCTAAATGAAGTACTTACTATTATGACAATACTTGACCTAGCTTTCTAAGAGTGTTTTTGTTTTGTTTTTGGTAAATAAACTGCATCTTTGTCAGAATTGCTGCCTAAAGTGCATCATTGTTTTAGCAGTAATTTGAAAAGTAAGTTAGCTATGTCTTATAGAGAACAGGAGAAAGGCTCCACAGAGTTAGAAGTAGAATTTAGAATTAAGTTAATCTTGAAGAATGATGTTGTAATATATGGATTCTGACACATCCCAACACAGAAACTGTAGGAACTCCAATCCGTGTAAATTGGCGGATCCCAAGGGTTGGACCTTTGGGCTTACAGATAACAAAGGCAGACACATACTGTGACTTTAGATGTGGCACAGATAGGTGCAAGCAGCAGAAGCTCCGCCATCTGCTTCAGAATCCATAAGCACCTTGTGTTCCAAGAGAAGGCCACAGTACTGACGGTCTCAAGTGCACAATTCACATTTTCCCTGAGGGGAAGAAGTCCATACATTGTACTGTTTCATCGGGTGTTTCACCCAAACCTGTTTTGGATGTACATAGTAATGTTGTCTAACCTAATTTACTTGTGGGACCTTTGAGTTTTAAGATTATTTTATCCTAAAAAAAAAAAAAAAAAAAAACTCAATAAAGATTTATTGCTCTTTACCCATTTTTTCCTTCTTTCCTTTGTTTTTGACTGCCATTATGGTTAGGAATTTTGCATATATGTAGTTGTTTAAACAGAATAATTTTGATATTTTTCTGTAAGGAAGTTTCAGATTGCTGTGCTACTTAAATTTATAAAACAAAAGGGAATGTCTTTTTAAGAACTGAATATTGTTAAAGGGTTGGTTTTTGCCTATGGGGCAAGCCCAACAAGTAGTAGTTTCCAATGAAACAGAACTCCAGTCACCAAGAAGAAAACATTTCAGTGTTGTTACATACACTTTCCCGCCAGCCTGGTCCCAGAGCCACATCAGTCCCCTAATAACACACAGAGACAGTGTAATAATTATGAAATTGTCAGCCAGTTACTAGCATTTCTTATTGGCTAGCTCTGTCTTAAATATTAACCTGTTTCTATCAGTCGAAGTGTTTATACATGGTCTTATCTTACCGGAGAGGGTCTGGACCTCTTCTCTCATGTCCTACATCTTGACTCCTCTCTACTACATCTCCCAGAATCTTTCTTGTTTCCTAGTCTTGCCTATCATGCCTTTCTATTTGCCAACAGTTCTTTATTCATTAACCAATAAGAGAAACATATTTAGAGAATGGCATCTCCCATCATAGTGTTATGTTTTCAAGTATACAAGTATCAAATACTTGCTTCTATTTTAGTCAAATACAGATACACAGAACTGTGGACCCACAATGATAGTGAGATTATTCTGACTTGACTGCATTAATAAATGCCTTGGCGGGGGCATTACAGTCATAGTAAATCTGTCAGTAACTTTTACTAAAAGTAAGAGTTCACTTTAGTGACTTTTATTGGTTGAGCATAACAGAAATCACTTTTTAAAATCTTTCCTGTTTGGTAATAGGATTTGTTTAGCATGGGCTTACTGGTAGAAAGGGAGCAGAGGAACACAGCAGTGTCTCTGCTACGGAGAGAGGTCCATTGGGATCATGGATGGAGGCGATTTCAGAGGACCAAAGGAACATCAGGTAGTGTGGACATGCTGTGGTTCTCCTATTTCCTCAGGGATTGTTGGCCACAGCCCACAGGGATGGAGGGAGCAGAAGTGGGGAACAGGGTTGGGATGGCAGTAGATATGGAGATAGCCCTCTGGGGGGGGTGACTTAAGTAAGACAACTCTTCCAAGTTTATGGAATATACGAGCAGCAGGGAAAACTTCTAGCAGGGGACTGTGTCAAGAGCCAAGCCAGAGATAGGCATCTGGGCCTAGAGACATCCTCCAAATAAGGGCAGGAATCCTTACTGGGGAGAGAGTACTTCATGTTGCTGAGCTTGGAGAGAGCTGCCAGGCCATGGTAGACTGAAACCTAAAACCGGCAGAAACAACATGCCACTACAAATGATGTTGATACTTGGTATTAGGAAGCATAAAATGACCATGTGGCAGGTTATGTTACACAGAGTTTAGTTGATGGGAGTACCTGATGGGCAGGGGCTGGGTTAAAGCAGCTCAAAACTGAATTATATGGACCAGAGGGGAGAGGCTAGCAGTCTGTGGCGTTGTTAATTGACTTTGAATCATTTATATTGTATTTACCTTTGGCTGTCCATAGAAACAGTCTTCCATGCTCCACACAACCCTAATTTCCACATTTCTGGCCTGATTTCTGTGTACCTAATTTAAAAATACTCCGACTTCAATTTAGCAAGGTCTGAAAAGAGATCTATAGTTTTCTCCTTATTACAAAAAAAGTTTCTCAGGAGTAGAAAAAGTTGAAATTTCCAATTTTGTCTTTGTAGCAGCTGAGTAAAATGACTCTTTAACCTTAATCCCTTTAAAGAAGTAAGAAAAGCCTAAAAATTATGATGTAGCAACATATATCCTCTATTATCCTTCAGACCTTTAAGGCACACATTTTCCCAGCCCCAAACTCTGAAAATACTTCCCTTTCTATTAGAGATGGAAGGCACATTGCATGAGTGTGTTTTTCAGCCATTTCTGTTAGATAATGTTTAATGTTGTTAGAAGCGGTGAACACATCTTTCCATCTTAATGATTTTCCCCACAGGATTCCTGGAAACATACATTGTGCAACCCACAGGACATAAAAGTTAGGCAGCTTGTCAGCCCTCAATATTTCTTCCCCAGAATCTAAACAGTGAATTGCATTTGTCATTTCCTTAATTACAGTTTAGGAGTCTATATGACATTGTGCCTTTCTGTTTTGAAGGTTAAAAACCTAATAGAATATTAAATATGGCTAAAAAATAGTCTCAAAATGCATTGATGTAAATGAGTCTACTGATGGTGTCTAGACTTGAAAAGATAACATTATGGACACATAGTTATGTTCTAGTCATATATATTTGTCACATGAATCATGCTAAACATTACCACCAGATCCATATTTAAAACATAAAAATGCAACTGGTCTAGGTTTATATTGCATGGAATTTAGCTTCTATTTAAGGTTTCAAAATGCAATGTGAGACTTTGCATACATATGTGTGCACATGTGTATGCAATGATACTTCCATTTGCAAACTATTGTGTGTTTTAAGCAGTTTTTAAAAATAATAATGATCTAGAGAAACTTACATCTGAAAGACAATTATTTGGAACTCTTGAGATGCATCCAACACAGATTAGATGGTCCACCTGTGCCTGTTTGGAGAATTGGCTTAAATATCTGTGTGTACTAACCTGAGGTATGCCTCTGGCCCTCTTCTCTTTTCATTTTTAGATATTAGTCTTACTGAGTCGAATTCACTCTGCAGCTGGGCAAACTTTGAATTTGGGGAGAGGAAAGAGGAGAAACTGGTAGGGATGTGAAATAAATGACTAAGCTTAATTAATAAAAAAAATACGTAAAATTATATATGATATTGGAAGGTATAATTTATTTGGCTAGTATGCTTAACTGTTAAATTCTCACCTAATTTCAACTCGTGTTACACAGAATAGATTAGAGGAATGTTGCCATCAGCCTGACATGCAAAACACCAAAGTTGCTATTCTAGATTGGTACCACATTAGTTGCTTCTACTTATAAGTTTCAGAGTTCATTTTCAGATTCAGTAAATATCTTCCTTGTTATAATCCCAAGGATTAAAAAGTTAATATTTCCAACTTTTATTAATAATAATGCATGATGTAACTATTGATGCCAAAATTGACACATTGTTAAGTGACCTCAAGTGAGTTTCTATACTGAAACTTCAGAAATAGCAGATTTTTCAAGTTGGCTGGCACCCTTCATATTTGTAGCAGTTGTCCACCATACAGCCCATTCCTTTAGCCCAGTTTATAGATATCTAATATAGGCAGCCTCTTGTTTAGTCACTGAGGAAATAACAGTAAATAAGATGGGTTGTCTTGCCCTGTTACAGCTTACAGACATGAATGACAGAGGTCAGGAATAAGTAAAGGATACTTTTGTTTTTCAGTTTTAGTTGTTCTCAGGACTGAACCTAGTATCTGAAACTTACTAGGGTTACTCTGTCACTGGGCTTAAGCTCCCAGATCTTATGTTTTCCATAACAGAACAGAATAAAGCTAATGTTTGTGAAAGCATATAGGCATCATGCCCAAATGTTCCTACAAATCTAAAAAGAAAAGAACCAGAAACAAACAAAAAGCATTTCCTTAGGAACCAGTCCTAAATGTTAACTACAAAAGTATCAGAGGATTCTGACTGAGGATGATTTCTGAAGGCAATGGTAAAATTCTTAGTCACCAACTGGTTCTTCAAACCTTACTTAAAAAATCTTTAGGGCTAGTGGAATATCGAATATAAATCAACATACTTTTTCATCTTCAGCTTTATGTGTATGGGTTTTTTGCCTACATGTATATTTGTGCATCCCATGCATACCTGGTACCCATGAAGGCTAGAAGAGCCAGTGGACTCCCAGTGGAAATGACTGACAGTTGTGAGCCATGCTGGGTATCTAACCCAGGTTCTCTGGGAAAACAAAAAAGGCTCTTAACCACTGAGCCAGCTCTCCAAGCATGTCAATACATTCTCATCGTGTACTTTCCATGGTTAATATTCTGTAAATATTTGTCCTTACTTGTTAAAAAAAATCAAAACAATAAATTGGCTTAGAAAATGAAATTTTGAGCTAAAACTAAAAGATACATATATGCTGCCCTCACCCCATCTCTGTGTTACTAGAAGAGGCTGAATAGATTAGGGTGAGGGTTTCCTACATTTTAGTGTCTTAGGATTTTAAATGAACACTGAATCCTAAGAACGATTAAAGGTCTCAATTTAAATCATGGAGTCTTCAAAAAACTGCCGAAGTTACTGATTTAATCTAAGTTTTGAAGCCAACCAAGTGAGGAACTCCACATTTTGCTTGCAAACTGAAAGGAGTAGGAAATGGCTACACAAACAGCTACCACACTCAAGTCTTATCGGCACTCGAGATGCTCCTTCGAAATCGAGAACAGACTTTGGTTCAGACTGGTTTTCACCCGTTTTTCTCGCTGCCTTCGGTTGCAAAACCAGACTCTTACTACTTCTTTCTCCAGATTCAGTTCTTCAGCCATCCGCATGATCTCCTGAGAGGAAGGCTTGCTCTGTTGCCCAAAGTGCCTCTCCAGTGTATCCTTAGCTGCAATACTGGGGGAGGTGAGGGGGGAGGGGGTTGGTTAGCGTTTGGGATGAAATTGTGTGTGTTGAGGCTGGGCAGTCTGTGGGCCCCGCCTCTGATGGGCGGGACGTATAATCACTAAGTCAGGCCTTACCTGGCTGGGCAGAGACTGGGTTATGCAAGCCCCACTGCCCAAGCTACCTGGCCGCAGAGACTGGGTTACACATGCGCAAGCTCCCCTTTTAAAGCAAGCGCGCCAAGTGTCCCTCTCTCTCTCTTGCTCTCTTTTGTCTCTCTCTTGTCTCTCTCATCTCCCTCTCTCTTGCTTCTCTTGCTTCTCTTGTCCCTCTCTTGCTTCCCTCTCTTGCTTTCTTGTCCCTCTCTCTCTCTTGCTCTCTCTTGCTCTCTCTTGTCTCTCTCATCTCCCTCTCTCTTGCTTCTCTTGCTTCTCTTGTCCCTCTCTTGCTTCCCTCTCTTGCTCTCTCTGGGGCCCCCCTTCTCTCTCTCTCCCCCCCCCCCCCCCCCGCTTTCGGTTGGCCACCAGCTACCCCCTCTTTCCTCTCCCCTCTCTCAATAAACTCCATGTGGGCGCTCAATCTCGTGTTTGTGTTTCTTAGGCCATAGCAGCTGCATCACAGCAGCTGTATCAAAAGAACAACAGTGTGTCTTTCAATGAAGTTTTCGGAAAAATAAAATGAAGTTTAACCTTATAAAATATTACCACGGAAAAGTAACTCATCGTATAAAAACAATGACTTTTTTTACCTAGAGGCATGTCTTATTCTAGACATAGGCAAAAACTAGGGAACCCAGGTTCTATACCACAAGGGGGCACCAAGTTCTTGACAAAAAAAAAAAAAAAAAAAAAAAAAAAAAGAAATTGTGGGCCTTTCAAAGTACAAGGGCTCCCTGCCTGCTCATCACCTGCCCACCCCCCACACCCAGTCATCCCCAGGGTTTATAATGCAGGGAATGTATAATTGGCAACTACCAGGGATAAAACCTTCTGCTATTTCCTATGTCACTAAGTTATCCTTCATGGTTGTAATGAAGGGTCTTGAGAGACGTTAGACTGACACACTGGCGATTCCTTTTGTTATTTTTAGTGAAGAGACTGAATTAGCAGAGTGAGAACTTGTAATCTACAAGGGCATCAGTTAATTGTTTGAATTCAATTTTTCAGTCTGTGCCAAGACAGTGAATCAAACAATACACATTTGTCCGTGAAATGTTAAAAAGCAAAATACTACCTTCATTTCTCATGAATTTGGGTTTTTAAAACATTTTTTGTTTCATCAATTATTTCTATTGACCTCATGTGTTATGAACTATACTTAAATGCTGATTCTATGTGAACACTGTTTCTTTCGCTGTTAAATGTATTATCTCAAAGGAATACCTGATAGTTGTTCTCCGTTTCCTTTTCCTTTCATTCGCTCCCACTTTTTCATTGTACAAAGCTGTAATGTGGGGAAGACAAAATAAAAATACAGAGTAATTTTAAACTAGCATTTTGGGGGAGGGGTTTCAATTTTCCATATGAAATAATGCAAACTACAAATGCTGTGCATTTCTGTCTTAAATGTCTACAAGTTAGGCCATTTCATATTGCATTTATTAGAAAAATAGTACTAAAGCAAAATAAATGTAAATCTGATATAGACTTTTTGTTTTACAAACCCTATGTTCACTTTATGTTAAAACATTCAAAAAATTTTGCAATTGTGTGTCAGTGTGTGTGTGTGTGTGTGTGTGTGTGTATAGATGTGGATATAATGTCATTACAGAGGTCCCTGGCGGCCAGAAGAGGGCATCAGATCCCTTGACGCTGGGATTACAGGTGGTATGACCTGTAGACTGTGGGTGCTGAGAACTGAACTCCAATCCTTTGACAGAACAGTGTGTGCTATGGATACCTGGTCTGTCCCCTAACCCTACACATCCAGTTCTTTCTCAAGTAAATTATAGTGTGTGTGTGTGTGTGTGTGTGTGTGTGTGTGTTATTTTTATGATAGCATCTGTTTAACAGACTGGTGTGAACATTACTATCAGGTTGTAAAAGTGGTTCTTTCTAAGTTACTCCGGATATCATAAATTCCCGGAAATGCAGATGTTAAAGAATATTTAGTACCTTCTGCTGATGCTCTGTTTTCTAGAAACCTTCTCCACGCAGCGTGTACTTCCTGAACTTGGATTTATTTATTCCTGAACTTAGATTACATTGGTCTCCCTGTCCCCCTTATCCACCAAGATATTTATTTTTCATTTCAAAGATATTAAAAGGCCTCAAAGCCCAGCTTCAGCATACATCCTGCGGCCATAGTGGTCGTTTTGTGACTCCATCACAACACAAGCTGCAGAGATTTGCCCCAGTACCTCCAACTTGTTCAGCTTCCTCCAGCCACTTGGATAATATTGCTTTTAGTTTACATGCATTTTTGAAACTGAGCTGCAAGTTTTCAAATCGGCAAATGGTTGTTTGGCTGAATTCCGAGCCATGCACAGCAGCCAGAGCTTCACCCACGTTTGTCTGGGTGTATCCTATGAAAGGGGGAGAGACAGCCTTATCTCCAAATTCACCAGAAGGTGGGCCTATTAGCACACCAGAAGGACCAGGGTGGGTCTGATAGCACTCATGCTGAATCATTATGCATGGTCTTGCAATTTAGAATTATTTAGGCTTATCATATAATTATAAAATATACTGAAATGTTCCTCTAGTTAATAAATCACTTTTTCTCTTAAAGTGAAAAGGACTCACATGCAAAGATAATGGTAGCAGTGAACAGATACCATGTACATGTCATAACACTTAAAATGAACTTAGAAATTCTTGGTTATCATTATTATAAAATATGCTCAAAACATTTGACCCATCGGTTATATTGTACAAAATGTACAGTGATAGATCAAACATAGTTTTTATGCATGAATAAAATTTTAACACTATATTCTTACACCAAATAAAACTAAGATTTAGACAAAGGCTTGCTTTGTCTAAAAACATTTCATTCAAAACATGATGCCTATAGTCCCACATGGTATGCATAACTCCAAACACATTTACTGTATTATTTAGTAATACATCTATCTCCCAGCAAAAGTTCCTTATGAATTGCCCCCAAACATTACTAGGATATAAGGTAAAATAAACCATCAACCTATAATTTTAAATATCCATAGCAATATAAACAAAATTGAAAATGAGAATGATAATGATGTCTCCTGCTGTTTATTATATGTACTCAGTACATATTATTTCAGGGCCTAGGGCAATACACCTATATGTGTAATATGATTGCATATGTTGTGCATCAATAAATGTCATTATAAATTACCTATGGCTCATTCCACCAGTTCAGAGGTTTGAACTATTATTTCAACCCATTAAAAAATACAGTCTTTCATGAATTTGAACCACAATTAGTTGTAATGGTTATTCTATTTTTAAAATACTTTTCAATAGAAAATGAGCAGTGGCTTGGAATAGGCAGTTAGCAGAAATACAAATGTTATTAAACAGTAATGAAAAACAATAATTTAAAATGAAATTTAATGTTTTGACTAAAACTATACTGTCGTGTCACTTTGTCTTTTCAAAGGTCCCAAAAAATTAAGAGCACACTGATCCTTACCGCTGTTTACTCATTTCATAATCTGGTCATTTGCTCTCTGCTGGAAGCAGAAAAGATGTTTGTAACTGTAAAATTCTGTGGAGATGAGTTGACAACATCTATCAAAGCACATAAGTGTTTAACTGACAATTTGGAGCCAACATTTTCGGTTCACATGTTTATATAGATGCAAAAATGTGTTTATAGAGTTGCTAACTGTGGCATTGTTTTCATCACTAAGAGACTAAAACCATGTAAGAGATCTAGATAAATAAACTATTGTATTTATATTTATAAAGGGGTAGTTCTGTGTGCTTGCTTATAGTGGTGTAAGAGATCTCTAGAAAGATACCCAAGAAACTAACACTGGTGAAGAAGACAAGCAGATGGTATAATATCATTTACAGTTTTTCATCATTTCTATATCAAAATTTCAAGCCAAGTATTAAATAAAAGGGATGGTTTCAAGCTAATCTTGAGATGGGCTAAATATTAGGAAGTGACATTAACTTAAAAAAAAAAAAAACATGCTTTTATCCTGTTAAGAATTTACAAGGAATTGAAGGATTTTGATGTGTTTTAATTTTCCCAATTGGACTAGGAAAAAAAGAGAATGCAAAGCTTATTTGTGCATTCAAGTCAAGTATAAAATATTTCTCAGTAAATAGAGTAGGATTTGCAAATTCAGTTGTTTGACTCATCAGAGTGAACAAAGACATACCTAACTTAATTCTTCTCACTTTAAATTCATTGGCAAATTGCTCAAGTTCTCGGATTTCTGGGGAATCCATGTCTATTGGCTCTTCAACCAATTTACTTTTCCGCCTGAGTTCCTGCTTGAATTCAGAGGCTGTGGGGTCCTCAGCCAGGAGAGGCTGGTGCAGGGGAGGAAACCCATGACTCAGGGTGTGATCTGGAAACTTGTAAAGACAAGGGGTTAAACTGCCTGTGGATAAAGAGAGAGGAAAAAACTGTTGGTAACTGTGCCTTCCTCTAAGCAATACTCTCTGCTAGTGTTATCCATCAACCCTCTCAATTTGTTTTCAATGCAGAATTTTGTAGAATAGTCCAGACTGCCCTTGAGCTTGTCCAATTCTGGTACTCAGCCTCCCAGATGTAAAGATTATGCTTAATGCCACACTGGCTCAATCTTAACTTTTACACCTTACCTTATGTTCAATGTCCTAAAGCCGGACACAGAGTAAATTGTTAGTTGGCATGAGATTATTTACCCTCCACCTCCCCCAGAAGTACAAAGCCAAAGCTAGTGTTAAAGAAGAAGTGAACAATTTTAAATAGCTAAATTATTTTCTAGTTCTCTCTCAAGTGGTAAGATTCCAATTTTTTTTTCTGGTAAAATGACATGTGTTCTTGAGAGGCTGAGGCTTGGGTCTAACCATATTATATGCATTAATCTCTGTCTTCTTAATTCATTTAAGAAGTTACCTGCAGTGTTTGCTATAGCCAAGGCATGAAGTATGTGGACTCTGCTATACTGAGAAATTCTTGTAACTGGGAAATTAATCTTATGGTACTAAAATACTACTGTTTTCATAGTGCATGCTTAACTTCAATTAAAAAGTAAGCATGTCTTTTAAATTTGGCAAAGGTATATAAAACTTAGATTAAAATACATAAATGTAGTTGAGTCAATTTAATGAGTCAGGGAAACAACGGGTAATTTTTGAACTTCTACTAAAATATTTTGAGAAGCTCTTGAAAAGTAGACAATATAATGGAATCAGTTTCTTTTTAACAATTATTTAAAGAAAAGAAAAAATAAAATGCAAAGTAGGGGACAATTGTAGACATGAAACAGTATCCTCCATAAAGGATGAGGTGTTAGCTTGGCAGCACTGATTATATATCCTAGGAAGTGAGAATGCACTGAAAAATGTATAGATGTCAGTGTTCACTTGGAAAGTAGGTGCCACTTGAGGTCACGATCCTAAGTGACAAGAAGGCACAGTAGAAAATTTTCAATATATTTGTTTGATTTTTCTTCATTGACAAATTGCCATTTTTATTATTGGAGATTTCACTTCTGGTTATGTTAAATGTAACATATAACCAAATATTGACTAATTGATCAATCTCATTAGTATAAACAACTAAAAGCAAGGTTTATGGATTGCATGCAGTCATTATTCTCAGAATTCCTCATGCCCATTACAACCCTGTGAGACTGTCTAGTACTCTTTGGGACACAGCTGTCCAATTCATGTTGTCAGGTTCCTTTTCTGTATGAAACTAAATGAGTAGAAAAGAAAGGATGTTTATGATCCCCACTATTTTCAATCTAGGAATTCTCTGGATAAGGACGTCAGTAACTTCCCTTTAGATGTGGTTAAGTTGTCATAACCACAGGGTAGTCACAAGAACTGATGTTGTAATTTAAAAATAAATAAATAAATAAATAAATAAATAAATAAATAAATAAATAAATAAAGCAATGCACCAGAGACAGATGCCATGGGGTCAGAGTTCAAGAGTTCAAGTGGAGGGTTTTTTAATTTTTTTTTTAATTAGGGGAAATGGATCATAAAAAAGGGGGAAGGTGAGGAGGGAGACCAGCCTCCAGGAACAGGAGTAGGAACAGTGAGAGAGAAGAGAGAGAGAGAGAGAGAGAGAGAGAGAGAGAGAGAGAGAGAGAGAGAGAGAGAGAGAGAGAGAGAGGGAGGGAGGGAGGGAGGGGAGAGAGAGGAGAGGGGATGGGGAGAGGAAAGAAAAAGAGAGAAACAGAGAGACAAAAGAGAGGGATGGGAGGTGTGCTGGGCCCCTTTAAAAGGGAGCATAGTGAATGTGAGCAGATGGTGCTTAGTGGCTGCAGCTGAGAGCATATCCTGTCAGAACCTTAAGGGCAGGCCAGTACAGATGCCTGAATACTAACAACTGAATCCCACTAACTTAGGAAAAATGCTTTATTCTCCAGTCTGTACTCAGGTAAATCAAACAACTTTCTTTCAAACTTTTCCTGAATGTAAACGCATTTGGTTGCCTCTACACAATCTCTTTCAGGCAAAACTGTAATAACTTAAAAAGTACATTAGCAGTACATCACTCCAGGGAAACTCTAGGGTAGCTTGCTTATTACAATTCCTCTCAGAAACCCCACTTCTAGAATAGGCATTTGAATAGAGCCACTGAAAAATGAGCAAGAAACCCCAATTTCCAAGGTTTAGTAACCATGGGGAGAGTGAAAATGTGATAGTTGGTGAAACATTGACGATATTTTTCATTCTATAATGAAAAATACTTTTTCATTATGTTAAGTATTCATGGATTCCACCCAAATGAACCATCATTTTCATAGAACTCGCCTTCCTTAACAATTCATCCTAGTTGTTATCTTCACAATCAGGCAGAATTCTGTTCCCAGCCTATGAGTCAGTCTGTGGAGCACAGGTAGTGGTGGTATGGTATGAATAACAAACTGTTTTTCAAATCTTTTCAAGCATGGGTTACTAAAGAATGCAGTGAGCCTGTGCAGCAGAAATCTGAAAAATGTTCCTGAAAACACTGGTAAAGCATCGTTTCCCGGGTCAAGGACTCCTGTGAAAAGCTTGGGAATGCTAGAGCCCTCCCTACACTCTCTTAGTTTTTCACACCCATGCTCACATGTTTCCACACAGCCAGAACTGCTTTCCAGCCAGAAGAACAGTAAGGTGGATAAACATAAAGTTTAGGGTGTTTATAATCCAGCTCCTTACAGAAGGGGGCTGTGCATCATCCAGAAGGCTAAGGCACCACAATGCAGCTAGAAGGTAGTTCCCGCAGAAAAGCCAGGCTTCTTCAGGACGGCTTTTTCCTGGACAACCCTAGTATCTTGGGACAAAAGGAAAGGAAAACAAGAAAGGTGGCAGAATGGAGAAAGGGAAAAGGAAAACAAAAGACAAGAAGTTAAAGGGAAAAGCAAATCAAATGAATGAAGAGGTTTCCGTGATCTCATTTCATTCCTAAACAGAAACTTTTTTCTTTCTTTTCCTCTGAAAATGTACTTTTAAAATAAGGACTCCACCCCCTTATCAAGGCTTAGCTGCTATGTCCTAGCTGGGTCCCTGTTCTTTGTCATGGGGCTGGTGTGCCTAGTTACAATGGATGGCCGACAGAACAGCCTCCATATTTGCTTTCTGAACTTCATGCTGCTTTAGAAGCCCAGAACCAAAGCAACCCAAGAGACTCAATTGCCCAAGTGCTGAGCATTTTTTGCTAGCCATTTGATTGTGTGTTTTCTAGCAGAGGTTGTGAAGAACATTTGTAATTCCCTCATGAGGTTTGTACTGTTGACTTCTGACATTATGTCTAAATACTCAGGAATAAAGAGGAAGAAGTAGATGATCGCATGTCTATCCGAGGAGAACAAAAGAAGAATGCTGACTTATTACAAGCATGCTTCAAAAGGAACCTGGTAGAGAGGTCTCCTGAGTTAGTTAATGCTGCAGCTTTTTGCTGTTCCTAGCCCAGACAGCCATTCTCTCTCTCTCTCTCTCTCTCTCTCTCTCTCTCTCTCTCTCTCTCTCTCTCTCTCTCTCTCTCTCTCTGTCTCTGAAACAGCACCAAACCAGCCCATGAGATGCTCTGTGGACCTGGAGAGAATGGCTGGCATTTCAGAAAATTCAAATGACACGACTAGGTTTCTATTGTCTGTTTTATACCTTGTCTTCCTCATTTTTGAATGGCTGTATTTTATGACTCAATTTGCGCAGCTTCTTTGGGAATGAAAGCAGGAAAATTCAGGTTGTCTAAGATTTAGTCTGCAATGAAGTGCATGCTAATGCTGAATATATGTCAAAAACCAGACATTCTGACAAATTAGAAAGCATACAGTATTTTAATGGCATCCCTCTCAGAAATATTCACACACAGCCTCTGTGCACCATAGTGAGGTTTCATTTTAGTGATGAAATGTAACTCAGTTTGAAGGCTACAACGAGGCCTCTAAATCTTGGTATGAAAATTGTGTGCATGATGTCACTAAACCAGAATTTGGATATGGTAAACATCTTTAGAGTGTCCTTTCCCATGATTATGTTGAGTGTTGAGATGAAAAGTAAGAGAGAGAGAGAGAGAGAGAGAGAGAGAGAGAGAGAGAGAGAGAAGAAGAAGAAGAAGAAGAAGAAGAAGAAGAAGAAGAAGAAGAAGAAGAAGAAGAAGAAGAAGAAGAAGAAGAAGGGAGAAAGGAAGATGGGAGCGGTGTGCAGATGCAGAGTGCAATCAGCTGCTTCTCCGTGGGACCCTGATCTGCTGTCCCCAGTGCTAGTACAGGCTGCATTATAGGTCTCTGAAGCTAGCCATAAACCCTCTAGATAACCGTGGGCCACTGTATTCAGTACAAGGAAAGTGATACCCAAAGGAATTAGGACAAGAGATAATTAGCCACTTGTCAGTGGCTGGTGTGTGTGTGTGTGTGTGTGTGTGTGTGTGTGTGTGTGTGTGTGTGTTAAATGCATGTGAATGTGTGTATATGTTGGTTAATTTAGTTTTCATACTAACTCAAGTCAAAGGGCAAAACCTATTTTTTTAAGGAATGTGTTCAGGGAGGCCTGGAAATCATGGACACAAAACTTTCCTCCAGCAGAGAGCAGCATGTCACCATATGCTTGCTGCTTTCTGTTTTGAGCCTCCCTCCAGGTTCTGCAAAAGCTAAAGGAAGCATTAACTTGCACTCCAACAGCCAAGAGAGCATATTTTGCTAATTCAAAGCAAATATCGTTCGTCAGTTGATGAAATTGTTTATCTTGCTTGCAAATACTGAATAGCTAGATGGTTTATAAGTGATGGTGGATTTTTTTTTTAAAGGAATAAAAGCCTTGGTGGTAGATATTCCTTAATTATTGAAAAGTAAAACCAGGTTGAAGAGAAAGCTCAGGGGTTGGGAACACTGGTGGCTTTCCCAGAGAACCTGCATTTGAGTCCCAGCTCTCACATGGTGACTTACAACCATTTATAATTCCAGTCCCAGGGGGTCTGGTTGCATTTTCTGGTCTCTGTGAGCAATGCATGAAAGGGATACACAGACCTACATGCGGATAAAGTACTCATACAAGTAAACTAAAAATAAATAATTTTAAAGAAAGAAAAACCAAGGTTTATAGGCAATCATTAGGAACACAAACTCTGAAGTAGGTGGATAGAGAGGTGAGGAGCTATTTAAAAAGGAGAAGCATGATAAAAAATTATTGTATGAAAACAAGTTCAATGTTTTTCAAAACTACCAGCCTTCTTACCATAACAGTTAGAATGATGATTTATTCAGAATGATGCTTGGCTAAATGTAAGAAATATTAATATTCTCAATATGTTGTTGTGAAGTCTTAGTGTTTTACTGAGAATTTAGAGATTAACAAACTAAATTACTGATTCTATTTCATTTAAATATTCTAAGCATATCTGTGCTTCTTTGTGTATAATTGCTTACTTGGAGGACAAACGAGTAAATTTTAAACGATTTGTTTCAGTGCTGATCCCTCTATCCAAATTTCTACTGCCACTGTTTCTCCTCCACATTCCTTTTTCTATTACTACATCTTTGTTTTTTCCATAATGAGAATTAGTTTCCTGCTGTAGTAACAAATATAGACTACTAAAGTATTTCAGAACAAACTAATAAATGAAAATCTGTGAACAACAATCTATATTTTTTTAACTGAATAAATTACTTTCTTTAGTCACGCCCCAAAACTAAGTAGTGAATTCAGCGATGAGTGGATCTCGTAGGGCAGGCGTTCGCATTTCTAGGAATCTGAGTTATCCGTGTATTTACTCCAATACCAGTGAGTTGACACCATACTCGAAAGAAAGATGTTTCACACTTCCTGAGAAGTGTGCTACTACTTCACCTACCTCAGTAAGGCTTCAGAAGCAACCTGGGAAGGATTGCCATAGCCTGAAACAGCCATAGCCAAAGTCCCCGAACATCAGCCTGAGCTTCAGTTGATATTTTCTATTCATCTTTATGGAACGAGTATACACAAGCTGTACTGTAATGAAGGTGGTGCTCCCTAAATCACGGTGTCTGATGGAGGAGCCACTAGACAAATGAGAGTATTGGCCACTGGGAATGGAGCTGATTTAGTAGAAACTGAATTTTTAATTAACTTTCATGTAAATTTAAGTAATCACATGGGTTCTACTATCCAATATAGTGTTGCTGCAAAGAATCCCACAAAGGAAATAACAAGTGGCATCTAGAAGTTTTAACAGTAATAAATTAAAAACAAACAAACCACAGCAAAACCACACAAAGCTCATGAAAGAGTCAAAAACAAAACAAAACAAAACAAAACAAAACAAAACAAAACAAAACAAAACAAAACACTGGAGTACAGGATTGTGGAGAATAGGGCCATCAGGTTTCTAAGCCCCTAGGTCTCTGAGGGCCTCACAGGTCAGGAGACACTTCCGAAAGTGACAGATCTATCACTACCTCCAAAGCCAAAAGATCAGAATTTCATGTTACAGTCCCATCACCATTCCCTATGGTCCAGGAAATCCAACACCATTTCCCTCAATTCAATACCACATGTAAGCATTTTGTCTTACCTGCCATCACTCCATAGGTGGATGGCTGGTTTCCATAATGACAAGATGGCACAGAATAATGAAGTCCCGTCGCTGTGTTTCCCATAGTTGTTACCGAGAAATACGTGTGCAAACATTTAGGAGTTTGGATCAAAGACAAAATAGACGGGACTGGTAAGAAAATGTATGAGGATTCAAGACACATTCAACTCATTTCAAAGTTACACATTTATGTGATTCTTACATTATATGCCAATGTGTACTTTCTTCCTCCCTGGCAGTTTTCTAATAAGCAGATAACATTAGCCAAAGGTGGTCTCAACTGATGAGATCCTATAACACTAAACTAGCCTTGTATGGTGTACATTGTGGCTACAAGTATCTGCTGAAGAGAGCTGAGAGAAGATTGGGCCCAGGTTCTTTGAGGGTTGACATATTCTTGCAGGTTCCATTCAATGTACACATTGAGCTACAGCCATTGAAAAGTCATCTGAACATCGTGTGTGGCACAATATTATAAGGAGGGTGTCTCTGGAAGAGCGAATACCTAAATAGACTCTTGAATAGTCAGAGCTGATGGATTTGCTATTCCTTTTACTAAAGAGAAAACGCTAGAATAAGTATTCCCTCATCTAGAGACAATTATAAAAATACTGCTGTTTTCAGGGCTTCGATAATAACCCTGTGATAGTGTTTAGTCTAATTGTATTGGGCTTGTAGGTTTTCAACATGTGCACAATTGGTAGAAAAATTTTAATGATAAAGTCGGTCAAAAAAAAAAATAAGTTCCTTTATTGCTGAAGGCTGTGTATACACATAATGCCAAGCGTAGATTTAAACATCTGCTAATTAATGTGCATTTGAAAAGAAACTGTAAAATGTATGTGAAGTTTTAAATACAAATCAGCATTTTAACCACAGGAACTTTGACAATGAGACCCTCAAGAAAATGGTCCCTATATTTACTTCCCCATTTTTCTCATATCCTAAATATAATTTATAATACAATAATAATAAGGTTATGTAATAAACATAACAATATTTTTTCAAACAAAGAGCATATAGAGTATATAGTTCAGAGTATTTGAGAATATTAACACATGATATAGGGATTAATGACATGAGGTCTTTTCATAGAATAAATATTTTTTGTCTAAGTATAAAATAATATTTCACTGTAAATGTCTACATGTGTTTCCAGTCTTGTAACTGATGTAGAGATGTGAAGTAATTTTGCAATATAATGGCTACACAGAACAATTTCAGTATTCATTTTTAAAAATTAAGTGAATTTTAAAAATATTTAATACCTAGGGGCTTTCATTAAAATAACTAATTAACTACTTGATAGAACAATAATTTTAGGGAAATTATAAATTATTTAAAATAATTAAAGGAAACTTTTACAGACCATTTTTATTTATAAGAGCTGTATGATATTTGGTTTTTAATTTTAGGAAATTGTATAAATGACAGGTTAATTATTAAGTGATTTGTTATGTATTTTTTAAATAAAACAATAGAATTTAAAGCCACATCCTTTTGCTACATAATTATTTTAATCTTAAATTTTACTTTTCTACTGGTCCAATATTATTCTTACAGTCAATGAGAGAAATATATCATCTTTCTAATTCTCAATTTACAAACTGTGTTATTTTAAAAGTATGGTTGTACTGTGATTATTTAACTTATCTATGAGACTATTTATTTGATTATTGTAGGATTAAATTACTTTATTATTGTATTGTCCATCAAATATGTTTCAGTACACTCTCAAAATTACCTTTTACACTAAACTATGGGAATCTTAAGTAGATTAAATGGTGCTGACAGAGTTCATATATCTAATGTCTTCACATATGTTTAGAAACTGCTTAATTGTCATAAAAATTTGTTTGTTTTAAATCTTAAATACGAACTTTTATTTTTACAAACATAAAGTTTTATTTCTTCATGTGAGTCAATTACACTTTCAACAATGAGAGTTGAATGTGGATTGCTGTTTCATAGAAGAAATTGGGTTGGTTAGCTTAAGGCTCCGGCTATCAGTAGACTGACTCTGAGACCAGTTGTTTCTGCTATAAGTGCAAATATATTAGCAAAGAGCTCATATTTGTGTTTAGATAACATGATTTGGTCCTCTCTTTCACTTAGAAATGTTAAGTAAAGATAAATTTAAAAATTTATTTCTAAAACTCAGTCTTGGAGAAAGTTTAAGTCTCTGAGCTCTAAATGATACCTGGCTTTCTTTTCTAAGTTTAAGACTACACCTTTCAATAGTAGTTTAATGAAGCATTTAATTACTTTATCCATTAAAGCTCGCTTCAGTTTGTGTTGGGAATTTCTTGGTTTATTTTCATAAGATTTATGGTTGTTTAAAGATAGTAGCAAATGTAATCCAGAAATGAAATACATTTTTAATATAAAGTAGTAGTACCTACTTAACATTAAATTATTTTAGAATATTTCATTTTGATCTTTATCCATAAACATCTCTATTAAAATATATTTCAGAGTGAAAAACATTCAAGCTCACTGTTTGCATATGAAGAAAACAGTTCTTCTGGATTATAGAGTAAAACCAATAAATAGATAAATGATTTCCCTTACTAAATTTTTAAATTCTTAGGCAACTGGATTTTACAATATCCTTAATATTTAACTAACGCAAATTAGAGAAGGGAAATGGAACAGAGAGATTATTCACTGAGAAAATTTATCACATCCATTCTGAAAGCTGTAGGCCCAGCCATGGGAGTCAGTACCTGTAGACATCACGTTGGTGGCATGGTTGGAGACTGGGAGGCACTCAGCGGCGCTGTGATGCATGATCAGAGGCAGGCTTGCAGGAGCATCAGAATTCAGAGGTATAAACGTATCAGCCGAAGTGAAAGATTGGCAACTCATTCCCACAAGAGAGTGGAAAAGTAAGACCCGCTGCTTGCCAGATCACTTTTATTATATTACTGTATCAAAGGGCCGATTCACTTCTTGCTACCTGCATATATACATCAGGAAGGCTCTGAGGCTCCGGGAGGGTGCAGGCTAGTATTTATACTATGAGGAAATCCATTTATACATGTTAATAGTTTTTTTTTTCCCCAGGAGTGCTGCTTTGTCAACTCGAACTGTCTTTTTTAACCCAAATATTATCTGTGCCTAATGAGGAACCTGGTTGTGGGGTACAAATTGAGGGGAAGACAAGAACAAAAACTCTGTTTCCCATCTTTAATAAATGAGGGCTTCGGGGAAGAATAATGAACTTTGAAAAGTGTTTCTCAAAGACCTGAATGAATTGAAAACTAGGTGTCTTTTGGTTTCTAATACAATAAAACTTTTAAATATGAGATGCTTTCCTTTTTGCTAACTTCTTAAATAACAAAGTAGTACTAAACAGGGGAACACATACTATATATTTAGAAATGAAGTATTTAAGGGCTTGTGAGATGGCCCGGTGGTCAAGGTACTGGCCACACAAGCCTGATGGCCTGAGTTCTGTGCCTGGAACCTGTATAAAGGTGGACAAAGAGAACTGACACCACAAACTGTCTTCTGTTCTCCACACGAGTGCAGTGCCATGTGAGCCCACAATATACATCGTGCACCAACATGTACACGCAATAATAGAAATTATTTTTAAGAAATCTTTAAGTTGACACTTAGGAAAGCATGTGAGATAAAATATGAAAAAGCGTGTGCTGTTAGCTATGAGTTTAAATTCAACAGTGCTTTTTTTAAAAAAATAAGAGAACTGTTCAAAGTTTTCCTGTAGGTATACAGTGGAAAGATTTTAATAATATTTAGTAATGTACAGAGAGGACAAGTATGAGTGACACAATCTTTCCCTTCATTCCAATGTACTCATTAGGAACTAACAGTTCTTCCTAGATACTACAGAATTCAGGTACATTTTTCTGTAGTTGTATCAAAAAGACCTCCATCTTCATAAGTGATGTGTACCATGTCCCCTTGTTAAGATACTCTGAGCCACAGACTAGGATTTGGGACATTCAACTAAAGATCTTGAGGTAACATCTGGATACAAATTTCACACACAGATAAGCTAACATTTTATGAGAATGAAACACATATACAATCAATTCCAGCACAAACATCAGCCTCACAGTATTTTAATTTGGATGATTCCTATAAATGAATGGTATGTTGGATTTTAGTCACTGTGACACACACCCAAAGGGAACAATTTTTACAAAGACTGTCTATTCAGGGATTTCAGTCCATGGTCAGCTGGCCCCGTTGTTTGTACTGAGAGTTAGCAGAATATCACTGGATGGAACAGAGTGTGTCCTCACCGAAAAGGGGAAGAGAGGTACAGAAATGAAAGGCTATAGAAAGCTATTCAAAGACACACCCCAATAGGTCTATCTCTTCCAACCAGGGCTCACTTCCTAAAATTTCTATCAACTTCAAAAACAATGCCCTAGTTCAGAACCCAGCCTATGGAGCCATTTCATATCCAAACCATTGCGGTGAGTGAATACACCACTACATACAGAATGTCAATAGGGTAGTACAGAAAACAGAAGTAAAGGCAGGTGTCTGACAGTACTGAAATGAGGTCCATACTGCATCAGCATCTGATTCTTTTATTACGATGTATTTTGAGATAACTTAGAATTGATAGCCTCATGCTAAATTTATTATTAATATTAACAACACTACAGATTCAAGAATCATGGACACATTGGTCGGCAACCAGTAGGAAGTTTGAACAAAAATTTATTAAAAGTGCTTAAATATTAAATATTGCCTGAAAAATACTCTCTTTAAAAATGACATATGTCTTCCCTAATTGGAGAAAGCTTTTGGTAATCAAAATAATTTTTATAATCTTTCAGAATTTGAATAATATTCATTCTTTCCAGATGTGAAAAGGGCAAGGATGGTTGACTGTGCTTATGGGGAGACTACACTAAAGAAATTTAAAATGATTTTTGAAGGAAAATTATGCATCTAAAAAATTATACAAAGTGATAATATTGTGATCAAGGTTTTAAAAAATCAACCTTAATCATTTTAATATCATTGTGTAGAGTCATAGGAATATACCTGTTGAAGCTGGTCAGCTTAGTAATAAATAATAAAGTATTATAAATTCTGCCTATCTAGTAATGTAAACTTCCTTAATAGTTTTGATATCTAAAATCACAAAGTTATAATATTAGACACAATTCAGCAATAAAATACTTTTGAATGTAAGTGCATGTTTTATAAAATATAAATTAGAATGACACATTTGAAATTATTAAATCTGGAAAACAGGTGCCTTCATTACAGTCTCCTCATGTAATTCAATAAGCTCCTAAGACTATTTGTCTCAAGTTCAGCATTACTTGGTTGCCCATAGTTCTTTGACTAAAGTTGAGGGCTCTTCAGACTTCCCCGTTTTCAGGTAAACATACATTGATGTCTTCCTTGTTTAAGTCATATGTAGGCACCATGTTGGTTAGGCTTCATGGGGGCAGCTTTTCTGACATTTGTAGGAGATATTATCTCTCAGCTAATTTCCTGCTCCTAAGATTGGCAAAAAAATTTTTAATGTACCCACAGTACTGATGTGTGTATGTTGGTGGTTGGAGGAGGAGGGGTGATCACCATCCTATAAGAAAAAGCCACAGTTCAATATTGGGTATCTTCCTCAGATTCTCTTCACATTACTTTTCAAGACAGGGTCTCTTGCTGAAGAGAGACCTCATGGTCACGGATTGGCTACAATAGTTAGTCAGAAAGCTGCTGAGATCCTCATGTCTCTGCCCCAGTTCCTTAGTTCTGGAAGTACAAGGATACGTAGTCATTTCTTGATTTTACCACTGAGACACTGCTCAAAATATTTTTCTCTGGTATATTTTTAGAATTTCCAAAGGTAAGAGAAGAGTTCTGGAGAAGTGAGATTATTGTGTTTAAGTTTATGAACACTTAATGTTTTTTTTAAATAGCAAAACTTCAAATAATACAATTTTTGTTTCAAATATCATGACGAGATGAATTTAAAAAGGAAATTAGGGTATGTTGGAAACTTTGAAAAGAAACAGAAAGCCACTGGCATTGTTCAGAATCTCCTGTCTACTTTCTTCTGTTTCTCACTGCTATCTTACTCAAAAGAATAGCTTAGGTTCATTAGCCATCCTAGGGCTTGTGTTTTCAAGTTGGCAAAGGAGACCACCTATCAGTTTATGTATGAGTTTACATTTATGAGAGTTCTCTTACTCACCAGTGCTATTGGTTAGATAAGAAGCACATTCATGGCTCAGAAATACCTACATTTGTGCATGCATGAATCTGCTTAGGAAATGCTTGGGCATTTAGGCAAAGAAGGATACACTAATGTCTAGAAAAAAGGTCTAAAATATGGCTAATAGAGAAATACCATCTGATCTAAGAACCTCTAGTGTATGACTGATAATTGCCTTATGATTTCAATGGTACTACAGAGTATGAATACTTATGCTGGGTGGATCTTGTGAGAACACAGAATTCACATTTTGAGTGGCTAACACACTTTTTAGATTTATAATAGCTATTTATGTCCATCAAGTTGATAACTGACTCTGTTTTAGCTTTTCAAATTATTTGGTCTTATTTTCTAGTCACATTTGCTATTTAATTTTGGGTATCAAAGCCTGAGCCTTAGATGTACTAACCACATGATCTACCACAGAGATGCAACCTGTGCTTTTGAAAACTTTTTTTTCAGTCAAAGCATCTTCTATTTCCTTGTTTGTCTTTTGAACTTATGCTAGAAGATATTGTTACAAATAATAGTCTTGATTTAAATATATTAATTTGTTCTTTTGTGCATTTTTTAATAATTCAGCATTTTAACCTTATCTGTTACTCAAAAGGGTTTGTTGTTTTTCAGAGTCTGAAAGAAGTTCTAATTGAGTGGTTTAAGTGGTGGTTAGTGGTTAAGAGTATGTTTTGCTCTTTAAGAGAACTGGGCTTGTCGGGCATTGGTGATTCACGCCATTAATCCCAGCACTTGGGAGGCAGATGCAGTGGACCTCTGTGAGTTCAAGGCCAGCCTGGTCTATAGATCTAGTTCCAGGACAGGCTCCAAAGTAATACAGAGAAACTCTGACTTGTGGGGGAAAAGAGAGGGAGAGAGAACTGGGCTTATTTCCTAGCTCACAACCATTTGTAACTTCAGTTCCAACAGATCCAATACCTTTACTGGCAATGTCACAAAAAAAAAAAAAGAAAGAAAGAAAGTAAAAAAGAAAAGAAGAAAAAGAAAGACAGCACATGATGCATATACATACATAAAGGCAAATATACATACATAATACAAAAGTAAATAAAAACATATATATTTTACGTTCCTTTCCCATCTGACATTGTGGTCCCCACCTGTAATCATAACATTTGGACTAAGAGGCAGGAGGATCAGGAGTCTCAGGCCAACCTAGGGTACTTATTGAGATCTTGTCTAAGAAAATAAAAAAAAAAATAAAATTTTCTCTTGATATTATACACTAACACACTGTGTTTGACTACTTATTATGCTTTGAGAGCTCATTTTTAATTAAATAATAACAAAATTTGTAACTCAACTTTAAAAACTAGTATAATCTAAATAAACAATGCTGAGGAGTAGCTTGGTGATAGACATCTTCTGTAACATAAAACATCCTGGGTGTAGTACTAGCATCACAAATAGATATTAGATAGATAGATAGATAGATAGATAGATAGATAGATAGATAGATAGATAGATGATAGATAACTATATGTTTTTCTTGTTGCTCAGACTGGTTTTAAATCTTCTTACAGTTGTTAGGATTACATACTAACCCAGTTTAGTTTTTTCATGTGTTCTCATAATTTCGTAGTTACCCAGAATGCCAGATCCAAAGTTCATTGGAGCCTCTAAACTGCCTTTCATGGAAAGATGAACAAGGAAATTTCAGGGTTTCAAGGTTTCTTTACTATTAATGAGATCATAATTAATACCTTGTTTAGAACAATGCCTGGTATGTAATGCATGTTCAATAATGTCAGCAATTACTAATCATTAAAAGCATCATAATGACCATGTATATTCATATAGTATGTGACTTGGTATGTTTTATCTCATTTTGTCTTCACATTAGCCTGGTGAGATAGACATCATTCCAGCCTGGGTAACTGAAGCATGTGTAGATGATGTTCTCATCAAAAGTCATTGAATACATGGTATTGCTAGGATAGGAATGCCAGACATTTGAATTCTGAGGACATGTACTACTGTCTTTTATTATATCTGAAGGATCTAGATTGATCTTTACCTAAATATAGTGTTCCCTTTCTGTGTGTCTCTCCCCATCTCTCTGTCTCTCCCTCCATTTCTCTCTGTCTCTTTGTCTCCTTCCCCATCTCACCTTTTAGCTTATAACTTCAGAAAGATAACACAAATAGTTAATTCTGCAACTCTGGCATATTCTTGCACTTTTTTCAGAACCTGCTCCTCTATATTTCATGAGTGATGTGGAGACAATTTATGTGAGCAATAGACAGGTAATGCAGAATAGTTCAATTCTATTCTAGGAGATGCTCTATTGGTGCTAACAAATATTTGTGGATAGTTCGAAAATAAAAAAAATGGTGACGAGGAAGTAGTGAAAATGTTGGATCCCCATTTGGTATGAAAGTGCATCTTAATCTAAATTAATGCATTCAGTTAGCCTAAGTGGCAGTAAAATGAAGTATTCACACAACTCATAGCCTTTGCAAAGATGAATTTTACTCAGTGCAGTTTTTAAAGGAAAAAATTGCATAGCCATATGGCTTGAAAAGGAACTATGTCACATTGGAAGCACTCATTATTTAAGCACATATCAGTCTTGTATGTCATTCTTAGCTACTTACTGATTGTGAAAACAGCAATAAATATACATGTCATGTGGTTTATTTTTTACATACGTTCCTTTATATACAGAAATCAAGCCTTTTTTATTGCCTATGGAAGATATAATGTCAAAGTTTTGTAATGGCACTGAAGATGAATGTTCCCATAATGCTGTCTAAAGAAGAAACTTGTAATTTACAGAAAATAAATGTCAAGGTGAGACACCGACTAGGAATAATCCTTCCCCACAAGGGCCATATCTGGGCTGTACTGTAGCTGATGGGTAGATTTATCATTTGTTTCACTCAGTTAAATTGATCCGTACTTCTCCAAACAACACACTGCTGTGCCTGAGTTAATTTAATTGGAGAACCTTTGTTCTTTTTCATTACCTATCATTAATGTGGGAGACATACAGGTACATTTTAGAGTATATAAATCTTTCACAAGTGATGTATTTACTATTAAGCTTCAATTGGGGAGTAAGGCCTTTGTTCTTTAAACTCATCATGTTAAGGAAAATAAAAGGAACAAGCGATTATCTTCTTAGTAGTCTTACTGGGTAACACAAGGATATCATATGGTGTGGCAAGAGATGAATGCAGAACGCAGCAAATGAGTTGCTATCGCACCAAGCGAGTCTGTCCTCTCTGTGAGTCTGAGTCCTTTTTCATTTAGGCATCTTTAAAGATGAAAGAAGCAAAATGTTCTTCTCGTTACTGCAGTGGGATTATTTAATTAGAATCATCTGCCGATGGCTTAGTTCATGACACACGATCATCTACTATGGGGGCTAACAGAGGGAGCGGAGGTAAAAGGGTGTGAAGAGGGAGGGGAAGAAGGTGTTTCATTTCCTCTGAATGAGATCAAAGAATTCGTCTACCTATGTAGCACAGTTCCAGCATCTTGTATTGTTGTTACAAGTGCCTGGCCTATGTTAAGCAAGAAAGTCCGGGCAGCTATTATTATTTTTGAAGTGGAAGACACTCTAAAATGTCTGTTTAATAAGCAATGATTGCTTTAAAATAGCCATGAAAGTGAAGGCAAGAAGACTCACCAGAAGGTCAGATCACAATGAAATATTAGAAGGCTTTCAAAAAACAAATCTCTTACCATATTCTTCAGTGGAGCTGCTCTCAAGCTCTCTGTAGTCTGTCTCATTACCTTCATGGTTTTTGCTGTTTTGTTTTGTTTGTTCTGATTTATCTTTACTATCATGTTAAAGTATAATTTATTCTGTTTTTTTCCATTTTCTATTTCCATTCAGGAATGTAATGAGAAGAGTCACCGTTTATGAGCAAGATTGTATTCTTAGCATTTGAAATCCAGATTCTACAATTTAACATTTTATAATACCATATTATTTTAAATCACTTAGAAAATGGCACATAGCTAAATATTAAATCAATGTATGATTCAAGTAGGAAGAAAACTATGTGATTTGATCAATATTGCAATAAAAATGGAAGCATAACTAAGCGTAATGAAATATACTGGGGGCAACATGGTATATAAAATATTGCCAGTGTCATCATTGAGATATAGGCATGTGGAGCTTTTCAGTGGCCTATTGTTAGAAGACAGTTTTTGCAATAATGACACAATGTTTTCTGAATTCAGTGTCAGATTCTTTAGTACTTACTGAACATCTATTCTGTGATTCATCCTGCCAAGTGCTATGCAATAGCTTATTGCATACCTGGCTCCCTAATTGAATGTAAGTTTAGTGGTCTCTGAGTGATATGCTAATCTTTGTCCCATAAATTGTGACAATACAGTTAGATATGCTGCTTATTAAAAAGTAAATATTCTAGATTTAGGTTAACAAACAAGAACTATTTTGTGTTTCTTATATGATCAAATATTTATAAACATCCAACAATTCTGATTTACATATATTTTGAAACTGTTAACCTCTCCAAATATTTCACTTATCTAGTGTACAAAGTTAGTGGGGGTTAGCTTTGAGTCAGTTAATTTTTAAATGTATCTTTTGAGATTTCTCATAGGAGATTTTGTTTATCATTCCCTCCCTTCAGTTCCTCCCATATCCCTTCCACTCATTCACAAACTCATGGTTTCTTTAATTATAGCTGTTTTACAAACACACACACACACACACACACACACACACACTTAGGACTGGCTATCCTATCAGGTAGCTTGTCCCTGCAGAAGACTGCTTTTCCCTGTCCTAGCAACTATCAATTATCTGTAGTTTTTTTTTTTCTGGTAGGTAAGACCGCTAAGAATTCCTTAAACCATGTTGGCCTATCAACTAGTGTTGCCATTTTTTTTTTTAGGTCTTGTTTAGGCAACCTCATTGTTGAAATCAAGTATTATGCTCAACAGGTAGGGTATGCTTTCCTGTGGAATGGGAAATGGAGAGAACAGAATAAGACAACATGTAAGAAATCTGTTATTCTGATGCCTTAAACACTAGCAATATTGTGTGTGTATATTCGTGTGCATTTGTATGCACATGTGTGTGAAAGTGTGTGCATACATGAGATTAATTGCTATCTAGATCTTAGAGTTCACAGTATATCAAATGATCATATTACTCTTAATGGGAGCCTAAACAATCTGTTATGAAATTTGAAATAGTCAATGACAGGTAGTAAAATTAGAATTTGTAGAATTAATTATAGAATTAGAATTAGTAGAGATACTGTGTACTATTGAGCTGATCTTACTAATAAACGTCCCTGTTGTTATATGACAGAAAGGACCTGTCTTTAGGGCTTAAACTCCTCTTCCCATGATTCTCAGAGAAGATACAGGGTGTAATCAAAGTACTTGACAGAGATTTTAAAAACTAGCTTAGATAAGATCTGAATTTTAAATAAGGATAGTTAACTTGTGTTAGATAAATTTCTGACCTAGAAAAATGGAGATAATAAAATTAACTGCATAAAAAAGAAGTAATGTCATGGATATGTTTAGGATGCTGCAGATAGGTAATGGTTAAAAGTGTAATTTTTGTTTAATATGTTTTGCTGGGTGCTTGGAATTGATCACAATGCCTTTTCTTGGTAGGCAATCACTCTACGACTGAGCTATGCATCCATTCACTAAAAGTGAGTTTTTATGAAGTGTGATAATGAAATAGAAATTGAATCTTGCCCAGATTAGTCACTCTGTGAACTAACATTATTTTGAGATACATCATATGTTATCCTGATTATGACATTTTCTTTCCTGATGGAAACCTGAATCAGTGATTCAGAGGTTGTAAATAATGAATGGTTGAAATAACTCTGCTTACAGAATATAAAATACAACTACCATAATTTTATGAGATAGATTTCCCCCTTGATAAGTACATGTAGTCAGTGATAGCCCACACTGCCATGCACCTTCTTTATCTTATTTTAACTCTTCTTATTTCAAGGACTTCAGTAGATGAGAGGTTGAGGTGAAAGAAACGGAAGAAGACAAAAAATTAGGGGAAAGAAATTGAAATGTTAAAAACGATAGATTGGCCATACACCAAGGGTCTGAAAGGTCAATTGAAAGTCTAGTGACTAAGAACAGTTCCATGGGACATAAAAGGCATGGATGTTCACAGTTCACATGGGCCATATGTCAAAGAAAAATCCATAGAAGCACAAAATGATGAAGAATCTTGTTCATGTCTTCTTAAATTATCTCCCATTTGTTACTTGTTTTTCATAATCTGGAGAGAAAAAAAAACCAGTGATGAAGATAGAAAGAGAATGAGCCCCCAAATTAGGCAATGATGCAAGTTTGTAAAGCCAACTACAGAATCCTAGTTTGAAAATGACTGGTAAAGAGAACAGAAGTTCATCAGAGTTCACAGGGACTTTGTAATATTTTAATTGCTTCGTTTGTATTAGGGAATAGCACAAAAGCATTGAGAAATGATGATCAAGCAGAGATTAACATGTAAGTACCGAGTAAACTCATTTCATTTATATTCATACCTGAACTTTGAGCACATACTTCTATTTAATGAATATAGATGTGTGAAGCAGAAAACATCATCTGTTCAAACACAGTTGGTAGTTTAAGGTTTCCTTTTCCTAAGAAACATCTTGCAAATGCACTGATTTCATCAACATATTCAAAGGCATGCACAGCAACCGTTAAAGGTCACTTGTAATCCTCTGAAGCATAGGTCATAGTAGGCAAGATTTTAACCTAAAAACATCATGTGAGAGGTTTTTATTTTTTTTTAAAAAAAACATTTTTGAAATAAAGTGGTTTTTAATATTTTGTATTTATAATTTTTAACAAGTTTTCCCTCACTGCTCACGTGGACAATGAGAGTCCAGCCTTATTGTTTCACAAGCTGATAGTCATTTAGCACTGAATGAGAAGATGAGAAGACACTTCACAGAGTATGTGATCCACCTTAGGCCAAAAGTAAAGATGTAGAGCAGGCTCAGGCTGCATGAAGAACACTGCTTCCTTCTGTTCAAACTGCTTGCCATTTTCATGGCCAGGGCAGCAGTATCTGAATATCTGTTTAAATAATCTAAGACATTGAAGTAGAATTGATTTTAAAAATCACAGTATGTCTTCAAGACTAAGAGAAATCAATATCCCATAATATTCCTATGTCCTCTGACATGGAACCCACTCTACAACAATTATTCCAGCTGCCTTTTTGCTTCATGTAATAATGTTGCCTGTTTACTTTCTCTCTGTTTTTTTCATCTCACAGAAAGCTAGCAGACCCTGGCAAAGAAATCACAAGATGGACATGGGCATTAGCTGTGTCTGCTAATTATTAATGGTTATTTTTGATGTTATATCATTCCACTGACTGAAATCATAGCCCGAAAAGGGACATCTATAACTTCATCAATAGTATTTAGTGTTAAAATCTAAAGATTATGTTTGAAAATGAAATGAATAATTTCATGAGAATTTAATCCTTTTGGCAAGAAACAAATCAATAATCTTATTTAAGAAGATTACAGAATAAGTGTTAACATAGACATAAACACAAAGACAAATCAATTAAAAACACAGAAGTAACCAAGATAGATATCACCGAAAGACCTGTCTTTATGCGATATGTTTTCTCTTTCAATGAATTAAGTATAGCATTTGTTTACACTACACAAACCACTTTTGGCAGGGAGAAAAAGAGCTACAATTTTCAGGTTAGGAGGTCAACATTCAAACAGATTAAGTGAAGGACTACAGTGCATAAAGCAATTTCATTTCTGACACTTAAGGCAATACTGGGAATTTTCTTATGTGAAAGCCAACATGGATGCCCTGAGCTCACCTTCCCTAGTAATTATTTCCATAGAAGAATTCTTATTTCATGTTTAACACTATTTGCCTTTTTATCAAAATAATCCTCTTTGATTAGTGTGATCTTGTAACGTGTGGCAAGAACAATCTTTAGACGGGGATGTGTGCTATAAAAACATGTACTGAGCAACAGGTGTAAACTGGACAAACTGGGAAAGAGGACTCCCACCATAAATGTCACTTCTAAGATTACATAATATGATACAAAATCCCAGGTAAGAGATTCAAACAAACAAGAAAGCATGCACATTTTAACTGGGTATCCAGAATTCACTGTCTGGAGTGCTTAATTTGCAATCCTGGTGAAGCTGTCTGTGATGAAGGGGCTGGGAGCACATGCAAATTATGGAGAAGAGCAATAAGATTCACCCTGAGGATGGATGCACACTAAATAAGAAGCATCAATCCACTACAAAAACAGGCCTATGGCCACACTAGGGACTGAGATTTCTTCATGCAAACTATGGAGAAGGGCAATGAAATTTAATTAAAATGAAAAGCATCCACCCACTATGAAGACATGTCTGTGGCCGGGCTGGGGACTGAGACATCTTTTTGTCTTAATATTATCTAAAGTGTTTTTTTTTTATTTTAGAAAATAGGGAATGTTTTTTCATGTTTATTAACTAGATTTAGAAAAATGAGTTTTAATTTCTTACCTACAATCAATGGTTAAGCACTTCCTGCTTTATCTGTCCAGTGGTTTTTAGAGACTCATGGCTGTGATTTTTTGATTTTTTTTTTTTCAGATTCACTTTCCACCCCTAAGAGAAGGTACATATGGATTCTCTTCTTGATCAATGCTAGTCAGGCCCCTTGAGGTTATTTTTCAAATAAACCTTACTGGAATAAGCCTACAAAAGCTTGAATAAGGCACCCCCATATTTTGTATTATTCCAAACCACATTCTACCTCCTTTTGTCATGCCTGCATCAAAGCCCAGAAGACTTTGCCCTGTGTTGGCCCTATCACTGTGACAGGGCCTGCCACAACTACTGTGAACAAAGCTTCATGAGCTTGGGGAACCATCCCAGCTCTCCACTCTTTCTAGGATCTCACTTCTTGAGTCTAGTCTCTGATCATCTGCATCCCTTATTTACTTTTACTGCTCTAAGATCCCTATAAGCCCTTTAAACTGCACTTTAGTTTAGTCCTTGTTGGACAATTCTGTCTTTATAAATTTTCCTAGTGTCTGTCTTTTTCTTTATATATAACATACATGGAACATAATACATAGATCAGATAAGGGGACCCTTGTTTTTAGAACACAAACATGTTAAGTATTATTATTACCAAGCAAGCCTTAAGGAATATAACTGGATAGTTGGATTAAATAATACTACCACTTAACACCATGCTTTATTTGAAGGTTTGGTTTTTTTGTTTGTTTGTTTTGATTTGATTTGTTTTTTTGATGAGGCGGATTAGAAAGTTAGGAACCTGGTCAAAGCTTAAGGAAACTGTGCAATTTATTGAAACCATAGATATCTTTGACAGTTTGGTTTGTATTTCGTTTCCCTGTCTGGTGGTACCTTCTCCTATTTCATGTCTCAGTACTAAAGGGATATTTGCAATTTAAGAAATCAAAGATCACAACAGGCAAAAACACTAAAAGTTAACATGATTAATTAGTGAAGTGCATGGAAGTTAGTTGCTAAAAGGTGTCAACATATTTTTGCACCATCATTATTTAATACTGGGAACAAGTATATTTTAAGATCTTATGGTGTTTAAAATGCCTAAATGATATTTCAGCATAGCATAGGTCTGTTTTTTTAATGGTAACTTCTTGAACATTTATTATTATTTTAATCTTTTTATTGTACGCAGTGCATAAAATACAAATGTATATATATGTATATATGTATGTTAATAGTGATTATTATGTATTTTAGAATACACTTCTAATATTGAATTCTTACAAAAATGAAAATGAATTATTTTAAAGGATCAGCTAAGAACTGGGGGCATTTATTACATAATGCATTCTACAAATGATCTCTAAATTTCTTCTTTCACTAGTTATTTATGAATGTAAATAATTTGATAGACTGTTGTAAGATTAAGTAAAGCATTAATAGAAAGAATGGTTTTTGATTATTTCTAATTCATTCTTTTTGTTAGTGGCAATGATATTTAAGCTATTCATTTGTATATTCATCGTATGCTACTTTATTGTTCATTATTTCATTTTGTCTTTCAATGAGTTAATTCTTTCACTTGACTCATCTAAATTTTTGAGCAGTAAACTGTAAGAAGATCAGACTCATTAACAATGTTATTTTCCATTGAATGTCATCAATCTTTTAATTTGATTGATAGGTTAGATAAAAAGTGATTATTTTGAAGAATATTACTGACAAAGAAAATAAGGAAGATGATTGACAGATTCAAACACACCATCCTTGCTTGGAAACATTAAAGACAGGGTGTGGTGGTAAGTCAGTAGTAAGGACATATATGGGGAGTCTGGAAACCGGTACCAAAAAAGTAAGCTAGATAAACAGAATATGGTCCAGTGTCTATAGTGCAATAAATCAACTCTAGTTTTCAACAACCTAACACACACCACACACACACAAACACACACACACACACACACACATATGTACATATATATATATATATATATATATATATATATATATATATGAAATGAAAAACTAAAAAAGCAGAAAAATAAATGATTATGAAATGGAATATGTTATCTTGGTCATAATACATTATGAGACTATATTAAGCTAACAAACTGTACCTCATAAATGTATAGAATTTTATAAATTCAGTTAAAAGTGAAAATCTTAAAAAAATATTAACATCAAAAAGGACCTTTTGAAATTGACAAATCAAAAATGTAAGCATATGCCTATGAACCACAACAATGACCAACATGACAAAGTATCCCTAAGGATTCAATAGTGGCATTTCTATCTTGGTGGCATTGAACAGCTATCTAATTAGGTCTACTTGCTGAGCAAGAAGAAAATTGTACCTGGTTCTGGAAACCAACCTAACTACCCAGGGTAAGTAAGGTTTTGCATCTTAGAGGAGACCAGCATACTACTGAGCTTAGTATAGTTCCTGACTGACATTCTAAATACTTATTTTTACACAAACAGATGAGTGTAGCTTTCACCCCTCATCAAAAACACTTCTGCTGGCAACAGGTGAACACTATTACAAAAAAATTACAACAGTCAAATACAGAGAAAAAACTGATCACAGATTGTTCAGCACAAGTTGATAAATTTACAGCAGGAGTTCTGCACCTAAGAATTAGAGAACATGTAGAAAGAGGGCATGGGAGTATTGTAAGAGCCAGAGAACCTGGAAATGTGCTGTGAGACTGTTTCCCTAGTATTGGCACCAACGTTTCATCCATGATTCCTCAACAATATGGCTGCCTAAACAAGACCTGAAAAACTACAATACCCAAAGACATACGAGGCCATGAATTTGAAGGGGGACATAGGAAAAATTAGTAGGGGGAAATGGTAGAATTGTATTTTAATTTCAAAAATAAAGAAAAATGTAAACTTATATTTATGGTATACAATGTGCTGTTTTAACATGCATCCATTGGGGAATGATTGCTTGAATCAATAATTGAGATAGCTTGATTTAATCAAGCCATTTGATACGTAATCATCCATACATCTGGCATTACTCATCCTAAAGTTATATAGATCTCTGAGTATCTAAGACAATTCCACAATTATAAATTCTTAATTCTAAAATGTAATCAGAAGAGGTACTTAAGTTAATCTCATGAGTCTTTTAATAAAGAAGACTTACAGCCCATAGCTGAACCATATTGACGGAGAGACAGGTAGATGATAGATAGATAGATAGATAGATAGATAGATAGATAGATAGATAAGAAAAAGTGAAGTGTTAGCAAGGGTCATTGGATGGAGGAGAAGCTCTTTCTTCTTTGTTTATGGAGGCATGCCTACTCTCTCACAGGTTTCCACCTGGTCATCTGAGGCTGTTGATAACAGCTGACAACACTTGTGTCTCAAGCAGGTGTTTGCACTGATGTATCCTACAGAAGCATGCAGATATTCAGAGTGCTAAATTAAAACTATCACTGATGTCTTGGCTTTATAATTCTGATAGGTTTAATGGGGATGTCAAGCAAAATTATAAGTAAAAACAAGTATAAGCATAAAACTGAGCTCTTTTATTGGCTTAATATATTGAATAAGTAACAAAAACTTTCATTCCAGATAAAGAATTCTCTATGACTTGTCTATGTGTAGTTTCAGCATTCACACAGTAACATGACGTGGATAATATTCTAAGATTATTTCCAATGCTGTTAATACTGCAATGATTAATGGTCACTCTGTCTAAAACAATTGTATATTTTATAATGAACAGATCAATAAACAAAGTTATGGTAACAAGAGCCCAAACTGAAACATTGTTGGAAAAGGAGATTTTAAAGAAAATTTCAGGCCAACCGTGTCATCAAGATATTCTATAACCTGGTCTGACAGACCTAGTGCCTGGAACAAAGCATTCTCTGATGCAGCCCTTTGCTCAGAACAGTTAATCCCCTTCCGTAAGCCATGACTCAGGCTGCCTGTTTTTTTGAAGCAACTTTTTTTTTTTTAATTTCCTCTCCAATTGCAAATATTGCCAAAGCACTGTCATATGTCAAACATAATCCAGGAAACATCTAATTTGTGACAACAGAAGATGTCAGAGAATGAATAGATTCATGTCATTCATATCTGTTATTACAGGGAAAAATCTATTAGCACTGTCAGATTTCTCACTCTGGTGAAGTAATATCAGTAGTTTTTTGCTGAGATACTGTTAATAAGAATACTTAATACTTTAATGCAGTTAAGGAATTTATTTTAATTTTTTGTGTGTGTTCTTCCTATGCAAATCTACTAAGATTATCTAATGGTTCCAAGGAGCAAAGATCATTTCAAAATTAAGTGTGTTTACTGATAATTCATAGATGATATGAAGTTTGGCATGTCTAATTATAACTATAACCACAGGAGTATGTAATGAAACTTCCAGTGGTGTTAATACTGAGATGATTTGTAGTTGCTCAGTCTAAAGAACTGTGTATTTTATAGTGAACAGAACAACAAACTCATTGTAGCGTGCTCTACAAAACTGGCTCTTGAAAGTTTATAGATTATCTGGCATAGTGGAGAATGCCTGTAACTGTAGAGGTTCAGGAGTTTATAGGCAGATCAACTTGGGCTTAATGAGATCATGTCTCTTAATCCCCCTCCCCTCTCTCTGTTTCTCTCCTCCCTCTAGCCCTACTCCTACCCTCCTCCCTGCCCCCGTCCGTGTTTTGTTAGGACTGAATCTAGGACCTTACACATATTAGTGATCTAACACTAAGCCATACTACCAGCCCGAGTTGTAGTTTTGTTGTTTAATTTAAACTGAAACTGTTTTTTACAACAGTCTTTTAAAGTTAGAACAGATAAAGGTTGGGGAGTTCATGAAGTTTGTTAAGTTTCAGTCATGTAAGCATCAGGACCTAATTTGTATACCTGGCACTCAGGTAAACCAGAGGCATGGTGATGCATATATATATAATCCCAGCACTAGGGGAGTTGGGAGGATTGGAAGCAGGCAGATTCCTGAGCTAACTAGACAGCCAGTCTAGCTAATAAGAGGGCTTTAGGTTCAGAGACCCTGCCTCAAAAAATAAGGTAGAAAGCAATAGAGGAAGACAACTGTGCCTATATACAAAAACACAGTATACACACACACACACACACACACACACACACACACACACACACACAAATTTAGCAAATTATTTAGTATAAATATAGATTTACTTAATGCTATATCAGCTCGATTCCAGAAAGAAAAATAGGAAGGAAGGAAGGAAGGAAGGAAGGAAGGAAGGAAGGAAGGAAAGAAGGAAGGAAGGGATCAGGTACAATTATTTAGTGTCCTTTCCTGTTGCCCATTCAAGCAGATATTCAAAAACTGAACACCAGTTAATGATAAAGCATCATATGAATATGAATTCTCTCTTTAATAAAAGAAATTATATGAAGTCATGAATTTGAAAAAAAGCTAGGAGGTGTGTATGGGAGGAAAAGGAAAGGCGATTGTGTAATTGTATTAAAATAATTTAAAAAGGAAGTTGGTATTCTGAAACAATGTGGCACATTATCAACATAGAACAAATAGAGCATTACTAGGTTACCCTCCACAAAGAAAGCTGGTAACAGCTGCCCTGCTTTTGGGTGGAGAGATTGTTAAGTGGTTAAGAATGCCGTTTCTCTTGCAGAGAATCAGCGTTCTCTTCCTAGAACCCACAAGGTGGACCACAATTACTTGTACCTCCACCTCCAGAGGTTCTGATGCCCTCTTCTAGATTTTGTGGGAACCAGGAATTCATATGCTACATAAACATAATGCCTGTAAAGCATTAATACACATAGAACAAAATTAATATTTTAAAGCACCACTATACTTTATAACATATATAAGTATTGCACAGTATTCAGATTTCACTCTAAACTGCATTAAATTTGTTTTTTCTTAGCACAAACCATGAAAATGTTATAAAGTGTTCATGTCTCTGGTCTGTGATATAAACAGAAACTAAATACAGGTTGTCTTGGCAACCACCCACAGGCCAGCTCTATCTTGACTAGAAAAAAGACAATAAACAAATTGTGAACCTCCAGGACACAAAGGGCTTTGCCTCTTCCCCAGAACTGAGCACTAATATATGAGGTAGACTCCAAGTTTCCACTGAAACACTCCACTTAACTCACATTATGGATAGGACTAACCATGCAAAGCCTGAGCTGGGAATTCTTCTTCGATGGTCACAGTGATCATCATTCAGAAAAGCACTCAGCTTGGGTATTTTTCATGTTAAATATGTTTACATTTCATAAGCAGACTATCATAAAGGAATGCAAGTCTGCTTATTGTTGGAATTTTTTAAAGTGTCACAAGAGAAAAAGATTCCATTTGAAAAAGCTCATGTGGAGGATTTTTGTTTGTTTGTTTGTTTGTTTAATTAGGGGAAAAGGAATGGGAAAGGGGGAAGGGAAGGGGAGAGACTGGCCTTTGGGGACAGGAGCAGTAGAAAAGAAAGGCGGAGGAAGGAAGGGGAACAGAGAGATAGGTAGAGAAGTAGAAAGAGAGAGAGAAAGAAGAAGAAGGAGAAGAAGAAGAAGAAGAAGAAGAAGAAGAAGAAGAAGAAGAAGAAGAAGAGAGAGAGAGAGAGAGAGAGAGAGAGAGAGAGAATCCACTACATATGGGAACACAAAGTGGATGCCACAGAATATGATTAGGCCAGCAGAAGGGAGGAAGGAGCTGCCTTGGCTTTTCAAGGCAGAGAAGGAACATGGATCATCATGTGTTAAGAGAGAAAGTAACCACTCCAAGCAATTAATGGTTAACAGTGGTCCTTGTACAACTAGGGTGAAAGACACAAAGAGGACAGTTGAGCAGTCAGAACTGAGAGAGGGTGCTACGAATGCTCAGAAAGCTGAGTTTGTATAAATTTTGCCTACTATACAATTTCAGCTTGGAGGTGTATGTGTTTGGACACATCTCTGTCTCTGCTTTTGTCTCAGGAAAAATGCTTCAGCCAGTTACCCAGTAGGCTAAAAAGTGTTTGAGTCAGTTACTTAGAGTTGGTCTAGGTTCTAGTTGGTCTAGAACTTTCAGTTCCTCAGTTCACTAAAATCCAGCTGGTCAACCAAACGAAAAACTCCCATTGTTCTAAGGCAGACTTTGCCTCTCTCCAAATAATACAACATGAAGTCACAGGCTCTATAGACAACACCTGCTCTTCCAGTACAGCTATTCTAATTTGTTATTTTTAAAGAAGTAAAATTTTCTTTAATTGTTTATAGTTTGTTTTTGAGGGTGAGGGTAATAAGTTAGAAAAAATAGAAATAAAGAATTTTACACTATGAATCACCATTGACTACAGTACGTAGCCATTGTTTGTGCATCATCGTCAGACACAGAATAAAAAACATTAAATGAATTTGGTTTTTATTCCTTGAAGAAAGATGGACTGCAGGAAAAATTTTATATCATTTCAAACAAAGTATGATTGAAAATAACATTCATTCTAAATCAATTTGTTAACTGAAGTTAGAAATGATCACTATTACAAATATATCCAACAAGTTCTCTAGTACAGAAAGATTTATTCAATTTTAATATGAATTTTTGGTGTGAATGGATTGTCTTAATCATAGTGTAATTAATTTTTTAATTGAAACTTTAAAGGAATTTCAAATTTAAAGAAAGCATTGTGCAGTGAGTTGACTTGGCTCAAAGCCTATTAAAAAGGCATTTCAAATTAAATAAAGAAGTCTTTTGCACTCTAAACGTGTCTTTTCTAGTGTCTCATACCCTGCCAGAATATGTACTTTGTTTATCGTGGATTAACATTTACTTTTAATATGCCAGAAAGTGGTGCTATCACATGCCTAAAACAGAAGCCATACTGCAAATGTGATCTTTCTTCAAAGTTCAAGCTTGTTTTAGTTTCTTCACTAAAGTCTATAAATAAAGGAAATAAAACCTTCAATCATGAGTACAGTTATTAATTATACAAGATACAGTAAAATTCATGTAATCGATCCTTTAGGAAACCTGAAGCCACATAAAAAGGCAACTGAGGGGACGGACATTGTTTCTAGAACCAAGGAATGAAAGGCAGAGAGCTGCGGAAAGTTTTACCTCTTGACTGGAATAACCCTTAAAGTGGAATCTGTTTAGAAGATCCCCTTATGTATTTTCTGATTAGTAAGCAATTATACTAAGAATCAGGCAAACATAAAGAATTGTTAATGATCTGAAACTCTACTTGGTTTGGATTATACACACCCTCTTCTAATGAAATGGTTATACACACACTTCCTTTGGCAAACAGTGCACTGGCTGCTCAGACCCCCACAGGCTTTTGGCTACATACTTCTCTGAACAATGAGTAAGCTTTTTGTCTCCCAACAACAATTATACTTAGGCAGTTCCTTTCCAAATATATTGCCAGTATATCCTGTAGGAAGAATAGAAAGCCAGTCCTACCTGAACTGCTTTTAGGTGCATGCCCAGTAAGGCACTGTGTCCTCCAAGTGAACTTGCAGAGAGAATCCCTCATGTACCATCTGATGCCCAAGGAACTACATACAGTTAAAACCAGATGCATTGTGGGGAGGGTCATGCTCAGAAGAAAAATATTACATGACCTAGTCCATGAATTATCATAGAGAACTGTCTTAGGGATTCTATCTATTGTGACCACAGCAACTCCTAAAAAGGAAGAACATTTAATTGGGGTGGCTTACATTTTCACAGGTTTAGTCCATTGTTATTATGGGGCGACGTGGTGTTCAGGCAGACATGGTGCTGGAGAAGTAGCCGAGAGTCCAAATAAATGGAGAGTAAACTGAAAGTTGGGGGAAGCTATAATCTCAAGAGTCCAAAGCACTTCCTCGAGCAAGATTGTGCCTCCCCACTTCCCACCAACTGAGGCAAAGTGTTTAACTACTTAGGCCTATGGGAGAGATTGTTTATTCAAACCAGCGGACCTTCCTTTCCATAGACCCCAAAACAAGGGACCCCAGACAAATATGTAATATTTCACTCATGTGGTTTGCTTTCATGCAGTGTATTCTGATATTTTTCTATTTGCTTTCAATAAACAGTTTTCTTTTTCTATTCATTGAACTTGTGTGGGCATTTATTTAAATTTCTTCAGTATGAGCCCAGGAACCTGAAAGCACCTAACCCTATCCCTGACCAATGACAACAAATTCATGATGAAACTGCTTAGAATGAGGAATTCTAAATAGAGCTTTCTTATGCTCTTGCTGACTGTCAAAGCAAGAGTACAACCCTGAGAGCTGCTGTCGATTGAGAATGTAGGGAAAGTGCTTTAATCTGTAGTTATCATTGACATAACTTTATCCAATGAGAATGTTTATAAGTTAGAAGGAGAGCAACAGCCCTGATATTTATTACAGACACGTGTAATAATTTAACCTACTCTTCATTGTAATAGTCAATAATGGTTCATACTAATTGAATTTTGTGGTCACTATTAACTGCTGCATACTGAAATTTAGAGACACCAATCCTTCTGTAGGTTGCCTTTCTGATGCTTGTGTCTTATGTACACATTATGCTGTTGGCATGTAATGAGAATAAATATTTAGAGCCAACACTTCTGGCTTCACTGAAGCCTTTAAATTAATTGATTGCACTTGGCATTCACAGACAAGAAGGACCCCCTGGTTGTCAGTTGCTTGCTTGGATGAATATTTTCAATGGATGATGGTGTAATTAAACATCAATTTCTGTCTCAGACAAGAACTCTCTACAAACAATGGACTACTTCCACTTCAGACTTGTAAAAAAATTCAGAAAAACTACAAAACATTAGTACCCCCAAACAGTAGGTATAACAGACACTACTACTTATTTCTGTAGTATATCTTTTGTTTCTGTTAATAAACAGCAAATTGTTTTTTTAAAGGCAGTCTATGATGAAGGCAAACATTGTGTTTGTTTTTAATTTTAAAAAGTTGTATTGATAAAAACAAGCAAACAAACAAAACCAAACAACTTTTCCCTACTATTCCTTTTCTGGGAATTCCTCTTAGGCTAAACACTTGAAAGCAAGACAAAATATTCGTCACTATGAATTATGCTGTTTGGATAAGGAATCTGTCCTTCCTCAGTCCATCTTCTAGGCTATTTTTCCCAATGTGAATGGGTAAGAAAGATTCTATTGTCTAGTCTTTCCTGTAAGTTTAAAAAGATCTTTCCTCACTTAAGGGGAGCAAGTTGAATTAAGCAGATGTTCACTGACATGCTCCAGTCAACGGGGGGAGTGATTTAGCATGATTTTATATTTATTTAATGCTACCTCTTTAGCTCATTATGCCTGCCACTATGTTCATATAACTCGTTTTTTTCTATTAAATATAATGCAGAGTTAATGTGTGGGCAAATCATGTATCATGTTACATAAACCTACCAGAGAATGTTATCATCTACATTCTGTTAAGACACTATATAACTGATGCACATTTCAGGTGAGTGTGCTCCTCAGAATGGTGGATCATTGCCTTGGAGAGTAGATTTACCTCATTATGATCTATTCAAGACTGCCATTTCCTTCACATGAGCTCCTCAACAGTTGAGAACTGGCCACCAGCCACTATTCTTGCAATGTTTTGCATATCTTATCACTTACTTCCACCCAGACTATAGTATCTCTATAGGAGATGTATAATAATGTCGAACAAATAGCTGTTACCATCTGTTTTCTTCACTGGTTTCTGCAACATTCAGCTGGCTATTCATAAAATTAGCATTTAAAACCCAATGTGACAATGTTTCTGGGATTTCTTTATGTATCCCAGTACTACTTTTTTTGCAGCAGTCTTGCCATCTATTTCTACTCCTAACATTTCTCCAGATGCAAAAAAAGACAGGTTTTCAACCATAATAAAAAGTTTATTGAAAAAGAAAGAAAGAAAGAAAAAAAGAAAGAAAGGAAGGAAGGAAGGAAGGAAGGAAGGAAGGAAGGAAGGAAGGAAGGAAGGAAAAGCAAGGAAGGAAAAAAGAAAACTAGACTAGATTGGGGGAAAGGCCCAACTGGCAGACAATACAAGTCAGTGTTCACTTTTCTTAGTTAATAGATAATGTGAAAAGTACTTATTGACTTTGATATTACATACAATTCTATTATGTTTGGAAAGTGGCTTCCATTTAGTGAATTAATGATTTTTTAGCAAACACAAGGTTAACCACTATTTAAACCCTGTACAGAATGGCTGCAACCTGGTCTCCACATGCTTTCCTCCTGTTTATCAGCCTTCATTTAGGGACATTGGTGATATGATGATCAGTACTTAGCAGCCAGCTTTCTGAGAAAAAGAAATCGTGATCTCAAGTGGTTTCGAATCCAAGGTGTGAACACTTTAGGCAAAGCTGCTTTCTACCATGGTTTTCAAAGGAAAGTTGTATACTTTTAACTCTCTGGATTCTGGATAAACCAATCTCTAAATAGTCCCAGGTATCTCTTTTTATTATTCCCTCTAATGTAAATCATGTAGTGTAGTGTGTACATGTAGCAAGTGCCAGCAATTTTCCAAAGAGTGTGCACTATGGCTGGTGTTGCATTCTTGCCTTTGTCCACTTGACAAGGTAGCCTGGATGCCTTCAACTGCACGCTTGTTTCCCCTTAGTTCTGGAAGCTACGAATCTACAATCAGAGACTCTCGTCTGACTTACAGACAGCTTCTGACTGTGGTGGCCCAAGTCCTTTATTCTGAACAGTCACAAAGACCTGTGACTCTTGCTCTGTGTAAGGATGCTAGTCCCCTTAGGATGAGGTTCACACTATCACCATCCTTAGTAACTCAAATATTCATTTAAGACACCATCTTCAAATACAGTTACAGTGGATATTAGGGTTTTGGTAACTGGGTCTTGAGAGAAATATTTCCTTTTGTGGTATCCCAAAGCATCTTCTGGTTGTGCCTGATGTACACACTATTTCTGAAACTGGCCTATGGTAGATAGCGTACTGCTTTGAATGCTACTTTGTTCTTGATATTTTTCTTAACTGCATGTGATGCTGATAGATGTACTCAGATTTCAACATCTCACTTTATCAACACTTATCTTAGTTACCAGAAGTCCTCCAAAAAGATTTGTTCCTGATTATCCCAACAATGACAAGCTTTTACTGTGTCATTCACAAAGCTTTTGTTCTGTCTTTGTTCTGATGCTTATTTTTTTCTGACAAATAAAGACCAGATTATATCAGTTCTATCTAACATAATGTTCTTCCTTTGCTTTAGCATCCTTTAAAACTTTACTTGTGATGTTAAGGCAGAATAAAGATGATGACTGCCATACAAATTAAGGTACCTTAATGGCACATCACTAGCCCATGTTTATAATGTTATGTAGTAATACCTCTTAAATGTACACTGCCCACAACATCCTATTATGGCATTATATACTAATAATATTTAAACTTAATGAATTTAGTATTAAAGTATATGAAGTGGAATAATTCATATTCCACAATGAGATTTTTATTCACTTAGTCTGTAAGAATTTGTTGTTTAGGGGATTGGAGAGGTGGCTCTCACCAAAGATAACAGCACTTCCACTTGCGGAGGAACCAGAGTTGGTTCCTAGCACACATTAGGTGACTTACAACTACCCTTAACTCCAAGTTCAGAAGATCTGAAACCCATTTCTGGCTTTCCCGGGCACCTCACTTATCTTCACAGATGGCCACAAAGGCACGCGCACGCACGCATGCACACACACACACACACACACACACACACACACACACACACACACACACACTTAAAACCAAAATTAATTTTAAAACAAATTCTTCTTCAGTGTATATTTTTGCTTATTAAAAATTTGGTAAATCACTTCTGTCCTACTTAGATTACTATTGCTATGACAAAGCACTACAACTTAAAGCAAGTTGGGGGTGAAAGGGTTTATTTGGCTTATAAACTCAAACAGGGCAGGAAGCTAGAGGTGATGTAGAGGCCATGGAGGATGCTGCTTACTGGCTTGCTTCCCCTGGATTGCTCGCCTTGCTTTGTATGGAACCAAGGACAAGGAAGCTAGAGGCAGGAGATGATGCAGAGGCCATGGAGGATGCTGCTTACTGGCTTGCTTCCCCTGGATTGCTCGCCCTGCTTTGTATGGAACCAAGGACCACCCTGAACAGTGATAACACCACCCACAGTTACTACCACAATTCATTGGAAGGTAACAATTGTTAAGAATAAAAGATAAAGGGGGGTTCTGGTTTATGGTGATATTTTGTTTGTACTCTAACAAAGCTTGCCTGAAGATCAGAGGGAGAGCTAGCCACGAGTTAGCCATAGAGATCTGTAGAGACAGATTGGAAGTGATAGGACTGGGCAGAGATGGGGATATAAGGTGGGAGGAGACAGGAGCTCAGTATCTTTTCATTTGGGAAGTTGGTAAGGTAAGGTGTGGCTGTGGTTCCCTCCTATATCTTTCCAATCTTTCAGGATTTTTCCCTATATCTGACTCTGGTGTTTATTATTAAGGACAATTAGAACTCATGCAATGCTTGGTTGGCTTTTGGGAGAGTTAAAATGTAGAGGAATATGCCAGAAGGCAATGGGAAGATGGGGAGATGATGCTGTGACTTTGTACAGTTCACCATCTTCTTTCATGCCTAGGGCTGTCACTGTTGCTTATGAGTAAACCTGAAAAGTGAAAGTGATGTCCTCTAAGGCCACAGGTGGTCAGTGAGGAGTTCCTGCTGGTAAACAGCCTCTCCAGCAGGCTCTCTGCATCAGTTAGAAATGATGATTAAGTCTGAAGAATTCCTCAGCAAAGACTCTTAATAAGAGACCTTAATTTTGCTTGGTTTGCAAATATAGGCTAAATAGAATGGGTCCTTTCTTATAATTCTCATGCAATGCAGACAAGCAGGTAATAGAGACAGAGGTCTACTCACTCTCCCCATCAGGTATTCCATGAAAATACTAAGCTAATAGCTATAACATGTGTGCAGAGGACCCAGTACAGAGCTGTGTAGGTCCTGTGCTTGCTGCTTCAGTCTCTGTGTCTTGCTTAGTTAGTTGATTACTATGTCTCTTGCTTAGTTGATTACTAGAAGTCTTCATTAGGATCACCTTCATAGATTCCAAAAAATTTCCACTGCACTAGATTTCCAAACTCACACACCAAATATCCCAATTCTATCTCTCCCTGAAATATAAATTTCATAATATGAAATTTTAAATTTACATTATAAAAACTTGTCACATATTTATTTGTATTAATCTATTGGATTCTTTACTGATTGATAAACTGTTCATTCTTCTTGTTTGTGATAATATAGTGTTGGGCTAAACTTTTTACTTATATTCTGACTATATTACATTTTAATAGTTTCCACTACAACATAGATGTGTGACTCACCATTTGGAGGTGGTTATTGAGTTAAAAATGTATATGGGTTTTTACTTTGAAAGCAGTGGGAATAGAATTGTTTGAAACTGCATCACTTTCTTCCTTTTCCTCTCAACTCTGTCATTTCTAAGTGGTTTGAGTATGATAGACAGAAATGAAGTCTCCCTCATATACCTATGTATTAAATTTAGAACTTCTGGTTGTATTTCCATTGAAAGATCTACTGTTTGAATATCACTGGGTTATGTACCCTTAGACTAGCTATGATCCCAGATTAGGTACATGGGTCTAGTATAGTCATGAGCATCTTTCAGAAGAAAAGTCCAGAGAAGAAAATGCCAGGAAAGAGGCCGTGCTTGGACCAGTGAGGTTGCTGCCAAGCATCCCTGGCCAAGGAGTGTGGACAGAGAAAGGAGAAACAAGTAAGAGTATGGATCCTGTTCCTGAGGCTCCAGAAAGAACACAGCCATGTTTACTCGCTAACTTCACCCTGCAGGAAGCAGCCTTCAGCTACCCCGACCTAACACAACCAGTCCCCTAAGGATCAACATCCTTTTTGCTAGAGCAGTGAGGCGATAATGTGGGCATCTTGAGCCATTAAGCTCGTGGTAGTTTTCAGAGCAGCGACTTACAAAAGGTTTAAAATATCATTTCCAGTGCAAAAGGGATTACTTCACTTTAAAAATTAACACGAATTTAAGAGCATGTAACTGATCTTCAGTCTGTTTTTTTGGTAAACATTTTTTATTGGTCTTAGAAACCCAGTTACATAATAATTGCTCCTCTGGCATAAATGGTTGATTTTTTTTCAAACCATGCTATTATTGACACCCCTGTGGTTTGTCACGACACCAAACTTTAGATATTGTACAACCACATACTCATTTCACTTCTTCCATCCTTGTTCCTCTTCTCTTCTTTCTCAGTTTCTCCTCCCTTCTGCCCCTTCTTTCTTCCTCTCTTTTGAAGAATGAATGGGTTTTATTATGTAGCTAGCTCTATTCTGAAATTCCTACACAGTTTCCTCATAAGCACATTCTTCTTTGCTCAGTGCCTGATTTTTCTTTTTCCTTTTTAGTTATTATTGTTCTCAGATTTTTTTGTTTATTTAAGTCAGAAATATTTTATTCCTTTAGTATAAGAGGATATAGCAATATCTTGTGTTATTATTATTATTATGGCTTTAGCCCTAAATCATTGCAGCTGTGTCCCATATGCCTATATTATAGTTGTAACACATAATAAAGGCCTAAAAGTGTTGAATACATAAATGAATCTGTTGACTTAAATTTTATTTTGGATTCAAGAAATGTGATGGGTGTATAGTTTTATTCATTAAATATTTCATATATCTAGTTGATGCTCTGAAAAGTATCTATTGAAAAATTATAAATCTTACCCATTGATGAATAATAGTGGTTGATGCTTCATTAACTCTGACACACTTTTGTGTCTATTTCTTTTTATATGTATTTTTATTATCCTAATTAATTAGTCAGTCAGTTAAATAATTTGTGTATGTCACTGTGTATCAAATGTGTGCAGGTACCCAAGGAGATCTTAGTACAGAAGAGTGCTTAAGAATCCAACATCAGTCTTCTGGAAAAGTGACAAGTACTCTCAACCCTCGAACCATCTCTCCAGACACATTTTTAGAGCTAGAGAGAAGGCCCTATTTTATTCTACCAGAAAAGGTTGGTTCAATCTCCAGCACCCATATTGCAAGGGGAGCTAATACCCGCTTCTGGCCTCAAGTGTTGCACAGACATGCATGCAGAAAAACAATCCATACACAGAAAATAATAACTTATAGCTATACTTTTTTTGATTCTTGAGTTTTTTCACAGTGATTATAGGCCTTAACGTTTTTAAAATATTGTTATTACATTCTTAATCTTGAGGAAAATTGGTGATTTCAAGTTACAGAATAGAACTTACATGGATCATACAGAAGCTGTTGAGATACGGAAACATATTTTGACTTATTGATATAAAGCCCATCACAATTATAAACCTTCTTCTGCATGTAAGAAGCACACCTCAACTTTAAAGACAGATATTACCTCAGAGTTAAGGATTGGGAAATTATTTTTCCAATCAAAACGACCCAAGAAACAAGCTGGTTATGATGGGAGATGTCATTCTGTAACTATGTTTCTCTTATTGGTTAATGAATAAAGCCCTGTTGGTCAATAGGAAAGAAAGATGGGTGGGACTAGGAGATATGGAGGATTCTGGGACATGTAGTAGAGAGGAATCGAAATGTAAGATGCAAGAGGAGTAAGTCATCTGGACCCTCTCTATGGTAAGATAAGACCATGTGGAAACACTTAGATTGATAGAAATAAGTTAATATTTAAGACAGAGCTAGCCAATAAGAAACACTAGCAATTGACCAACAGTTTCATAATTAATATAGTGTCACTGCATGTTATTTGGGGCTGATGTGGCTGTGGGACCACACTGGTGGGAAAGTGCTTGTAGCAGGTGTAGCAATCCTAAAAAATCTATTTAATAAATTAGACTTCAAACTAAAAGCAACCAAAAGAGATGAAGAATGTAATTTCATATTCATTATGGGAAAAATTTATAAAGAAAAAGTCTCAATTCTGAACATCTATGCTCCCAATACAAATGCATTTGCATTTGGAAAAGAAAGATTACTAAAACTCAAATCACACATAAAACCTCACACACTTATAGTGGGAGACTTCATCCCACTCTCTCCAGTAGATAAGACCACCAGACAGAAACTTAACAAAGAAACAAATGAACTAAGAGAAGATGTGACCCAATTGGATATAATATATTTCTATAAACCATTCCATCCAAACACACTCAGCACTAAGTGGAACCTTCTCTAAAATTTACCACATACTTGACAACATACCAAACAACAACAACAACAAAAGGAATAACCCCCTGTATCTTATCGGAGAATTCAGCAACAATGGAAATTGCAGAAATCCTACAAACTCAATGGAATTGAACAATGCACAATCACACCATTTCTGAGTAAAGGAAGACATAAAGAAAAAATTAAATACTTCCTAGAGATTTGATGAGAATAAAGACATAACATATCCAAACTTATGGGACACTTTGAATGCAGTGCTAAGAGGAAAAGTTTATAGCACTAAGTGCCTACATGAAGAATATGGAGAATAGTCACATTAGAGAATTAACAGCACAACTGAAAACTCTAGAACAAAAAGAAGCTACTCCTCATCCCAGAGGAGTAGATGCCATGAAATAATCAAAATGAGGCCTGAAAGCAATAAAGTAGAAACATAGAAATCAATACAAAGAATCAATGTAACACAGAGTTGGTTCTACAAGGAAATCAACAAGATAGACAAACATTTATTTAAACTAACCAAAAGGCAGGGAGAGAATATGCAAATTAACAAAATCATAAATGAATGGGAGGGCATAACAACAGACATTAAGGAAACCCACAGAATCTTCAGGTAATACTTTGAAAAGTTGTACTCCACAAAATTCAAAAATTTAAAGGAAATAGACAATATCACTTACCCTAATTAAATCAAGAACAGATAAGCAATTTAAATAGACCTAAAACCCCTAATGAAATAGAAGCAGTCATCAAAAGTCTCCCAAACAAGCAAACATCACAGCCCAGGGCCAGATGGTTTCAGTGCAGAGTTTTCCCAGAAATTCAAAGAACAACTAATACCAATACTCCTCAAAGTGTTCCACACAATCAAAGCAGAAGAGTCATTTCCAAACTCCTTTTATGAGGCTAAAATTACCTTGGTAGCCAATTCACACAAATACACAACTAAGAAAGAGAACTACAGACCAATATCCCTCATGAACATTGATGCAAAAATACTCAATAAAATACTGGCAATTCGAATCTAAGAACCCATCAGAGAAAACATCCACTATACCAACTAGGCTTCATCCCGGGATACAGGAATAGTTCAACATATGAAAATCCATCAATGTAATCCACCATATAAACAAAATGGAAAAGAAAAACCACGTGATCATCTCAATAGATGCTGAAAAATCCTTTGAGAAAGCTCAATACCCCTTCATGATAAAGGTCTTGGAGAAACCAGGGATAACATAATAAAAGCAATATACATCAAACCAACAGCCAACATCAAACTAAATGGAGAGAAACTCAATGAGATTTCTCTAAAATCAAGAACAAGATAATACTATCCACTCCATATCTCTTCAATATTGTACTTGAAGTACTAGCTAGATTAATAACACAACAAAAAGAGGTCAAGGGGATACAAATTGGAAAGGAAGAAGTCAAACTTTCAATATTTGCAGATGATATGATATTTTACATAAGTGACCCACCAACCTCTCCAGGGAACTCCTACAGCTGATAAACATGTTCAGCAACATGGCAGGATACAAGATAAAATCAAAAGCAAAATCAGTAGCCCTACTATATACAGATAAAGGGGCTGAAAAAGAAATCAGAGAAACATCACCTTTTATAATAGCCTCAAACAACATAAAATACCTTGGGGTAATGCTAACCAAACAAGTGAAAGGTCTGTATGATAAGAACTTTGAGTCTTTAAAGAAAGAAATTAAGAAAGAAGATACCGGAAAATGGCAAGCTCTCACATTCTCTTGAATAGGTAGGATCAACATCGTAAAAACGGAAATCTTATATGAGTGAGTACATACCATGTTCCTCTCTTTGTGACTGGGTTAGCTCATTCAGGATGGTTTCTTCAAGTCCCATCCATTTGTCTGCGAATTTCAAGATTTCATTGTTTTTTTTTTTTTTTTCACAGAGTAGTATTCCATTGTGTAAATGTTTCACATCTTCTTTATCCATTTTTCAGTTGAGGGGCATTTAGGTTGCTTCCAGGTTCTTGCTATTACAAACAATGCTGCTATGAACATAGTTGAACAGATCTTTGTTTGCATGGATGTGGATCATTTGGGTATATGCCTAAGAGTGGGAAGCCGGGTCTTGTGGTAGACTGATTCCCATTTTCCTGAGGAACCACCATATTGATCTCCAAAATGGCTGTACAAGTTTGCACTCCCGCCAGCAATGTAGGTGTGTTCCCCTTTCTCCACATGGATTTTAGACATAGAGCAAAGAATCACCAACATATAATTCAGAGAAACTAGGATACAAGGAGGATTCTAAGAGATTCATACAAGGCCCCTCACAGAAGGGGAAAGTAGCAAGATCTCTTGGGAGTGGGGAGACAATAAGTGAAGAGGGACTAGGAGAAAGAGAAGGGGAGGAGAGGAAAGCACTTGGAACTAGGAAGATTGAGTCAGGGGAGGAATAGACAAGAGAAAAAGAGAGAGAGAGGGGGAGAGATACCATAAAAGAGGGAGCCATTATAGGTTTCAAGAGAAAACTGACTCTAGAGAAATGTCCACAGACCTACAAAACTGACTCCAACTAACAATTTGAGCAACAGTAGAAAGGCTACCATAAATACCCTTCCCTGATATTGATGGTTAGCTTACCCACCACCATAGAGCCCTCATCTAGTAGCTGATGGAAACAGAAGCAGACACTCACAACTAAACACTGAGCCAAACTGGAATCCAGATGCATAAGGGAGGACAAGACTAGGCTACAGAAACACACAGAGACAGCTGACCTGACAAGGAGGAGATAATGGGCCCCCAGACTGATAGCTGGAAATCCAGCATTGGACTGATTCACATTCCCTGAACATGGGTCTCAGTTTGAAGGCCCGGGCCATCTAAAGAACCTCTGAATGTGGAACCAGGATGTATTCCTGGTGCACAAAAAGACCTTGGGAGCACATTCCTCATGAAGGGATACTCCCTTGACCTAGAGGCAGGAGGGAGGCCCTAGTCTCTACTCCAAATGACTTGACAGATTTAGATGGTCCCTCCAGGAGTGGGGGGGTGAGATGGGAGGGTGGTGGTGGGGAATGGGAAGGTGGAAGAGAGAGAGGAAGAGGGAACTAGAATCGATAAATAAGAAAAATAAATAAATAATAAGTAAATAAATAAATAAAAAGAAAAAATGGCAATCTTGCCAAAGGCATTTTACAGATTCAATGAAATGCCCATCAAAATCCCAGCACAATTCTTCACAACCCTCAACAAAACAATCCTCAACTTTATATGGAAAACCAAAAGACCCAAGATAGCCAAAACAACCCTATAGAATAAAGGAATTCTCAGAGGCATCACCGTTCCTGACTTCAAGCTCTATTATAGAGCTATAGTCCTTGGTGTTGGCACAAAAGTGGACAGGTAGACCAATGGAATTGAACTCATATTAACGCACACACCTAACAACACCTGATTTTTTAGAAAGAATCTAAAATTATACAATGGAAAACAGAAAGCATCTTCAACAACTGGTGCTGGCATAACTGGATGATGGTGTGTAGAATACTGCAGATAGATCCATGTCTATCACCATGCATAAAGTTTAAGTCCAAATGGATCAAAGACCTCAACTTAGATCCAACCACACTGAACCTCTTAGAAGAGAAAGTGGAAATGAATTGGTACAGGAGACAGCTTCCTGAACATAACACTAGTAGCACAGACACTGAGATCAACAATTAGTAAATCAGACCTGCTGAAACTGAGAAGCTTTCACAAGGCAAAGGACACAATGAACAAGACAAAACATCAGCCCACTGAATGGGATAAGCTCTTCACCAACCCCACATCTGACAGAAGGTTGATCTCTAAAATATACAAAGAACTCAAGAAGCTACTCACCAAAACACTAAACAATCAATTAAAAGGTAGGGTACAATACTAAGTAGAGAATTCTGAACAGAGGAATCCAAAATAGCTGAAAGACACTTAAGAAAGTACTCAACATCCTTAGCCATCAGGGAAATACAAATCAAACAACTCTGAGATACCATCTTGCTCCTGTCAGAATGGCTAAAATCAAAAACACCAATGATAGTTTATGCTGGAGAGGATGTGGAGAAAGGAGAACACTCTTCCACTGCTAGTGGGAGTGCAAACTTACAGCCACCTGGGAAATCAGTATGGCAGTTCATTAGGAAAATGGGAATTGGTCTACCTCAAGATGGAGGAATTCTAGTCTTAGGCATATACCCAAAGGATGCACATTTATACCACAAGGACATCTGTTCACCCATGTTCATAGCTGCATTTTTTTTGTAATAGCTCAAACCTAGAAGCAACATAAATGCCCCTCAACTGAAGAATGGATAAAGAAAATGTAATAATTTACACAATGCAGTATTACTCAATGGAAAAAAAAACAATGGAATCTTGAAATTTGGGGGCAAATGGAAGGAGCTAGAAGAAACCATCCTGAGTGAGGTAACACAGTCACAAAAGACAAACATGTTATGCACTCACTCATACATGGATATTAGACATAGATCAAAGGATTACCAGCCTACAATCCACACCTCCAGAGAAGGTAGGAACAAGGAGGACCCTAAGAAAGACATACATGGTCACCCGGAGAAGGGGAAATGGACAAGGTCTCCTGAGCAATCTGGGAGCATGAGGGGATTGTAGAGGGAGTCAGGAGAAGGAGAAGGGGAGAAGTGGAGGAGACAGGAAGACATGAAATACCAGGAAGACTGAGTCAGGGAGAGAGTAGAGGAGAGCAAGAAAAGAGATAGCTTAATACAAGAAGCCACTATAAATTTGAAGAGAATTCTGGCACTAGGAAAATGTCCAGAGATATACTAGGATGTCCCTAACTAAGGATCTAAGCAATATGGAAGAGGCTATCTTAAATGTCCTTCCCTTATTATAAGATTGATGGCTACTTTATATGTTATCATAGAGCCTTCATCCAGTAGCTGGTAGAAACAGAAGCAGAGACACAGTTAACATGAGCTGAATTCCTGGAATCTAGTTGCAGAGAGGGAGGGGTGATGAGCAAAGGGGTCAAGATCATGCTGGTGAAACCACAGAAAGAGCTGAACTGAGTAAGTGGGAGCTCATGGACCCCAGGCTGACATCTTGGAAACCAGCATAGTATAGAACCAGGCCCCTGCACGTGAGTGTCAGTTAGGAGGCCTGGGCAGTCTATGGAACCCCTAGTACTGGAATAGCATTTATACCTTGTTTATGAATAGTCACTGGGAGCCCATTCTCCATAGTATGATACTCTCTCAGCCTAGAAACAAGGTGGAGTGCTTGGACCCTGACCCAAATAACGAGGCAGACTTCAATGATCCGCCATAGAAGGCCTCACCCTTTCAATGGAGCAGAAGAGGAATGGGATGGGGGCTTGTGGGGGGAGGGGATGGGAAAATGGGAGTGAGAGGGAACTGGGATTGATATATAAAATGTGTTTTTTTTCTAATATAAATAAAAATTATGTTCAAATTAAATGTCATGCTTATATCATAAAAAGTATAAAATTAGTATAGTATGTATAGTTAATATGTATGATTTAGAAAACAAAATATCTAGATAAGTATTTGGCTTACTAAGTACACTCTGAAGATATATTTATTAAAGAAATGAAATATTCTAAGAAATATTAAAAGAGCAGTCAAAGGGAAAAATAGCTCATAAATAGAAATTATACTGTTAATATTTATGCAATTTAATTATTTATAAAATTGTAATTATAAACCATTAGCATCAAAGGGAATATGTAGTGAGTGATCTTGATGGTTGATTAGCTATTTTATATACAAACTATATCTGGACTGCTTGTGAGAGAGACTTCCACAATTCATAACCTAATTCACTGCCAATTTCCATTAACATAGGGAGGGACCTGCAAACTCCAATGTGGATCCCTCCCTAAGCACCAGATGAAAACCCAGCAGGGTTAACACTGGATTTTAGCAGTGGGACCCAAACAGTAAAAATTTACCTGGACTTTTGACCTGCAGAACTACAGGCTAACAACTTCCTGTTATCTGGAGCTACTGTGTTTGTAACACTTTGTTGTGCATTTATAGAAACAATGTGTCCTAGGTTCCAGGTTGTAGCAGGTATGTTTTCCACCAGCCTGCCCACTGCCAGTCTGGTCCCACCCAGCCCCAAATAACACACTGAGACTCTGTATTTGATATAAAGCTGTTGGCCAGTTACTATCATTGCTTATGGGCTAGCTTTGTCTCAATGATTAACCCATTTCTACTATTCTAAGTATTTCCACGTGGCTCATCTTACTGGAGAGCGGCCTTGCTTTCTCTATCTCTACATGATGACTCCTCCTTACTACTTTCTCTTTCCTTCTTGTCTCCTAGCCCCACCTATCTTGCTTTCCCATTGGCCACTGTGCTTTATTCATTAACCAGTATGAGAAACATATTTACAGAATAACAACTCCCATCACCAGCTGACTTTAAAGCAATTATCATTGTAACACATTTTCGGTGCAAGAGTTTAGAAAGTAGCTCTTGAAAGGAAGGTGGCATGCATCCTCCAGAAAAGACAAAAGCAGTTGGATAGGAGTGCTGAAGTTTAGGCATGGACAGAGACAGGGGCTTATGAATGGAACCTACTTAAGGCTGTGAACTAACTCAGGGTAAATCGTTCCTGTGCCATCTCTGAATTGAGATGAAAATAGTGGTGAGTTTATCTTTCAGCTTTGCTTCTGATGCAAAAGGAAAATTATACTCTCAAATATGACAATAGTATTAAAAATTATTCAAGTTTTTCAATAATTTGAGTTATGCCCTTGAAAGTGTAGTTTGAGAAATTTTTATTAGCAAGATCTCTAAAGAACTTAGGATTTTAAGAAAAGGTATGTTTTACAAGTGGGTTACGCTTATACCTTATATTTATGGAGAAATTAACTCAAATTACCTTAATGTAATATTCTCTTAACTATTAACCAAGGAATTGAGTTACCAGCAATGTTATATCTACTTTAATGGGCTAAGTGCTAGTAAAATGCCAGCCTTTTACAAAGAACTGTTAGAGATAATAAACATAGATGGTCAAAATGGTTGCATTTCATTTTTCTGATTTTTTTTTCACTTACAGTAACTTAGTGGTAATGAGATTGAGCTGATAGTGGAGTGAACAAATCTTTTTGAGCCCAGGCTATTGATCTGGAGATAATAACTAAACAAAATATTATAATAAAACAATATTATTAAAGCATTTCTTGTCACCAGGAGCTAAATCGTTGATGCAAACAATTTAAAAAGGGGAACTTTTGTTTTGCTTAAAGTCTTCAAGATCAGTCAGTCATGGTTACTGGGCATGGTGAGTTAGAGCCAAGAAAGCAGAGCAGAGTGGCAACAGAAAGTCCCCCAGGTCCTGTCTCTCAGGTCCTGTCCCTAGTGACCTATTTCCTCCAACTATGCAGCACGTTCCATAATGCTCCAAACTCAGTAAGGTTATTCAAGTTTGGATCCATCAATAGACTGAAGTTATTCCTAAAGTCAGAGCCTGATTGATTATGTAACCCCCCTCCCTGACACACGCAAAGGAAGACTCAGGCAATAACATCATTTCAACACAAATTATCAGCACTGACCATCACAAAAGTCTCTTTGTTTTTTGAGATTTATTTGTGTTTATGTGTAAATGTTTTGCCTAGTTGTATATATTGTATGCAGTACCCACAAGGGCCAGGAGAGGGTACTGCATCCCCCGAAATAGAGTTATAGTGGGCTGTGAGCAGCTATGTGGATGCTGAGACTCAGACCTTTTGCAAGCGTATCAAGTTCCCTTGAATGACTTAGCCATCTGTCTAACCTGCACAACATCACTTTTTAATAAAAATAAGTAAATAAATGAGCAGATTGTGCCTAAAGCCGTGTGTTTTGAAAAGTATTTAATAAGAAACGACTGTAGACATTGTAAGGTTAATATCATACATGCCATACCCATGCATAAAATGAGCCAAGGAATGGAGTAAACTAAGTTTTATTTACTTTAAACGTAAACACCGTAAACAACGATTTATATGGTGAGGTGATGAGGAGGTAATGGTGACTGTAGTTGTTTTCAGAAAGATTGACATCATTGACCCTTTCTGTCTCCGCACTCTCTGCTTTGAAATCTACCCATTACCCACAGCTGCTGTTGAAGAGTTGAGCCTTGCACATGCTTGCCAGTGTGCACCCAAGCTAAACTAGTTGAATTTCCTAGGAGCTTACAGCTTCACGGTAAACTGAAGTGTGCTTAGCCATGTCTCCATGCCACACATTTATTGTATATGGAAGCAGAGAGAGCAAATTTACATTTACAGAGAAAGGAGGTAAAGTTGGCAAATTAACATCCTCTGCTCTTTCTGCTGTGGGTCTTAGGATAGACCGAATCTGTGTTTTTCAGAACCTGGGCATTTCAGTGAGCTGAGGTTCCTTATACCCAAACAATCCACTGCAAGAATAATGATAATTTTAATTCCAGGTATGTTCTCACTATCCAGAGCTTTATTCTAATGTATATGTTGCAGTATTTAATATTTAAAAGAATTTGTCATTATAAGACCCGTTAAATATGCAATTAAAAATAAAATATAGCTAGTGCATTAAAGAGGAAATATTATATCCATTCCCCCAATTATCTAAGTCACAAATGAGTTAATGTGGCTTAGAGTGAACTATACAGACTACACAGAAAATCAATTTCTAGAACTAGAAATTAATCCAAGTATGGAGACCCAGGAAGGATAAGAAAATCACCGCAATTGAACATAACTTCAGACTGTGAGTTTTCTAGTAGCCAAAGGTGCACACACACAATGGGATGATTTTCTGTTCCTTGTGTGATTAGAGGAAGCATCTTGGTTCTTTAGAAAAGACTCATTTTCCCTAGTTTTCAAGGCAGAATTGAACCTATTCTGCATACATTATTATAGAATTACTAGATGTGAACATGTGAGAGTTAAAGTGAAAATGTAGGGGTAATTTTGCTGCCCTAGAAATTGCTTATTTAGTAAAGTGAAACAACATACCTTGGGACAGAAAGAAAAGCTTTCTTGTAGATGCTATGCAAATGATTTTTATGTGATTAGAATTTCATACATTATTTCAATACCATTTTGGAAGTCATCACTAGTATAATACAAGTGAATAATTTTAGTCTGTGGTTTAAAAGACACTTTTGACATGTAATTTAAAAAATACTTGGATATTAGAATTCTCAACTTAATGGATCATATTATTACCAAATAAATCATGAAACTTTCAGTGAGAATATGGGGCTGAAATATTATATGTTGTTGGTTACTGTGAACTGTGGGTTGCAAATGGTGTTGAGGCAGGCAGCAAAATAATACTCACATTTACCAAAAGCATTAAAGAGCCTTCCTGGTATTCTTGCCCAGGAAGAGTGTTTTTACCTATTAGTTTTTGAGCAAAATGGCCTATGTATACAGAAAAACAAATAAACAAAAAACTAACAATTCAGGGGCTGAATAGATTGCTCAGTAGTCAAGAACACCATAATCTGAGTTCAAATTCCAAGCATGCACATAAAAATCTTGCACATCTGTAAAGCCAATGTTTGAGGCAGGGTGTAGATAGAAGGCCTGGTGACCTTCTGCCTGACTCTTGATTCAGTGATAGATGTGTCTCCAAGGGGTAAAGCAAACATCATAGAACACAGTACTTCATGTTCTTCCCTGGCTTTCTCATGCACTCATGCATACATACACAAAACAGTAATAACTAATAATAACTCACACCATTACAATGTTGGCTTATACAATAGGAGTCCCTGTTACCCACAGATTGGAAAGAAAATGTATCAAGGTAAGCCCAGGAGAGAATTTTTGTATCTTTCATAACATATAAAATAGTTGTATAAAAGTTCTAGAAAATCAGGTTGATGTAGTAAATAAATAAATAAATGAGAAAAGAGTATCATGATATAAAACATGTTTAGGTGAACCTTACCCAGGTTCACACAGTTTTCTTTTTTGCTTTATCAGGATATTAGGTTTCATTTGAAGAGGTGTAAGTCAGGATTTCCAACAGCACTGAAGAAAAACATTAAATTTCTGCTCAACAGAAATTACCTTCCTAGGACTGCCAAAAACCAAGGTCATGGAGGTAACTTGGCCAAAAGCCCAGTATAATCAATGCCACCGCCAGTAAAGAGAAGTATTTAATTATAACTCTCATTTTTTAAAGTGACTTTTTGACACACACAGTTGCCTAGGCGTGGACAAGGGCTACTGCAGATGACTGAGGTCTCTATATGGCCAAACGAAAGAAGAATAAAAAAATAAGCTTGTTGTATGTTATCTAGATGGATGAGAATTTATTTATGAATAAATAGATGATAATAGAGGTAAAATGAAGTGTAAGCAGGAAAAATTGGTGGAACAGAGACAAGAGATTATTAAGTTTAGGCATAGCCTTCATTGACAAGTACACATTAACAATAATAGAAGATGAGAAAACACAGAGATTGGATCTTTACATAAAGCCTTTATGCCAAGGCAAATCTGTGGGAACAAATAAAGCATGACGCAATGTTACAAAGTTTTTAAAAAAGGAGAGGGCAATCAGCACCAGTCAGTATTCCCATCAACATGCTCCAGAGTCTTTATTACATTTTAGAGAATGAAAACATGACTTGAGAGATGAAAATGTAACCACATTGTACAAATTTATTTGTAAAATTAAAAAATATAGGAAAGATACAAAATAAACTGCCACATGGTCAACCAATTCCCTTTGTAGTTTGTAGAGAGCTGCGCCACCTTAAAGTGCAGGGCCTTAAAGACAGCCAGCGCTGGCTTCTGCCTTCCACCTCCCCAAGGGTGAGTGCTCTCTGGTGTAAACAAGCTCTTATTTGGTTAAGTCTGTTCAGCCTGTCTGCTTCCATGTTAGAGTAGCCTATCTGCAGGGTCCATGTAGCTCACTGGGGTTGGTTAGTGCAAGGAGGTTTAAGCCTGTGCAAGGGTCTCCCTGGGTCCTGCGGGTCAGAAGAGCATGTTCAAGGATCCTGATTAAAACTGCATGAAGAAGATCTTCCCGGAGTTAGGTCTTCCTTGCTGGCGAGGGTCAGGCGCGGTACAGTAGTTACCTATTACACATATAAATGCATATGAATTTTTATATGCACACATATAAGAACATGAATGCTTATATATCTGCCCATGTACAAACTCAACTATATATATATACATATATATATATATATACATATATATATATATATATATATATATATATATATACAGGTTTCATTTCAGTATTGTTTATAACACCAAAGATTGGGAAAAGCTAGACAACCGACAATCTAACGAGATACTTTTCATCTTTGTAAGATGAAAGTGAGATACTTTTAAGTGAAAGCATTTTACACATTGTATATGAAGCAAAAAAATATATCAGCAGACATGCATACATGGAAATGTAAACATACATATTGATACATTATTATTTCTTTTTTGACTATGTCATTTTATTTTTAATTATTTGTATGTGTCTGTCAGTGGCATGAGCACATAGTGTAGTGCCTGTGGAGAACAGAAGAGGTTGAATCGCCCAGAGGTGGAGTTACAGACAGTGGTGAGTGGTGAGTCCCCTGATATGGGTGCTGGGAACTGAACTCAAACCCTTTGGCAGAGCAATGACTGCTTTTAATCATTTCCAACTCTCCAGCAACGATATATGCATTTATAAACAGCAGGAATAGAGCAGGTTGTGAGGAAAAATGCAAGACTTTCATCAGTTTTTATTCTGAAAAATGGTACTAATGGAAAGAAGATTTTCATTTCTTTCCAAAAACTCATGGAAGACTTTACTGTGTAGGTAAATATCATATATGGATTTTCATATGATTACAATTAAATTTTTTATTTGATGTTATGTAACCATGTGTACATTAGCTACCATTTCCACCGATGAACTCCATCATTCCATTCTGGAGGTTTATAAAGTATAAGATCATATGACAAACATGCAAACATCATGGTCTAAGGCTGCTCAGTGAATGCAAAGATACCTTCTTACCTATAATATCCCACCTTCCATAAAATGCAAAACAAACACAAGTCAAAAATCTAACAAAATTAGTTTTTGTAGGGAACAGACTTCAAGATGTTCTTTGGTAAATGAAAAGGAAGAAAACTTCATTACCAAAAATAGCATTTTAAGACTAGTGTAAACCACTTAGAAGGGGATAAATCTGTCGCCATCCCTTAAGTCTGTAACACTTCAATACTGTTAATGCATGAAATTGGAAAAGAAATATTGTTCTAAACTATTTTACTGTATTCTGGCCTCTCTATTCATTATTCCATTGCTTCCTTCTTCCATGTAATCCATGGTTTTGTATATCTGCTTTAAATCTTCATGAAAATATCTTTTTACTTTTCTTTGCTAGAGATAGGCAAAGTCAACGGTGTTACCCAGTTTGGCCTCCAAATTATGAATCTCTGGCTTCATCCTCCCAAATGCCCAAGCAGTATGTTTTGGGGCTAATAACAAAGCTCAGCAGAATAATCCTCAAGCACCTACACAAAGCTCTAAACTTCAGAAACAATGGGAAAAAGAAGACAAACCCAAGTTCTCTGCGAGGTGACTCAAGAGACGCCAGTCTGTAGCTGTTTTTGTTTTTGTTTTTGTTTTCTTACTCTTTTACTCTTTGTGGGGTTTGTGGGGCTTACCACACAGCTCTTGCATAAATCACATGGAGGCATCATAATCTTTCTTAAGAATACTCTGTCTTAGCTTAGCTTGTTTGTAGACAGCATTTCTTAAATTATCTCATCTACCTTTTGCCTCTGAGCTTTTGTCTTTCTATATACCTTTCTTTACTTCTTACACCATGGCTGCCTGTGTAGCCGGGTGGCTGTCCCCTGATGACCTCCTATCCTCCTTTTTCTCCCTCCACAATCTCTTTTTCTCCTTTTATTTACTCTCTCTGTCTGCCAGCCTCGCCTACTTCTCTCTCCTGCCTAGCTATTGACTGTTCAGCTCTTTATTGGACCAATCAGGTGTTTTATACAAAGTAACACTGCCACAGACTGCTCAGTGGGTAGCAGGTCTGTGTGGAGACCAAGACTCGAATGACCAGGTCAGGAGTGGCTTTGGCTTGACAGACAGACACAAACACACTTGAGGAGGTTTGCGAACTGCTGCAAAGTTTACTTCAAAGTATCAGGTTTTTATGCAGAAAGAACTGATCTTGGCTACAGTTTGAAGATAAACAAACATACTATAAAAATGTCAGCAATTCCTTTTGAAGTATGAGATAGTAAATACATCTAAGCAAGTGCATAATTGAGAGCCTCTGTCTATTTTGGCCTGCTTGTGGTCAGCATATCAGAGATTTGATTTACTGAGTAAAGAGAATTGTCTTTGAACACTAAACTTTTAATAGCAATGATTCAAGGGCCCTAAGATACCGAGTTAGAATTTTGTAGTAACTCCCACAGTAGCCTAGCTGCAGGTAGGCTGATTACAGGCAAGGTCACATTGTGGGCTGCTTCCTTACAGCTTTAGCCCTAATTGTTTATTAGGCCTTGGGCTGACATCTGGCACTATGGGTTTTATGATCGGGGGCACAGAGGTCAACATCCATCCCCTGAATGTTGGTCTGTATCTCTTTCAGTTCCTGAAACTATATCTAAGTGTTTTCTAGGCTTCTCTGAATTAACAGTGGAGCTACAAGCTAAAATGTCCATAATTAAAAGGCATTAATGTATAGCACAAAACACATCTAGCACCCATTCCAAGCAGCCAGCCAAGTAAGCACCTGCAGGGACCTGAATCATTTTTCCCCAGGAGGCGTAACCACGTGTGGTGCGAACCTCTGGACAGGTAGCCATTGAGATTTCTCTCAGCATTGCTACACTGCCTCCACTGGGGCTGGTGTGGCATAACACAGCTTCACAGAGTTAAACAAATGTAACATAAAATGATGCAACACATATTTGCATCATTAAACTAATGTTCCACAGCATAAACAAATATAGCATGTCTTCAACTAATACTCCACAACACCAATCAAACACAAAAATGCTATTTGTTTTTCATTCAAATTAGGAATTACAGCTACGATTTGGGAAGCATGAATAAGAATATCTAAGTATCACAAACATATTGCTAAATTATTACCATGAAAAGGTTTTCAAAGACAGCTGCAGCAAATAAAATGAAAAAGAGAAAAGTGATATATATTAAAGAATTAGAGTGAGAGGCACTGGAATGAGTGCCAGGTAACTATCCTGAAAAACTCAGGACCTGCTACACCCACCTGTCTTCCACTACTTTCCTGATGGAAGTTCAAGAACCAGCCTTCTGGGACCCTACAGTTGATAAGACCAATTAGAGAGTTCTGGTGTTTCGAGAAACAGAGCCACTTAAGTTATATATATATGACGGTAATTAGTACTGTGAGGCCTCAGGTGTTCACGAGAACTGCATCAGATACAGAAAAAGACCTCTCTGACAACAACAGAGTGTCCTTTTCACATGAGGAAAGGTACAACCAACCATAGATGACAGCAAAACACCCCATCCTCAGCCTTTTGCCATCAAATGTGACCCAAGAGGGATTCAGGAGCCTCTTTGGGAAACTAGTGAAATACAACCCTGCAATTTCATGAGAGGTAAACTTTCAGGACACAGTTTAGGACTAGGACTTGTTAACTATATTGACCCAAAGGATGCAGAGAAAGCCAACAACCCTTTAAATGGACTCAGAGTCCAGACCCAAACCACTATGTCCACTGCCTTTTAGGTCAGATCTTCCATTTTTAGAGGTTGGAAACAAAAACAAGGAAATAATTATGAAGAAACCCCAAGCAGAATATAATAGCTGACCTTTGCAAATCAGTTTTTAACCTTTGAGCCTTAGACTTAAATATGCCATCATTGCTTTGATCTGATGCCAGTGAATGGCTCATTACTTGGCTATTAGTGGGAGGTGTCTGCAAAAAAAAATTATTTACAATAAAATTCCATTGTCCCTCCATCAAGGGGACCATATGATCACTGATGTCATACCAGTGCTCAAGGCCAGACCTGTGGCTGAGAAAGGGAAACAATTCTACCTGTAGACAAGACTGAAAAAGGAGAAATTATCCTTCCTGGAGTTGCATAGCTATCACTTTAACATGTGTAAATGAAAGTTTAAAAGGAAATAACAATAAACAACAGTAATTTTAAATAATAATATAGGATCTTCAGCTGGTCAGTAAAGTTGATTAGGCATATGGCTCATTGCTGTGAAGTAACTCAGCTATTTCTTTCCTTATGACTCTTGTTTACATTCATGCCTAGATATATTAATGTTCATATCATTACTCACAAATAATTTTAAGTAATAGTTTCTTCTATCTTTATCATTTGGAGATAATAACTTCTTATTTAAAAAATCTATTGCTACGTTATAAACATAAAGTGTAATATATGATTTTAATTATGCCTTATATTAAGCAATAATGTTAGAAAACAATAAATTAAACTTTGATACTAAAAAATAGACAGAAACAAGCACTTGTGCTATTTGGCATTCAGGATGCTGCTCAGTATGGCTGCTCAGTATGAATGGAGGGCACTTCCCTTTGGTCTTTTTGTTTGTGTCTCTGATATTGCTTTTCTCTTTGCACTCTCTTTGTAACCAATTGTGGTTCCTTTTCTTAACTTTGTCTCCATCAAGTTCTACTCAAGCATCTCTTCCAGAGAGGCTTATTTGTGTCGTGACTGTAGCTGTCTTCTCATATACCCTCTTCTTCACACATGGAATTAATCTCAAGATGTTGATGATGTACACATGTCTCTATTTGTAAGCTAATGGGAAAGACGGAGATTTTTATCCATTTCCTGTATCCTGGCCTGAGATACTCCATTGTCAATTAAATTTAGCAGTAGAATTTAGCAGATATTCATGTGTGGAGATCAATAGGAGCCACTAGGTGTCAGCCTTAATCACTGGGATGCTGTTGGATAGTTCCATCAAATTTTACAGACAATTTTGAAATTAGCTTTGTAAGTCAGGTTAGCATATTTTGGAAGTGCGAAATGTGAATTGATTTAAACTTGCTTCATAAAACATATGGTTCTATCTGACAAGAGAGTAGTGTGTACCTGATACTGGTAAATGATGCCTGATTATAAGATACTGTCTCAGCTCCACAGGGAGGTTATTCACTATAGAAAATATGTTCCAACATTTCAATACTCAAATACATCAGGCTGAGATTTCTGAAAACTGAGCATCCCAGGAGATGTGGATACAAAACTCTCATCTTGAACCATCAATTTTCTTGTTACTTTGTGGGAAAATTTGATTAAAAAGCATTTATGGAATTGCAGGGTATGCATTTATCTAAATACCAATCTTGCATCTAATTATGCAACCATTCATGTCACTCTAAACTAATATTTTACCTTGCACAATGATGTCAATATAAAAACTTTGAGAACGCATGTGCTCTTTGCTTTATAAATTTACTGATTAATAAAGAATAGCCTCTTCACAAGCATATTGCTTAATTTTTATGGGTTAATCTTGATTTTCTTAAAAAAACATAGGTTCTAATATAACTACTAATTCTTGCCCTACTGTTCATCTTTCATTTAAATCACACATAAATTCACTGATCTTACATACACACTTCTACACTTTTATATTAGACATTTTTATAATTTTACAAATTGCTCTGTAGTATTTATCTGGATCCTCATTAAAATATCTCAATAAAACATGGACTCGCTTAGGATCATTTCACAAGTTAGTCCTAATTCTTTCTCCTAAGTCATATGGACTCAGGTTGGGTAATTCTCCCACTCTGTGAGACCTGAAGAAGCTTTCAAAATGCCACCTGTTGAACGGTTCCCAGCAATGAATTCTGTTGTTAGTATGTGGGATTGCTTTATCAGCTGTTTTAAGCGCCCTCAAATCTGTTTCCTAGCTTTTTCATTTGATCTTAAGTGCCAGTAAAGAGGAGCTGGGGTGAAATTCTCACGCTTCACTAGACAGAGTGTTTGAGTTATGTGGTGGTGGATATGTGTCTTAGCCCCAGACAGGCAGTTTGTCAACACACTAATGCCCTTTATCTTCTTTGCTCCTTATGACAAGGTCAGGTTGTGTACATATCTGCCTGATTGTGTCAGGACCACGTTCTCATGATAGAGGTTCATTATGATCATAAGCTATATGTTGTGTGATGCTCAGCCTTTCCACTGGAGGATGTCATGGTGGGTTATCCTATCAGAAAACCCACATTGCACTTTCCTAGACTAAGACAATTTAGTAATTTAATAATTACCTTGAACCTATCCAACTTTGAGAACTTTCACTCTTTTTCTAACTTTATAGTAAGTTGTATCTCGTATCTAAGCTTTGCAAACATGCAAGCATCTTGGACATAGAAGCCACAAGATGAGGGAAGGGAGCACATGTTTGTGATTAGGAACACACATGCTCTGTAACCTGTGAATTCTATTTATGTAGTTTACTAGACCTAGGTCGATTACTCAACCTTTTTATGCCATTTGCCATTTTCTGTTCTATAAAAGTACAAACAATGGCAATACATTTCCCATATTATTCAATAATCCTAAAACACTTGAAAACAAACCTGACTCATAGGAAGTCCTGTGACTGTGTTATTTAAGATTTTATTATAAGTGAGACACAGTATGAGAGTTACACAACAATAAATTCTGAGAGTTAACAGTCTGACCTAAAATCCTGGTCCTGTTCCTGCTGAATTATGTGCCCTTCAAAACACTCTTAAGCTCCCTCTGCTGCAATTTCCTTATTTGTTTTAGCAAACGCCATGTAGGTCCATGTGCGGACTGGGGAACAAGTAACATTTGTTGTGAACATGGTGTCATAGATGGTGAACAACATACACTCAAAACATGTTACTAATCATAGCAATGGATCAGAATCATAAAAGCCTCAAATATATTTTTATAATTCTGAGAAATAATATGTTGATATTATTTCATGTGATAAAATATGATAACACTGGATGACAGATGGAAATAGATATGGATTAAACATAAGATCAAACTGGAAATTTCAGTTAGGAATTGGACATGCATCTTAGAATGGTCTTATCAAAGTAAAAATTTTAGAAATCATAACCACAGTAATGATATTTGCTGCCATGGAGGCATAGGTTCTCTGATGACAGAATGAAGTTAGGAACATGGAAGGATTGTTTCATGACCTTGCAGAATACTGCATTTTGAAGTTGAATTGAGAAGACAGAGCTAGCCAAATTGAGACAGGAGAATTGACAGCAGGGGGTAAACAAATAGGTAAAGAGGAAAGCCTGGTGGGCATGGAAACCTACAGCCCAGAGAGCAAAGTTTCTGTGGAGAAAAGAAGGGTTATTTGTCAATAGCTCCTTTGCAGACAGTCTAAATGGGAGCACAAAATTGCTCACCATGTTTCATCACTTAAAGTTTGACCCATCTTGACAGCTGGTTTAAGGTAGATTGATGATGATGGAGGTTAATTTGAAACAGAAAGTAAAGAAGTGGGCACAGTAACATTGCACATTTCAGAGTGATTAACTGAGAAGGGGGCAGAGAAATCAAGGCTGACCAGCAGTTCTGAACCCAGGCGTGACGTTTGAACACAGGTTCGGCTACAATCTATGAGTATGAACTGTTACATGGTTAAAAACATAGCACTAAATAAATACATCATTTTAAGTAGATTATTTAATACCACAAAACATAATTTGGCTTTTCAGGATTAATGGATACTCAGCTTGATGATCTTAAAATTGTCAGTGCTGAAAATGCGACATTGCATAAATCCTAAGGCAAAAAGTATATTTGGGGCCAATATACTGTTGGAAATAATCCTAATCATAAACCAAAATTCATCAAGTGATATAATTATGAAACTAAAGTTATCAACCCGAACAGCATTTTTCTCTTTTTATTCATTCTTTGTGTCTTTTATACCATGTATGTTGATCCCATTTATTTCCCTGTCCCTTCACATTCACCTTTCACCCCCCAAATAAAACAAAATTTAGGAGAAAAAATGAAAAAAATTATAAAGGGAAAAATTAAACATCTTGTTATGGAAGCAGCAGTGTGTCACAATGAGTCACACCTTAAACCCTGTTGTTCATATATTTTTACTTGCAAGTTCAAACAATCATTTATTTACTTATTTATTTTTAAATTTATTTTTCATTCCAATCACAGTTCTCCCTATCTGTGATGTGTGTGTTGGGATGGGTGTGGTCTGAGGTATGTGTGCATGTCTGTATATGGGTGTATATGGGTGTGTGAGTATGCACATACACACATGTGTGCGTGTCTGTGCATGTCTGAGAGGTGTGCATGTGTATGATGTAGAAAGAATAATAGTTTTAGACCTCTAACCTTGAAGTGATTAATAACCATATATGTACCATGAAGAGAACAAAGGCTATTTCTCAGGTCATTTTTATTTGTTCTTAGAAATCGACTTTTATTTAGTGGAAATATTTGCCAATTATACCAGCAAACAGGGTATAATTAAAACTGCTAAAGCGTGTATGATTTCTAGAAGTAAAATCATGTATAGATCACTGTGGTAGAAATGTGAAATCTATATTGAGTGAACTTACATGCTGCTACTCCACAATGGGAAGGAGCCATTCTTAGTTCCCTCATCTCTTCAGATCTTAGCTTTAAAGACCATTTCATTTCTCAGAAAATTTAAGTAGAAATTGGCCACAATGCAGCTTTCTCAATGACTGTCAAACGCTATCCCTCATCAATCTGCGTCTTTTCATGCTGTTCATCTTAAACAGAAGATTTTTGAGGAAAGGGCCTATTGAGGTTGAAATTGAAACATCCAATCATAGTTCTGATTCCAATCTATGAGATAAAGCTTCCTGAGCAGGTGTATAGCTTTGCCATTATGGAATTTCTTATTACTTAGTCTAACAAAATGGTGTTTATAAGACAGCTAACCTATAACTTAATTTCTACAAAAAAAAGAGAAACAAATCATGAACACTTATTTAATAGTACTGACTAATCATTCAAAATAAAGAATAAACAAAGAATTTAGCATTTGGTTATATTAATATAATATAGCTTACATAGATTATATATATTATATAAGATAGATTATATATATTATATGTAATATAGATTATAGTTTTCAAATAAATTTGACATGTAGTTTCCTGGCAATAATCTGAAGCAGAGCAGACTCTTTATTGACCAGGTGTTTAGAAATTACTCTTTTTCTAGCGCTCAACACAAAGCGCATGCTCAATCAACTCTGAGTTACTGTTATGTTACATGAAGTGCGTACAAAGACAAAGATTAACAGAACGGATGTCTGTATTGAATATTTTATGTTCCTCAAAGATGAAAGTTTGTGAAGAGACATGGTATTCATTTTTTTTAAAGCAGGTAAGATGTGTTTGGGCTCACATCTTGAGGGGACACATTCCAGCTATGGGATAGAAGCTTGCTATCTTCTGAATGTATCAGGAAGCAGACATAAGGCCAGAAACAGTGAGGCTACAGACGTCAAAACCGGCCCCTCAGTAACCCATTTCCTCCTATTGGGCTTTGATTCCCAGTGGTTCCCCAATCTTCCAGAATAGTGCCAGGAGATCAGGAGACCTTGGGGCACGTGTAACATTCAAACCAGCACAGCACGCTGGATTTGAATATGAAGTTCCTGTACTGAACAACAAACAGAAAACACAACTTCTTTACACACGTGTCTGTTACTATGTCCATTTCATTAACTTACACGTCATAGTTACAGTGAAAGCATGATTTTCTAACATAGCTAATGCCATGCTTGATATTTATTAACTTCTCATAAAAACTAATGCCGGTAAGTCGTAAAGTAACTGTAGTTATTAGCCACTGGCATTGATGATATTATACATGATTTATTTTAGATTCCATGAGAACTCTTCCTTAGTTTTCTAAAAACAAAAGAAAATTGTAGAAGAAACAAGGTATGAACCACGCATGCTACGGAATGAAGTACGTGTACCCCAACCTCACGGGGTGAAGCCTTAACTGCCAATATGAAGCCATCAGTAGGTGAGGATTTGGGAGTGACTAGGTTATGAGTCTATAAGAATCTTATAAGAAGGATCCCAGAGAGGTCTCTTTCTCTTTGTTTGCACACCGTGTGAAGCTAAAACAAGAAGGAGGTGTCTGCAACCAGCAAAGAGGCTCCTCACCACCCCTGGTGGTGCTGTAGCATGGCCTCTGCCATCCCACCACCACAGCTGTGAACTGCTATGGTTAATAAGCCACCCCATCTATGCTGCTTTACTGCAGCATCTGTCACCACACATAAAACAAGCCATGCATCTTAGTTCTAAGGAATAAAATTTACTTTTTAAGAATCAGATTGTTGATCAATAAACTTTCAACTTTTCCATTAATGGGTGATAAGACAGAATCTGTGCTTGTATAGACTCAGGAAATTTTATACAGATCACAGAAGGAGATCACTAGACATTAAAATTAATCATATTCACATCCTGATTTATAACCTTGTTAGCCATGGCCACGAATAACCACAACAGAGTACTTCGCAGGTATTTTCTAATCTTTAGCCTTATAATACATGTAAGCCAGCTCAGGTGCATTTTCCCTTCATATATAAAAGATAGATATAAACCACAATACTGTCTGGAGTCATTTCCCAGAACCCCCTGTATGTTATTTACACTGAACTGTCCTCACTTCTGATTGAAAATATAAGTTTTCAATATCGCACCATGATTCCAAGGTTTGGTGCACTTCTCATTAATCTTTTTCTGGCTCAATGACTTTGGGTACACTCTTGGCTTGTATTATTAAATTTGCTTCTATCCCAAACTCCATTAAACATCCCTTCTGTTATTACTATGAACATTTAAGTGTGACAAATCAGAAAAGCGGAAGAATGTTCATGTAAAGTGTTCATGCAAGGAAAGTTAGAAGAAAAAAATTACCATTACAATTGTCCTAGAAAGGATAGCATAGAGTTCTTTCATTGTTTGTTTGAGATACGTTAGATTGAGTGAAGATTAAATTTGCAAATTTGAAATAACCCAATACTTTTACAGATGCATGAAATTGATCTATGCTGATCATTTGCTCAAGGGTTTTTTTAAGGTTTTTTTTTTTTTCTTTTGTCATCTGCCCAATGCACAGCCCTGTTTTTTGTTCGTTTGTTTGTTTGTTTGGTTGGGTGTGTGTGTGTGTGTGTGTGTGTGTGTGTGTGTGTGTGTGTGTGTGTGTATGCATGTTTAAAATGACTTATTTAGTACATATTTTTGAGGCATTGACTCTGAACTGTAACCTGGGCTTAATTGACCTTTGCAGCACAGGTATTTACATAGGAGATGCTGCCTCTGGCTTCATGCACTTAGTACAGTATATAATACTGTAGTATCAGAGTCCACACAGACACATTCAAAGAGGTATTAAGTCCACTGAGAAAATACATCTCATAATGCGAAGGCTGAACTAAAAATGCAGACAATTGCTGTGTTCTGCCAGACTTGGGGATGAGACTCAGGTTTCTCAATGACCTGCATGTCTGTGAATGACCAAGAGAATACTTTGAGGGTTGATCTTAGCATCACAGTTTAAGTTCTGTGAGTAAGCAAACTTGCAAACATAACACTTGTGGATTAAGTAATGAAGAATGACTGCATGAATTCTGAGCCCATGAGTCTGACTGGGCACACATGGCTCAATGAGAATGGAGACAATGATATCACCAAAACTATGACTGGGAAAGCACGTGGCCAGAGTTCCTGGCCATCGCTTTGTGAAGAAACCAGGAACCAGAATGGCAAATGATCCAGAAAAAAGATCTTAAATTCCTCAGTTTTATACTTAGACTGAGTTTTTCAAAAAAAATTATGTGGATACAGGTTCATTTTCTAATCTATAAAAAACTCATAAAACTCCAACATCATACCATGTAAAGGACCAACTGCTGTAGTTACAGAAAATGTGGAGGCTGTGTACCAGACAACCAGAAACACAGACGGTATGAATAGCACTGCTGGATTTATAACATAGACAACATGGGGTGGGGATTTGGTGCACATGAGATAACAACCGGAGAGTGCATTTGAAGGAAACTAGAGCCTGGAAATAAAAACTACCCCTGGGGTACATAGCTGTGGGAGAAGAGGAGCTGCTCTGTACTGACCAAGGACCTAGAACAGCAAAGGGAATCTGGGAACAGATGGAAACCATCTTGCAGGACCTACAGCTAGGAACTAGATACAGCATTTATAAGAGAGCCTGCCCACACCAACACAGCCTGCCAATGTTTCCCGTAGGCTGAGCATTGCCAGAGAATGGCTGGCTTTGGAACCTAGCAAATGTGTGCTCTGTGGTTACAGTGGGGCAGGCTGTGGAAGCTACTGGAGCAATAAGTAGCTGTCCAGCTGTAGGGTCGAACTGAAGCCCTCCACATCCACCTTATTCAATCTGAATCACATAGAAAGCCTCTGTGATAAGAAATGCAGAATTATCAACATATTTTAGTAAGTGGAACAACAAGACACATATGGGAGTAATACAATTCATATGTCTCATGATAAAGTACTGTGTTAGAATATCAAATGTGGTCAAAACTGTGTGTGTGTGTGTGTGTGTGTGTGTGTGTGTGTGTGTGTGTGTGTGTGTGGCATGTGTGTATGTGGTATGTGTGTATATGCGGTTTGTACATATGTGTAGTGAATGTGTGTGTATTTGTATGTGGTGTGTGTGTATTTAAATGTGTGTGTATGTAGTGTGTGTGTGTGTGTGTGTGTGTGTGTGTGTGTGTGTGTGTGTATGTGGTTTGTGCCTGTGTGCGGTGAATGTATATGTACTTTTACGATGTGTGTTTTTATATGTATATGTATGTATGTCTGTGGGTATGGTATGTGTGTGGTTTACATATTTATATGTGTGTATGTACATATGTGTGCATACGTGTGTGCATGTGTGTGTGTATGTGTGTGTCTCTGTGTGTGTGTGTGAATGTGCATGCCTGTGGGCACATGAATACCCAGAGTTATAAATTTGAGTCACAGCAATTTTGATAAAGGTTTACCAAGTACAAGTTGTTCTGAAATTTAAAAAGACAAAGAGACAATTGAATACATTTAGTCAAAAGATAACAGTTCTTTATAGTATAATTTATCTGCATTTTTCTTAAGTACTAAAAGCCATGGTCTTAAATTATCATTGGATAGAGATGAGAGTATTTTGTCATTTTATAGAGCATTTCTTAATTATAAATGTATCAAGTCTGTTATCAAGTCTCTTCTGTTTGCTGAAGGCTTCTGAGACTTTGCTATCTGTCACATGTCAAAGCAGCTTTCTTAAAATAGTATATTCATCATGTCTAAATAATATATATTTATTTTTGTAACAAAAATCTTCCTAAGTGTCTTTAAACTAACAATAGAAAATTAATTCCAAAAGAAGTTAATATTTTTCACTTTTCACTTAGAAGAAGTTTTGTACAAAGTAGTTCTGGGAACACAAACCATTTAAATTGGATTTTAAAATTTTTCTTGAAGTATATTTTTTTATTTCAGAATATTTAAAATGAAGTCCAAAAATGGCATAAATCTTCTCCAGAAGGAAAGATATTCTCTATTTGTATCTGGAAATCATAACCACCTGCAGAAATGTTTACATTTTTAGAAATAAAATTCCAGGTTTGGGCTGATTGATTTAGTGACAAATTAGAATATCAAACTCAGTAATGTTGCTCCCAGTGTTTTAGCATTTATGAGTCCCAATTTTCAGCTCTGAGGGTAAAATATTCCAACAGTCTGAATAATTGAAAAATCATGTATTTGGGCTTTTTAAAAAAATCTATGAACAAATTTTCTTTTCTTAGTGAACAACCATATGAATATCAAATTGAAGGATTCTTGGAAGTTATTTCCAGTGTAGAGACTCTGGGAAAAGTCAGAGGAGTGTTCTTAGGCAGATGGCTGCAGCCTTCACTTGGCCTTTTATCTTCTGTGGGACGAAGCAAGCTCATTTCAAACTAGAGAATGAAAGTGCTGTCAGTTAGGGACCATATTTCAAGTGGAAATTTAAACTATACTTTGCATCCACATCTCTCTTTTTCTGACTAAATTATGCAGGATTTGGAATAAAGCAATAAATAAATTACATGCATAAAGTAAAATAAAAGGAATTTTCTCTCCTGCTTTTCTTACAACCTTACAGCAGGCAGGGCTGAGCACATCTCCTTTCTCTGAAGCATCAGGGTCTGCGGGCAAAGTAGGCTAAAAGCATTTAGCCAGTGGTTGCCTACTAGAGTTCATAATTCCTGGGGCATCCTAGGAAATCACATCCCTGGCTCATGTCACCTGAACCATTTATGGTCAACCATCACCATGACTCCTTCATACATTTTGTGGATTGGAAATAATTAGAAAGTTTAGTAAAGCATTTTATTATTAGTTAATGCACCACATGAAAAGTTTACATTCTAAATGGGGAACAGTGCCGTTGTTCTTTTTAAATTAACTGCCAAGCCACCTTTTGCCTCAGTTTAGGACTTCAGTGAATACTGTGACATAATTTATTTGAATTCCATTACCAGAAGAGTTAAATTTCATATTCAGGCTGAAATCTTTTATTGTAAAATAAAAGGATCACATACTTCAAGATGTAGAGATTAGGAGAAAGTATGTGAATTACCTGCGGTACTAAATCTTGCCTAAAACTGTGTGATAATTATTTAGGTGTTACCAGGTGAAGATCAATGAGTTGTTCTCCTTGAAATCAAGATCCATCTTTATGTAAAGCTCTGGCCTCTCCATGTAATTTCGTAACATAATTTACAATAAACCTGATTTCCTTCCATAGACCAACTAATTGCTGCAAAACGTGCAGATTAAACCTAAATAATAATAATTCAATCGGTTACATGTCAACCAACTTGCAGTTCAGTTTTGTAAGATAATGAATTTAGTATTATTCTTACTGATATCAAAGTCAACCTTCCTTCTAGTTCACTCTGAAAATCAATACTTCTTGTGTATTTTTTATTGACTGTAGTACTTAAATTGGTTCCTGTTGGTAAACTACATGATATTGCAGAATTTCAAAGGCATTTTAATAATGTTGGTATTAAAATTAAATAAGTGATTCAACAAAATTCTGTATTATTATTATTATAGGCAGACAGCACCTGCAACTATTTTAAATGTCATTGGATTTTAATATTCATTGTCATTTGCTTTTGTTGTTGTTGTTGTTTTTGTCCCTACAGGGAAGTCTTGTAAGAAATGGATATCTGGGGATGTGATACTCTCCTACTGTGAGGAATACATGGAGAAAACCTACATAAGAATCAGTATTAAGATACTGATGGATTTGTGGGTCCCTTAGTAGCCTGACATAGGAACTTTACATCCTGGGATGTATTTCTTTAAATTGTCCTTGCATTTCTATATAGTTGATTATATTTCTATAATCAGCTCAATATTTAAAAATCTGTTAAAAGTCTGGGCACTGAAGTACACACCTTTAATCCCAGAACTCAGGAGGTAGAGGCAGGTGGATCTCTGAGTTTGAGTTCCAGGACTTAGTGAGTTCCAGAACAGCTAAATCTATAGAGAGAGCCCCTGTCTCAAATAACAATATATCACATTAATTTATATTATTCAGAGGTCACACATGTGCCCCACCTGAAATTTAAAGTTAGTATTTCAAACAATTGTGATAGAGAAATAATAGTGGATAAAACAGCCAGCTCTGACATCCATGGATTCACTGTGGCTATAAAGAATAGGAGAGTTATGCCAACTGTAATATCATGTAAGTACTGTTTACAGCTCAACACCCTGCCATTATGTGCTGTAGCCATGACTTCCCACCTTCCTTCCCAATAACAATCTCATATAAGAACATCAAGTATATAATTGATACACAGTGTCCTCCTTGTATACTATGAGTATGCTACCTTACATGGACAAAGGCCTCGGCAAATATAATTAGGGTTAAGGATCATGAGCTATGGAGATCAACTGGACAGGAGTCCTTAAAGTGAAAGATGATTGTTCCCAGCATTTCTCAAGGAGATGTGTCAGCATGATAAAGAATTTATATTTAACCACAGATTATGAAATGTAAGTGACTATGTGTAAGTCCAAAGACAGGTGGAAAGGCAGAGAAAGCAGGATTGACTTTCCCTGCTAACACATGGCATAACCCCAATGACATATGTGTTAAACTTCTGACACACAGTAATGCATTTATTCTTACTTCCAAGAGGAGGAAATTTTAAGTGTGAAGGCCCTGTCTTATCATTAAAGAAAAAACGTCAAATAAATTTTAAAAATAATCTTTTTTCCTGAAACATAGGGTTCCTGATGATATTTTATTTATTATGCCACCCTGATTTTCCTTCATTATTACTCAAATATACATTGTACCACTGTGTATCAATTATATACTTGATGTTCTTATATGAGATTGTTATTGGGAAGGAAGGTGGGAAGTCATGGCTACAGCACATAATGGCAGGGTGTTGAGCTGTAAACAGTACTTACATGATATTACAGTTGGCATAACTCTCCTATTCTTTATAGCCACAGTGAATCCATGGATGTCAGAGCTGGCTGTTTTATCCACCATTGAACTGTCCCCTCCCACCTCTACTGTGTGAAACAACTCCCATCTCATTTGTTTGAACAATTGGTGGCACTGGTTTTGCAAAGTTGTGAATCCTTGGTCTGCAGAAGTAGCTGAGTGGTTAAGGGAACTGACTCTTCCAGAGGACTTTAGTTTGAACCCCAGCACCCACATGATGGCTCACAGCCACCTGTAACTCCAGTTCTAGGGAATATAATGCTCCCCTTTGGCCTCTGCAGGCACTGTACACATACAGTGCATGCACATGCATTCAGGTAAGAACACACATACACACACACACACACACACACACACACATATATGCATATGAAGAGAGAGAGAGAGAGAGAGAGAGAGAGAGAGAGAGAGAGAGAGAGAGAGAGAGAGAGAGAACAGTAGATCTTTTAGATGTGGAACCAATCTACAAAAGGTGTGTCACTGTTGGGACAGCCTTAGTGTTTAGAGCTCCTGATCTGCTTCCTGTCTCTTCCCTTAGTCATATTCCAATGAATAAAAATACCTACTACATCTCACTGCCAGTGGAGCCACCACTGTCATGTCTTTCCTGCCAGGATGAGTTGTAACCTGTCAAATCATAAACCAAAGTAAACTGTCACTCTTAAACTAAAATTGCTAGGTGTTTACTCAAGACACCATGCAAAATAAACCATATGCTTCTCTCTGATACAGCACCTTAAAAGAAGTTATTAATGGTGGGGGAATGCAAATAAATGTGAGACAGGAATTTTTTCTCAGAGAAAAAAATTGAGTTCCCTCATATTCAAGTAATAAACTTGATCAGTGATTTATGCATAAACACAACCTAAATTGTACCTATAAAATTTAGGGTGTGGCTTTTCATAGTATTCACTGTTACATAGCCTGTAGGAATCTTGAGAATAGCAGTGTATAGAAAATATTAACAAAGGTTTTTCATAAAATTGGTGTAAGAAGATTTATACTAAAATCTATAATTGTGAGATTATGAATCATGGATTAACCTACTATTAGTTATCTGCCAATCATCATGAGAGTAGAATACTTGAGTATTGTAAGTGGTAAGTGATTCAAAGCTCAAAAAAAAGCAGGAACAGAGAAATCACTATAGCCAGAGAAAGTTGTCACTTAAAAATAATGCATGACGTACACGAGAAAACACAACTAAGGGAGGGAATGAAAGTCTGTGCTTAAAAACTCCCATTTTGCAAATATCTGATTAAGGAGATGTAGCAATTAATATAATGGCTGAAATGCAAAGAATTTTGTCTTGTGGACAGTTTCCCTGTCCTAACAGAGGTACCATTGCAAACGTCAGAGTCCCAGACAACATTAATTCCCAAGAATAGTACAGAGTAATTGATTGAGTTAGTAAAACCTTCCCTAAAGCAAAATGAGCTCCATAGTATCCAAAGGGATTAAATACACAACTTTGTCAGAATCACAAAGGTATAGTAATGTTGCGCCCAACCTCGACCAGCAAGGAAGACTCAACTCTAGGAAGATCTTCTTCATGAGGTTTATTCAGGATCCTTGAACAATCTTCTTCTGCCCCCGGGGAAATGCCCACACAGGCTTAAATCCCCTTGTGCTGACCAACCCCAGTGAGCTACATGGACCCTGCAGATAGGCTGCTCCTATGCGGAAGCAAACAGGCTGCACAGGCTTAACCAAATAAGGGCTTGTTTACGCCAGAGAGTGCTCACCATTGAGAAGGTGGAAGCAAGCACCATCTTTAAGGCGTGGCACTTTGAAGCTCTCTACAGTTCCCCCTTTTTTAATGCAACAGGCAAGGGTAGTGGTCCAGTCTCCAGTAAAGCAGTGGACATTGTAATGACCCTGGTAGTCAGCCAAGTCAGTGCCACACCCGTCTGGTATCTTTTTCCTGGAGGTGGGGCCTCGGACACCAACCCACATGCAACTAGACTTGCCCTTCTTGGAGTTGCTCACTTCCAGAGTTAACTTGGAGTGCAGTGCCAAGCCATACAACCTGAGCGTGAAGGATCAATACTTGTTCATGACTACAAGCCATGCTTGGGGGGACTGCCCTGCCTCAAAGGCTGTAAATGTCTGGACAACCATAGCTGCATGATGCCTCTGAGCAAACCTCATCTTGCAAAGGCACCACAGGCCCACAAAGGAGATAAGCAATAAGAGGACAGCCATGGCTCCCATTTCCACCCACTCTTCCAGATGATCCAGGGTGACAGCAAACCACGATGACAACCCGGCAGCCAGTCCCACATCCACATGTGTTGAATTTACTGCAAAGATGGCCATTTGCAGATGTGCCATCATATCATCAAAATCGGTGATCATCAGATCATCAATTTCCTAAGAGATGGCTAGACAATTGTCGTGACAAATTAGCAGTACATGTAAAGTTCTCATACTGAATGCTGGTAACACACAAGCCTGGATATTTCATTTCACATTCCAATTGGGCTAGCTGCCACAAGGTATCTATTTGCTCCTGCATCAGTTCAATTCTTTGGTTTACAATCATTAAACCTCCTTTTAGTTGAGCACCAATTGTTGATTGAGCATCCAAGTCGATAGCCACATTCTTGAACAACTCATTTAGCTTAGAGGCTGTCTGCACCGATGTGCTCATAACCACAGCAGCCATGACTGAATCCACAACTGCAAAAGAAATGGCTGCAACTATGGCTGCTGTAATGCCAAAATCTCTCTGTTGTCTAAACACCATCATGGCACTCAGGCATCAACAGGCATGGAATCCATCTAGGCATGTGTGCAATCACAGCAAGGGGAAAATTCGTAGCATCCCGGCATTGGGCAAAAAAGCAGGTCATATTATCACATACTAAAGGAGTCATGCAATATCTATTTAGGGCTTCAACTTGAGCTACAGTAAAAGAGGCTGAAATTCCATATGTTCTCTCAGACTCAGCCAAAGCCTTGATGACCTTAAAGTCTAAAAGCTCCTGATATCTATTGCCTTTGGGCATCCTGGAAAACTGGATAGGCCATACTTAAGTCAGTTCATAGTAAGGCTCTCCAGACCTCAGGGCAAAGGGAATGTCCTGTACCTTGGGCTCGCCATTCTTCACTCTGATAAGGAGGAGGCCCAACGGCATTGTCCCGGGAGGGTCCTCCTCCTCCTTACATCGCCATTTCTTCTTTCCTTCCCCTCTCCATTCTTTAAGGGACTGTTTCTGAACCTTTTCTATGAGGGCCTGTAATTCTTCCTCAGAATCTGTTTCATCCATACCTGACTCTCCTGTGCTCTTAACCTCGTCTGATCTTTCTTCTTGTAGCATTTCTAGAGCAGCTTGCCCTTTTTCTATAGCCTCTGGTCTTCAATACAGCTACACACTAACTTCCAAACAGGTCGGACTCCGGACTTTAGTGTCCCTTGTTCCCAAGCAAAGTCAAGATCCCTGCCTAATTTGTCCCAGCACTCTATCGTGAGGTCTCCTGAAACTGCGAACCAAGGTGCAATGGCATCGCACTTGCTCAGGATCTTTCTAGTGTGCTTTTCTTTATTTTTTTTTTTGACAAAAGTAGCTCCTGAAAAGCCAGAAAAATTGGATGAGATGGAGAAGTCCCCATTTTAAAAATTTTACTTTTGGTTTGTTAGAACCTCTCGCTCAATGCCTGAGACTTTATTGCCGCTTATTTCCGTGGTCTTTAACTTGGTCCCAACCTACCTGGGACTTACCAGTCAACTGCCTTGTCCGAACACAGAACTTTATTGCTTCTTACTGGAGACCTTATTGCCTCTTTACCAAGGGCCTTTACTTGGTCCCAACTTACCTTGCGAACTTACCAGTACTGGCCTGACTGCAAGAAGTTCTAATCTGAAGAGGAGTGCCCCGTATGGGCCACCAATTGCCGCGCCCAACCTTGATAAGCAAGGAAGACGCAACTCCGGGAAGATCTTCTTCATGCAGTTTATTCAGGATCCTTGAACATCAGCTTCTGCTTCTCCCAGCCCCAGCAAGCTCTTAAATGTGCTCTCACAGCCCAATCAACTCATGCCACCTGGCGATCCGGGATAGGACATAGAAGGAGGAAGCACATCAGATCCATCAAGAACTTCCAAATAAGGCTTGTTTATAGCTAAGCTTGAACTACCTGGCATCCAGCCAGGCACCATCTTGGGGCTGTGGCTTCCCACATAGTTACGCATTCTTCTTTGTAACTGCTACAGTATTAGATGTAATAACTAAAGGAAGATACCCAGCTTTGATCAGCTGCAATATTGCCATTCTGTCCTTATTTTTATGGCTCCATAAGAAACAAGTTGATTCTCAGTCTAACAGTGACTCATCTCTGTAGTTCTGCCTACGGGTGGTGGATGGAGAGACAGGGAACACAAGTCTTTGATCAAACTGACAAATCCAGGCAAATACATTGGCTAGTACATCCAATGTGCACTGGCTGGAATAGGCACAAAATATTCTATGAAAGTAGAGAGACTAGCAGCAGAAGAGTTGCATCAACACATCTCACACAGATGTCCACAGAAGAAAGGGATATTTGGATTTTGGATACATCTTAAAATAGAGCCAATAAGATTGCCAAACAATTCAATGTGATTTGGAAAAGTGAGAGGGGGCAGGGATGGAAATCAAAATAGACATTCTTCTTTGGATATGTTTAGATATGTTTAAGTAGAAAGTCCTTATGGTTTAGATATGTTTAGGTAGAAAGTCTGAATTAAGAGTATATATTTGAGAATTACTGCAAAATATTAAATCCTTCAGATTGGGGTAACTATCAAAACAGCATACAAAGATAGAAAAGGGAAAAGTCCCAAGTCTTGATGTCCTCCAGACTGAAGAGAAATTTAATGGAGGAATGAGAACAGAAAACTGGTGGAATGAGAAGACCATAATGCATTTCTTTGAGGTTATTTTTATATTTTTATTTTTTATTTTTATTTTACATATCGATCCCAGTTTCCTCTCCCTCCCACCTCCTTCTCTCCCTCCTTCTTTCCCTCCCTCCCTCTCCCTTTCCCTCTTTCTCATCCTCTCATGCCCCTGACCACCCCCCCACTCCACATTTAGTATGATGCCATCCAGGAGGGGTCATCTAAATTTGTCAAGTCATTTGGAGTAAGGAACAGGCCTTTCCTCTTGCCTCTAAGTTAAGAGAGTATACCTCCATGGGGAATGTGACCCCAAAGTCCTTTTGTGCACCAGAAATAGATCCTGGTTCCATTGTCTGAGGTCCCTTAGACTCCCCAGGCCTTCTAACTGAGACCCATGTTCAGGGGGGTCTAAATCAGTCCAATCCTGGATTCCCAGGTATCAGTCTGGGGGCCCATTAGCTACTCCTTGTTCAAGTCAGCTGTCTCTATGTGTTTCTGCAGCCTGGTCTTGTCCTCCCTCTCTGCATCTGGATTCCAGTTTGGCTCAGTGTTTTGTTGTGGGTGTCTGTTTCTGATTCCATCAGCTACTAGATGAAGGCTCTATGATGGTGGATAAGTTAGTAGTCAATCTCATTATCAAAGAAGGGCATTTATGGTAGCCTTTCCACTGTTGCTCAAATTGTTAGTTGGGGTCAGTCTTGTAGGTATCTAGACATTTCTGTAGAGTAAGTTTTCTCTTGAAACCTATAATGGTTCCCTCTTTTATGTTCTCTCTCTCTCTCTCTCTCTCTCTCTCTCTCTCTCTCTCTCTCTCTCTCTGTCAGACACACACACACACACACACACACACACACACACACACACACATACACTCACTCTCTCTTCTCTCCTGACTCAATCTTCCTAGTTCCAAGTGCTTTCCTCTCCTCCCTTTTCTTTCTCTTAGCTCCCACTCCACTCACTGCCTCCCCCACCCCCAATATGCTCAGGAGATCTTGTTCCTTTCCCCTTCTGTGAGGGACCATATATGAATCTCTTAGAATCCTCCTAGTATCCTAGTTACTCTGACGGTGTGACTCATAGGCTGGTGATCCTTTACTCTATGTCTAAAATCCATATATGAGTGAGTACATACCATGCTCCTCTTTTTGTAACTCATTCAGGATGGTTTCTTCAAGTTTCATCCATTTACCTGCAAATTTCAATATTCCATTGTTTTTTTTTTCCGCAGAGTAGTATTCCATTTTATAAATGTGCCACATCTTCTTTATCTATTCTTCAGTTGAGGGGCATCTAGGTAGTTTCCAGGTTCTTATTATTACAAATAATGCTGCTAATAACATAGTTGAACACATGTCTTTGTTGTGTGGATGTGGATCATTTGGGTATATGCATAAGAGGGGGATTGCCAGGTCCTGTGGTAGACTGATTCTCATTTTCCTGAGGAACCACCATATTGATCTCCAAAATGGCTGTACAAGTTTGCACTCCCACCAACAGTGGAGGAGTGTTCCCCTTTCTCCACATTCTGTCCAGCATAAGTTGTCATTGGTGTTTCTAATTTTAGTCAATTGGGCAGGAGTAAGATGGCATCTCAGAGTTGTTTTGATTTGCATTTCCCTGATAGTTAAGGCTGTTGAGCACTTTCTTTGACAAAATTCAACAGCCTTTCATGATAAAAAACTTGGAGAGATCAGGGATAACAGGAACATACCTAAACATAATAAAAGCAATATACTGTAAACCAACAGCCAACATCAAACTGAATAGAGAGAAGTTTAAGGTGATTCCTCTACAATCAGGGACAAGGCAAGGCTGTCCTCACTCTCCATATCTCTTCAAAATTGTACTTGAAGTTCTAGCTAAAGCAATAAGACAACAAAAGGAGATCAAAGGGATATAAATTGGAAAGGAAGAAGTCAAACTGTCTCTATTTGCAGAAGATATGATAGTTTACATAAGCTACCCAAAAAACTCTACCAGTGAACTCCTATGGCTGATAAACACTTTCAGCAAACTAGCAGGATACAAGAGAAACTCAAAAAAAAAAAAATCAGTAGCCCTACTATATACAGACGACAAAGGGGCTAAGAAGGAAATCAGAGAAACATCACCCTTTACAATAGCCACAAACAACATAAAGTATCTTGGGATAATGCTGACAAACCAAGTGAAAGACCTATATAGCAAGAACTTTGTGACTTTAAAGAAAGAAATTAACGAAGATACCAGAAAATGGGAAAATCTCCCATGCTCTTGGATAGGTAGAATAAACATAGTAAAAATGGCAATTTTGCCAAAAAAATCTACAGATTCAATGTATTCCCTATTAAAATCCAAGCACAATTCTTCACTGACCTTGCAAGGATAGTAATCAACTTCGTATGGAAAAACAAAAGACACAGGATAGCAAAACAACCTTGTACAATAAAAGAACTTCAGGAGGCATCACCATCCCTGACTTTAAGCTCTACTATAGAAATATAGTCCTGAAAACAGCTTGGTATTGGCACAAAAATAGACAGGAATCAAATTGAAAATCCTGATATTAATCCACACACCTATGAATATCTGATTTTTGACAAAACAGCTAAAAGTATACAATGGGAGGAGGAAAGACTCTTTAACAAATGGTGCTGGTACAACTGGATGTGGTGAGTAGAAGACTGCAGATAGATCCATGTCTGTCTCCATGCACAAAATTCAAGTCCAAATGGATCAAAGACCTGAACATAAATCCAGTCACACTGAACCTCTTAGAAGAGAAAGTAGGAGGCACCCTTGAACAAATTGGTACTGGAGATCACTTCCTGAACATAACTCCAGTAGCACAGACACTGAAATTGACAATTAATAAATGGGACCTCTTCAAACTGAGAAGCTTCTGTAAGGCAAAGGACACAGTTGACAAGACAAAATGTCAGCCCACAGACTGGGAAAGATCTTCACCAATCCTACATCTGACAGAGGGCTGATCTCTAAAAAATACAAAGAACTCAAGAAACTAGTCTGAATAGAGAATTCTCAATAAAGGAAATCTTTGACGTTATTAATACCATGTCAGTTTTTGGTGGAATGAGAAGACCATAATGCATTTCTTTGAGGTTATTAATACAGTGTCATTTTTTTTTTCATTTTCACATTCTCTCCCTTCTACCCCACATTCTCCACTGCAGCAAGGTAAGAATGAATTTCTTTTCAAGTTTTCTCAGAAAACACTTCCTGTTAATTACTTCAATGGCTTCGTTCTGTACTTCGGAGCCCCAGTTTTACTTTATAAAAAATTAATGCCTGCAGACCTTACTCATAGTTTGCAGACTGTAGCCTAAACAGTTTCCATTGGTTCTTCTGATCTGATTGTTCATACTTCTGACCACAAATGGCCTACTAAATCTGCTTCCTGCTTTCCTATTTTGTACATTTCATGACTCACTTCCCTTCTGGATTTCCATCTGCGAGGCACAGCACTGAAACTAACAGTCTGTTTTCAGAGCAACTCAATAACAATAAAAAAGGGGGTGCCTTGTATTGGTACCTCAGATTCCTTTTGCTAAAACTTGCAGGGTCTGACCTGTCTTCTGTGTTGATTTGCTTAAGACACCTCTTCACAATATGCCCTATTCCCTTCTTATTTTTCAGTACTTCAAATTGGTTGCATATTTGCTGATTATTTAGTTAAGAAAAGAAGGCCAACTTTCCAAGTCAGGTTTCCAATAGCTTGTCAAAGTAAACATCTAGTGTTTGAACAATGATTTATGATCTAAAAAAATTATCCACATTACTGTTTATTTTCTTGCTTAGTAACAGCTAGATAAAGCATCTGTTTTGATATGGAAACAAACTAAATGCATGAGTGATTACTTTGTGAATTTATGTTTACAATTCTTTCTTTATCCTTTTTAATGTTTTACTGTTTGTGCCTTAAAAAATATAAAAACAACTTTAAATTGAATTCTAGATCTAAAACTTCATAGTGAATTACAAAATAAAATCTTAATAGGAAGCACAAACTTAACTCTTTAATGTAAGATTCACTTGAGTTGTTTGTGATTGAAGATGGCAATATGACCAGAAATGTCCTTTTAAACAAAAGAAAATATCATCCTAGCAATGAGAGAACCACTGAAAAATAATATAGGACCAAACAGCTAGCAACCACTTAAAAACTGTGACACTCTGTGAATTGTTTTAAAAGCAGAAGGGAAGGACTGCTTTACGTTTTATATATGGTCTTTCCATTTTATTCCCTTAATTACTCTTCTGCTTACATTTTGATACTTACCTTAGGCCATTGGGTTGCATTGCACAGCTATTGTTTTGTTCTCCTCCTAAATATAATTTCATGTATTCAAGGAACTTGGGGAGGCAAAATTGGTATTTGACAAGTTTACTCGGTGTTACATATCACTTCCATAGTTATTGCCTTCTTGGGCAGTTATTGAAAACTCCATTTCCAATTGCTTTATTTCTTTCTTATGCTTTTATTAGACGCCATGCATCATTTACTCCACAGAAGTGCCTTCATGCCAAGAGGACAAACAGCCAGTGTTGCCTCGCTACCCACATTACCATTTTGTTTTAGAGCCCCCTCTTGGAAATGTCTAAATTAAGAAAAGGCATATCAGATGTTTTGTGCTCCTGATCTCCTCATAAACAATCAGATACCCACTTATCTCTTTGGAAAAGCTTGAGAAAAAAGAAGGAAGGGCATAGTCTCATCTGTGTGCTGCAAGTTTATCTCTACCTGCAGAGCCTGATGGCCTGTGATAGCCTTGGCACATTAGTTGTTCCCTTAGGAATGCCTCATGTTTACTAATCCAGTGAGAGACTAAATTTAGCTTGGCTCTGGTTGGCTGAAAGGTAGACTGTTTCCTTCAGCGATAAAATTGACTTAGCAGATGCTCTTTTCTTTTAGGAGACACTGCCTGTGCAGAATTTGTTTTCATATTTTAATAGGACAGGAAAAAAAAACAAAATTTTTGCAGAAGACTGGGGAATCCATAAGTAGAGAAAACTGAATCCATTAGTGATGTGCACTATTTTAGACTATTATTTTTATTTCAGTTCTATATTAACAGTGATCCCATTGCTGTATATAGCTCTTCAAGCCAATGCTTTTTAAAATACTTTTTACATTTATTTAAGGGAGGGTACACATGCTATGGTATTCCTGCGGATGTCAAAGGCAGATGTTTAGAGTTGGTTCTACCTTCTACCATGTAGGTTCTAGGATTGAACTCAGGTTGTAGGGCTTTGTCACAGACATCATTACCTGGTGAGTCATCCTGCCAATCCCAAATTCTTCTTTAAATGGCTCTTTAACCTGGCACCAATCTCTGAAAAGTGCCAGGCTGGACTTAACTAGCTCTGTAGCCAGCTGCTTTGGACGTATGATTTCTTTATGCACATATCTCAGGGTTTTCTTTGGCTTGTGCATTTTTACTTAAAAGAGTGGCAGCATTCTAGAGCTGATATTTTTGTTGTTGTTGTTCTGTTTTGTTTTTGTTTTTTCTATGCTCTCATTTTCATGTTTCTTCTGCTTTGAATTTAGCAATAAGCCTCTACCTGCATGATCATCATCCTCAATACATGAACAGTGGCTGTTTATAAGGGGCAGGAGGAAGTCCATCCTGGAGAGGAAAGAATATCTTGTTAAGATCCCCTCACAATCTCACAGAGCAAATTCATCCTGTCATTGCTCTTAAAGGATTTTCTGTGTGCAGGCTGTGATGCCACACACCTGTAGTCCTAGTGCTGGGGAGGCTGAAGCAGGAAGATTCCAGAGAACTTCAGATAAGCCTTAGCTATGTTTGAGTTCCAAGCCAGCCTGGGCTACAGCATGAGGCAGGCTGTCTCAAAATCAACAAAGAGACAGGGCTAATTTTCTTTTCCTTACTGAAAACACTACCCCTTTATTACTTTTCTGTTTCTCCAAAGTTTCCATCATTTATTTCATTTATACTTATTCATTACTATATTAGGCTTATGTTATTTAAATTAGAGTAATACATTATAAATTAAATTTTCCTTAAGAACCTTCAACTCCAGATGGTAGTTACTTCATCTAAGAAACTGCTTCTCCACATCCATCCTCCATTAGTGTGGCTAATTTTTCTTTTATTTACAACTATTTTTCCAAATGAAAAAATTTCATTGTTATTCCTCAGTTAATGTATATTATGAAGTATCCTTTTAAATTCTTATCTTGTTAGGTAAATCTCAGACTGTCTCCAACAGGATTCTTTTTAACCTGAGAGTCAAGGAAAGCATGCATGCATATGCCTGCTTTTCAGAAATCCTTAATTTTTCTTTTCCTGTACTTAGTGGTTTTTCTTTGGACTTCTTACTGGGTCACCATTATCATCTCCCCTCTCAAAATACTTTGCAGTTTGTCTACCTAAATTACATCCATATATTCTTCTTGTCTGTTTGGAGCCATTACTCTCAAGTTCTCTCTTTGTGTGTTCCATTCTGGACTGGTCATGTTTTAGCCTGTTCAGTTGTGAACTTTGAGTGTGATAGATTATTTTTTTGCCAACTCTCATTTTATAGTTCATACTATGAAACATATTACAATAAGATTCACTCTGAACCATCATATGTCTGCTGTTTGCTCTGTTTTCTCCTTATACTTGATTCATTTTGTTTGCTAAGGTTTCTGTTGTTGTTGACACAGTCTCTTGTAGACCAGGGTGGCCTTGAACTTGTAATGTAGCTGACAACTGGAGCTAGCCTTGAGTTCCTGATCTTTTTGCCTCTTTCTCTCAAATGCAGAAATTACAGGGTTCTGCTCTCCTTGACAAATTTTATGATAGAATTCTAGGTTGAAAATTATTGTATTAAATTTTAAACAATTCTACTAGTGCATTCTAAGTTTCAGTTACACTGGTAAGACATCTCTGGATGTTTAAACTGTTGATCTCATTATGTCACCTATTATTGTGTCTCTAGAATGTTTAATGAGTGAAATTTAGGAGCCCATTCCACATAGAGGGATACTTCCTCAGCCTAGACACGTGGGGAAGGGTCTAGGCCCTGCTCCAAATGATATGACACACTTTGAAAACTCCCCAAGGACGTCTGCTCCCTGGGGAGCAGAAAAGGGATGGGATGGGAGTTGGTATGGGGAATAGGGGAGGGCAGGAGGGTGCAGGAACTGGGATTGACATGTAAAATAAGCTTGTTTCAAATTTAAATTAAAAAAATTGTCAAGAAAAAATAAATCTCCCTTTAATTCATATTATAAATCATTCAAAGATTTGCACTGACTTTTTCTCCCATCCATCATTTTTGGTATCAGATAGCTCATTTCATATGGTCTCACGACATTTAGGTGTACATAGTGTCTTTTGGTGTTCATTTTGGTACTGGTGCATCATGCTGTCTCTCCTCAATTTTATTGACTTTTCTCATGTTGTTTTCTGAGCATGTTGGGCATGCTGAGCTACTATTCTAATTTATCATCTTTGCTATTTTGTGATTATTTATTTTTATTCTTTTGTACTAATGTTGGTAATTTTTTATGCTATTTAAAAATTCCAAGTTTTTCTTTTACTTTACTATCTTAGTGTTACTTTCTGGTTGTATTTTAATTTATTATCTTGTTTCATAGATACAATATGCTTTTTTTCTGTAGATAGTATGCATTGTTACCTGTTTCTATAAGTGTATAGACAAAATGAATCCAACCATTATGGACCACGTTACACATGATTTTTTTTAAATTTTATTTTTAAAGAAATTAATAGGAAATGGTGATGCATGCCTTTAATCCTAGCAGAGGCAGGTATATCTCTGAGTTTGAGGCCAGTGTGGTCTACACAGAGAGTTCCAGGACAGCTAGGGCTTTACAAAGAAACCCCGTCTCAACAAGGAAGGAAGGAAGGAAGGAAGGAAGGAAGGAAGGAAGGAAGAAAGGAAGGGAGGGAGGGAGGGAGGGAGGGAGGGAGGGAGGGAGGGAGGGAGGGAGGGAGGGAAGGAGGGAGGGAGGGGGTAGGGATTTCAAAATGCCATAGGCTTAAGATGTTTAAGATCTGGTTAAGATTTTGGCTTCCAATGTTTGTATAATTGTATTATAGAACTTGTCTTCCCACAAATAACAATATTCAGCTCTGGAAATATGTAAAGTAAAATTGAAGAAAAATCAAAATAAGGCTGGAATAGAGAATATTGGACACTGAATTCAGAAGCACAGCAGGAAGGATTTCTACTCCAGTATTTTTATCTCTCTATACAAGCTAATAAAACTGAATCTTAAAGCCCACCTTACAATCTACATGAGGATTCAGAATGGAGTGCTTGCATTTGCAATCATGTGGGACAGTGCTGTTTTATTACAAAATGTGATAGAAATTATTTACAAACAATATTTACTGGTTAATTTACTATTTAATGCATCACTTTATTGCTATATGAAAATAGAAATACTGTTAGTCATTACTGCATCGAAAGTACTGACACATTATGTCTCAGTAATGCAGAAAGTGATAGAAGGGTGTGTGTGTGCAGTGACTAGTTAATATGGAATAAACTGCCATATACATCTACAGCTCTTATAAGATTCTAAATTCTGAAGATAGACCTGGCCCTAGATTGTTGCATAACTGATGTGGTCTTGGGTTATATAATATCCCCAAAGGGTTCTGGGTCAACCACCTTAACTACTGGTTTCACAAATATCTTCCTTCACTTCAGATCATATTTGCTAACAAATCATTCTATACTCAGTTTAAAAGTGTTGTTTTCAGAACTTTAGGATTTCAGAAATGAAAAAAAAATGCAATGACTGATTCCTATTAGAAGAGACAGAAAGCCTACGCCTCTCTGGTCCTGCTTCCTGCTCTTTGAAGGATGAGGATCCCTCCTTATGGTCTGCCATCACAAGCACTTCCAAACCTACTTACCTCCTCATATACCCATTTCCAAATGCTGTCACTTTGAGCTTTAGGGCTTTCTTAGATTTGTGTGAGTAACAAATATGCATTACACAATGGCAGTGGAAGAGGGCTATGGACAAAACCTTAATAGTGAGAACTTTGAGACATCCCAAGAAACATGGTTTATAGGGAGTCAGATCATCTTTTTATAATTATTCAATAAAAAAGTTCTAAAATTTATGAAATAGCATTTGAGGCTGTCCTGTGGCTTCCACTTTCAAGAGCAAATATGTGAAACTGCATACATATGATCACACATATACACATACATGTGCGTGCACACACACAATTGTTTCAAGTGTATATATACACACACATGCATACTATACACAGTTGTCTAAAACGTTTGCACTAAATCGTTTTTTTCTTGAACTTGTGTCAATATTTCTTTATGTAACAATCCTTATTTATTGAATGTGATGGGCTTTGAATATTAAGAAAATGAAAGCAACAATTTATAAAAATTTTCTTGTCATTTTTTTTAAAGCACAATTATCAAATAAAAAGCCCAGAACCAGGTATTGGTTACTTCTTTTCAACTTCTCGGTCAGTGCATCTCGCAGACTCTTCTGAATATTACAGGCTATTGCTATTGTTCTTAGTTACTGTCTAGAACTTGATGGACAGCAGCCCTGAAAGACTGCCCAGGCTTCAGCAGACAGTCTTACATCCGTGTACACACAGGGAACGCTAAATGGACTCCGAGGGTGTTTCCCTAGTGCTGAACATCTGTTTGGATATTTAACCAGCCTTTTAATTTTACCCTTTTGTACATAATTTATTAGTAGCAGTCAATTTTTATTATTCCCATTTTTTTCTTTGATGAATTATGGGAACTGTAGGAATTTGTTAAGTTTTCTAGTACATTTTCTATTATATTTCTACTATAATTTTATATAACTAATAACATTGCAAATATGTTGTCTCCCATCTTCTAAATTTCTTCTTGCTCTTCATTGAACACCAACCTCTAATTTTAATGTGATTTTATGTAATTACACCTCTCTTTATGTAGAAGTTATTTAGAGTGTCTGTAGGGAATGTCATTGTGTTTTTCCTATATATTGTGCTCACACAAATCAAAACAGCTGTACTATCACTATAATGCAGTGGTCACTTTCCTGTGTACATGAAGTGTCATTGATGGGGATACCATCTTCTGATGAGAACTTCTGTATAGATGCTTCTCATTTTGTGATTCTGCCAACAATATTAGGAAAGTACTGAAAAATGATCATGAAAAATTCATATATTTGTCCATTTTACCTTAAGATAAATTTCAAAGTTTATATCATTAGCTCAATTAAAATTTATCTGTTTTTATATGAGATATTAATCCAACTCTTGTCTCCTTCATACATATACAAATCACCTAGCATCATGTATTGAGTAGCACAAATCAATGCTTGTGATGGCAATTTTTGATAATGTGTTCCAGGGTGACACTGGGCTCTATATCAAGTTTACTTTTGATTAACTTTACTTTTTTAGCTAGCAAATGTTTCAATAAGATATCTTTGTAAAATATCTCATTATCCTTTATTTTCTTTAAAATGTGACATTAACACCCAGGAATTATTTTCTTCCTATCTATCTATCTATCTATCTATCTATCTATCTATCTATCTATGAACCTACCTACCAACCTACCTATTACCTATCATATATGTCTGCATATCTAGCTAGCAAACATATATATATTTATGAATATGTATATATTTATCTATCTGCCTACCATCTGTCATGTAACATATACCTGTTTATTTTCTACCATCTGTCTATCATCTATCTACCAACCGTCTATCTATCTATCTATCTATCTATCTATCTATCTATCATCTATCTACCTACCTATCACTTCTCTGTTAGAATGATTGTATTAAAAAGATTCATAGTTTCCTTAAATAGACCTTAGAAATTATTTTTGGGAAAATTTCCATATTAATCTTTAATTTACATTTTAGGTTTTGTGTGTGTGTGGGGGGGTATGTATGTGTGCTGAAACAAACTAAGAGAGAGCTTTAACCAATAACATCACTGAATGACAAGCCAAAGAGATTTTAACAACATTCTAAATGCATCATTAATTCCTGTATGCATATTCATATTGAGATTACATATGTATAGGTTTTGTTTATGAAAAAAATATTATTATTTCTACTGTCATTGTAGTCAATGAACTTGTAAGAAATAATATGAAAAATTATGGAAAATAGTGCAGGATTACTTATAAATAGCATCTAATACTAGCATCCTATTGATTTTTATATTTTATTTTTTATTATTTAAAACATTTTAAAATTTAAAATATTTTGGTGATTATTTTTTGCTACTCCCAAGTCCTTCCAGATTTTTCCCTTCCTACCTACCCAAATTTAAGTTCTCTTTGAAAAAAAAAAACAAAAACCTAATACAACTCTTCCAACCAAGAAAGCAAAATAAAAACCACATCCAAAAAGAAACAACAAACTGTAACCATATAAACATTCACACACACATTTTTTAAAAAAATATATGTAATCCATTATATGTTGATCATCTCCTACTGAACATGAGGCTTGTCCTGGAGTTGTTTATCCATAATAGTGATGCTGTATCTTGGAGAATTACATGTTTAGTGAAGTGCAGTTGTCCCTCAGTAGCCGTGGGGGATTAATTGGTCCATAACTTAGATGGATACCAAAGTTTAGGAATGTTCAAGTCTTCACATAAACTAGGAAATTGTACATAATCAACATGTACTGTTATCACAGTTTAAACCATCACTGCTTATGATACCAAATACAACATTAAGTTGTCATTTCATACATAATTTACTGCACTCTTGGGAAACAATAACAAGTAAAACCTCTTCATTTGTTCAGAATTGACATTTGTTTCAAAGACTATTTTTGTTCCACATATGTGTAAACCATAGACACAAAATGCATCACACAAGATTTCTCTTTTGTTAAGTTTTAACCAAAGATAATAACTTTCTATAAACATTAAAATGTGAACCATAAAACCTAACATAAATATTATAGAAAAAATTTGAAGAAAAAGCCTTGAGATAAAAATGTATATTTGAGCTGGGCATTAGTGGTGCACACCTTTAATCCCAGCACTTGGGAGGCAAAGGCAGGTGGATTTCTGTGAGTTTAAGGCCAGCTTGGTTTACAGAGATAGGTCTAGGAAAGGCTCCAAAGCAATACAGAGAAAGCCTGTCTCAACCCCCCGAAAAATGTAAATGTGAGGTTCATCAATTTATAGATGCAATTATATAAAACCTTAGCCCTGAGATAGTCATTGAGGACATGCTAAGAAAGAAAGAAATTCAAATTAAATTTGGGAGGACTTGATCTTGAAGGTTTGGACAATGGAATATAATCCCAAGATGTGTCTGGAAAAAGCAGTTAATTACAAGAATGGTGCTTTGTAAAAGCACAAATCAAAAGGATGGAGCAAACTTGCATAATACTGTTAAGAGATCATGAAAATGAAAGGTTGAGAATTGACCACTAGATGTTTCAGAATCTTCACCATTTGTAACAAAAACAATTTTAGTGATTTTTCTGAGAACGAGCCTGACTCAAATGGCTCAGGAGATACCAGAAGATAAATTGGAGATTGCCAGTACAAACAATGTTTCCTATAATTTTGTATGATGGTATTATAATACTATCACAAAGAGATTGGAGTCAGAGTCAGGATGTATGAGTTTAATTCTTGCTTCTGTCTTTCACCAGCTGTGGATATTATTATACACACTATTTATCCCATGCATTGGCTTTCTCACCTGCTAAGAGAAGAATTTTCCATACTATTATTATGATTAAATCATTTCTATACGGCAGAATGCATGATGTTATTATGCCTGTTTCAGACCACCTTATTAGGACTTACGTTGCTGTGACAAATACTAAAAGAACAAATCTTGAAGAAGAAATGATCAATTTCAGTATTCAATTTTAGAGGGTACAGCTGATGTCCATCTAGACATTGTTTCTAGCCCCAATTAGGCTGGAAAGGGAGAAGCATCTGTGTTACTTAGGAATGGGTAGGAAGTGCTGAGTGATTTCTTCCATCATGTATCACGATGCTGCTAGGATTCAGAATTAGTCAAAGCTTAGGAAGACCAAAGTGTATGTCTCCCCTCCACCCAGTCAATAAAATCCTGACCTGTTAAAGGAATAGGAAACTTTGGTCTCCTAGTAGTCTCAGTTGGGAAGTGAGTCAACACAATCAATTAATAAGTGAGGAAGGGAAAGACAGAATAGAAGTCCAGGCAGGGATCATGCAAGGGATGGGTTTTGCCACCTCAGCATGTCATCTATTTCCTTCCACTTCTCAGCTGTTGCGGATTTATATTATTCATTTCCCGTTTCCTAAAAGTCTCAACCATTTGAGTAATTTTTGACTCATTCTTTATTCTTTAATTTTACACCTGACACAAACACCAGGTCAATTATTCAGGATATACATAGAAGTTAGAACTACTGGTGTTTTGTTTTATGACTTATTTTTAAGCTAGTTCTGCTCAAAGTGACATAATGCTACTTCACAGGAGATGAGTGAGAAAGTAGTCTTTGTCAGTAAGTGGGACGAGGATCTTACAAAAACAGATCTTTGTTCCAGTAGTTGTAACAGGGTTCCAGGACTTAGTAGGCCTCTAGACCTTAGTACAGTTGACTCCATAGTGGGAGCACCGTTTAGGCCATAAGACCTGACCCTTGGGCTGTATCACCTGCTTAAATGAAAAAAAGAAAACAAATCCATCTAAGTCTCACAGTTCTGGGAAAGTCTCTAAATGGTGCTTAAAAGTTCACTTTTGAGAAAGACTCTGTGCTACACTGGGATTCCAAATACCCAGTGTAGTTGTAGTTGTCAGCCAGTTTAAACCCATGGCTTAAACCCATGCCCGAACAGTCTTCTCTGTTGGATTCTTCACAACAAAATTTGTTTAAGGTCTCTAAGTTTCCACTGAATTGGCTTGGCTAATTTGATGTACAATACACATTTAGTATTGCCTTTTACTGGCAGTTTCTGATTTGTTTGTGGTAGAAGAGCTTTCACAAGAGACACCACCTATAAGTGATTCTGTAAGAGCAGCTTACTCCAGATTATTTAAAATCAGAAGTCTAAGTAAAAATGTTTGCCTTCTTCTCCTTCTTCTTCTTCTTCTTCTTCTTCTTCTTCTTCTTCTTCTTCTTCTTCTTCTTCTTCTTCTTCTTCTTCCTTCTTCTTCTTCTTCTTCTTCTTCTTCTTCTTCTTCTTCTTCTTCTTCTTCTTCTTCTTCTTCTTCTTCTTCTTCTTCTTCTTCTTCTTTCTTCTTCCTCTTCTTCTTCTTCGTTGTCCTGTATGGAATAAAGTAGTATTTCTAAACATTTGTTTCACATATCTAAACTAAAGAATCTTGAAGGGATATTAAAAACAGCATAGAACTACCTTATAGAATGATGAATTATGGCAAGATAATACAGTTTTTTATAAAAGATATAAAATAAAAGTAATGTTATATCTTTGTGTTGTGTCTATTTGAGACACAGTGTTTTCTATCTCTAAAGCCTTTCCTCTACACTTCTTTCTTCTCTCTCCTCTCTCTCTCTCTCTCTCTCTCTCTCTCTCTCTCTCTCTCTCTCTCTCTCTCTCTCTCTCTCTCTCCCTCCCTCCCTCTCTCTCTGTATGTGTGTGTGTGTTCAGAAATAATTAGCAGAAATTTAACTGGGGAAGTTAAACTGTCACACCTATTTTCATATCCTTTAGAGCATGTCTGCTCCTGTTTCAAACACGGCATTTGATGAATTGAGCAGCATAAGACAATGCACTGGTTTCTATGGTCATTTCAGAAAGGAAGCAACATAAAACGTTCTTTTGTGCACAGCATTATTTCATATTTCTAGGAATTGTCCAGAGAAAGAAGTCTTGTCAAAGGCACATCCTATTCTGAGGCCATAGTCATATGGAGCTATAGAGTACACTGTGGACAGTGCATATTAGCTTGGGAGTTTCGTGCTGGAGACTAGAACGTGCAACCTATGTGCAACTTTACCTTTGTTGCTAGGTTAGTGGGCTTCAGAGCTCTAGATCTGACTTGAATTGAATTGATTTCATTCAGACTAGGATGTACAAAGGAGAAAGACACTCAGATGAGCAAGAATAAAATAAAATGACATTTAGAGAGATATCTTTTCATTTACAGGATGAATTACAGGCTTCCCTAAAGTATATCCACCTTTCAGCCTTTGGGTGATGGGACATATTAGAACATCTGTGACTAGTATCATTCTTTTATGTAGTATTTCTGTGATTTTGTTCTACCTGTAAGTTGGCTTCTAAGAACTGTTGATGAAGGTGGTTTGAAGCATCTGTAGGCCTCTTCTATGTCTATGTACCTGAGCTACTTCATGAATTTATTAGATTAAGTAGGGTGGAGAAACTCCAGCTTCTGTTTTCTGGGTACTTTTGTCTTGCCTCACTTGTATCATCTGGTTTGTCCCACCTTGTTCTAGGTCCACAGGGTTTTTGCTGTCTACATGAGCTGTGTTTAATTTTTTCTTTGAAGGAGAAAGAATAAATAGAGGAATTCTAAGTATTGTTTGCTTGCTTATTAATGCGGACCTAGATAACTAGCCAGGGATGGTAAAACTCTGCAAAGAAGTGATGCTCTTTCAGTTTCATGTTACTCTGAGTTTGGGAACACAACTGCCTGATGGGAGGCTAGTGTTTGCTTCGTTTTTGGTGATACTCCAGTTTTCAGTCATCGAAACTGGTATTTGATGTAAAGCTAAACTTAAATGAGAGTACTCAGTTTGGATCTCCTCTCCCTTGCCCAAGAAGTCCTACACACAGAAACCTTTCTTTGGTGTCTGACTCTACATAGCAGCTTATACATTGAGGGTATATTTTATGCCAATGAGTTGCTGATGGATTACATCTTTCCTACTACATATTTTCCTCCTGAAACTTTGTAACTCACAAAATGCTTGAAAGTTCCGATATAGTTATTTTAAATATTTCAATTTACATTTGACTTCCTAACAAAGGAAAGGCACAGAAGGAAATAAATGGCTGCCTTCAGAAAACAGTGTACATGTTTCTGATTTTCTTACCTCATAAGATCTTTTCAACATTCTGTTACAATCATAGAAACACAAAATTGTATTGTATTCAGAGGTATTTCAATTTGTTAGAGCCAAGACATTATTAATACATAGCTTAAGCTATTACACTTAGCTGTTTAGAAATGTTTGTTTTTATACCTGTGGTTGTGGGCACATTTATGCTGCAACATGAGAATGGAGATGGAGGAAACACTCAGGTACCACTCATGGCCTAAGGATCTATTTTTTGTTGTTGTTATTCTCCACTTTCCATCTTACAGTTGGAGGACTGGGTTACAGACATATTGTGCTACTATGCCTAGTTTTATCAACTCAGGTCTCCATGTTGCCATGGAAAGTACTTTGCCCACTGAGCTACATCTGTATCATTCACATCTTACTGTTCCAGGCATGTATTCTTAGGGCAAGGCAGAGGGAAGTAAATCAAATGTGGGATGTACCAAACTTAAAAGAATCTTTCAGAGTCACAGCTCTGGTGATTTTCTTAGTGACTGCATGATCTGCAAAACCCTGAGTATGGTAATTAAGGTTTAATACTCAGAGAACCTTTCCTACAAATAAAACTCTAGCCAACTTTAAAAGGACAGCATGCAAACAATTAGAACACTGATGTTTAGCCATGCATATTGAAGATGGATGTATACTAATTAATACAGGATAATTGATGCAGAAACTTTGAAAAAAATAATGCTGTTTGAAAACTTGTCAGTAGATTAGAAGGCAATATGGAAAAAAATACTGACAAAAGTCTTGTAGCATTACTTCTTATGGTTTCCTTGGTCAGTAGTACACGGACACTTCAGCTTAAGAAGATTTTTTTTTGCTATTTGTTCTTCCAGCTCTAAGTACATTTGGAGCAAACATTTAAAAAATGTAGTCCTGGGTGGAATTAACAACAGCTTTATTTTTTAAAAAGTGACAACATGACAAAGGTTGAGAGGAAAGAAGTTAAAATGTAGAGTATAATCACTAATATATGCAATGAAGCCTACATGTACTTGAATGATCATATGAGATCATCCTGAAAATGTGTTCTACTCTTCTCAGGGGTACACCACAGTTAACAGGCATTTCAACCTAATTTAATGCAACAGACAGTATTGAGGCCAGCTCTTGACTACCTATGTCTCAAACAATCGGCAAATTTCACTTAAGTAGAATGTCTAGGTATTGCATAACAATGAAATGCTGCTATCTTTCAAAATTAGAATAGAGGCAACAAAAAAGTAGCCAAATATGCTCTCTAATGTCCTGTCCATGCAGAAATATCAATTGGAAGCCACTTACAAAGGAAACTACTAACATAAGACCTGAAGCAACTACAATTTTAAGTGTAATTACAAAGAAAAACACAGGAAGAAGGAAGATCCCTGTGTTACCCCTTCCCCAATTGCAAGCAGTACAAGGAGGAAAAGACCCAGCCCACTTGGAAGAGGGAATCAAATTCATAATTTAGACTTGGAACCCAGTTGCAGTTTAGCAACATGGAAATTCAGTAATGGGCAGAAAATGTGGGTGCAACTCTGAACTCACTGTAGTTGACAGCCAAAGATCTGCCCCCAAACACTTTCCCCATAGCATAGGGAAAGAACACATTGACTGAAAAGCAGGACAGACGTACTGTTGTTGTGTCAAGTTGACATAAGTCAGAGTCATCAGAGAAAGAAGCCTCAGCTGTGGGAATTTCTCCTTGAGATCCGGCTGCAAGGCATTGTCTAATTTAGTGACCAATGGGGAAGGACCCATCCCAGAGGGATCGTGCCAGCCCTGGACTGCTGGTCGTGAGTTCTATAAAAAAAAAAAAAAAAAAAAAAAGCTGGCTGAACAAGCCATGAGCATGAGGGTCAAGCCAGTAAGCAACTCTCCTCCAGGGCCTCAGCATCAGCTCTGGCTTCCCAGTATCCTGCCCTGTTTCAATGTCTGAATTCCTGTCCTGGTTTCTTCCAATGATGAACAGCAATGCTGAAGTGTAAGCCTAATAAACCCTTTCCTCCCCAACTTTATTTTGCTTACGGTATCTTGTTGTAACAACAGAAAGCCTAACTAAGACAACAAGGAATCACACATGGGATTTAGTACCTAGCTGGTAAAGCTAAGCAGTGTAAGAATTCCATCCAAGTGATTGCTACACCCAGGCCAGTGCCTGTCAACAGATTCATCAAATACACCCCAGTACCAAATGAAGATCTACAGCCAATAAATATTGAACAGACTTATGTTCTAACCAATAGTGCCTGTGGTTGGTCATGTGATGACAAAATAGAATCACAACAGACCATAGTAGAATGGTCCTTGAGCCAGAGATGCAGTAGTCCTAGAGAATTGTGGGCTCTAGGCATGATAGTGTTGCATCAGTAGTGATCATGAGACTAAATACCCCACATGTTCCCCAACCTCAAGAAGTACAATATGAAGTTTTAGGTAAAGGCATGGGCAAAGAAGGAGATGAGATGGATGCCATGTCATGGTGCAGAAGCCTGGGATCATCCTTCCATAACAAGTTAAGTCCTAGGAAAATTCCATAGAGCCTGACTATCTTAGTTAGGTTTCTATTACTGTCAAGAGATACCATGGCCACTGCAACTCTTATAAAGGAAAATATTTAATTGGGACTAGCTTAGAGTTTCAGAGGTTTAGTCCATTATTGTCATGGTAGAAAGCAAGAAAGCATGGTAACAGACATGGATCTGGAGAGGTAGCTGAGAATTCTATATTTTGATCCATCCACAGGTAACAGAAAGTAAACTATACCTACACTTGTGACACACTTCCTCTAATAAGGTCACCCTACTTCAACAAGGCCTATAGGCCAAGAATTGAAACACTGGAGTCTATGGGGACCATACCTATTCAACCACCACACTAACTACAAACTCCATCATTGGATGGTCTGCCTTAGCTTTAGACAATGGCTTTGGGAGACAGACTAATCCTTTAAAGCATACCTGTGGTAGTATAAGATGATAATGCACATATATATATATATATATATGCTCTAAATAAATTTAGTGTTGCCAAAATAACTTCATGAAATAAGTTTCTAACATTCATCAATAATTATCTAGGAAATATGAAAACTAAATTCATTTATTACTGTATCTCTCCAATTACTCCATAAAAGTCATGAAGGCTTTCTATGCAAGAAATATCATTAAAATATTACAGAAATAAGAAAATATACAAATGACCCAATAAAATCCTCAAACAATTGCCATCTTGTCTGTAAGAAAATTCAGTATGAAAGAAGGGAGATTGAAATTTGTTTGGTTATACAAAGATATTGGAACTATCTGTGGAGGCATCGTTCTCAGAAGGACTGAAATTCACTCTTCATTTTATTCATGGAAAACCCCACCAACATTCTTTGAAAATTTTAGCTCTAAATATGTTTGTGCATGGTATTGTTGAACAATATACAGAAAAGTTATTAAAATATTTTAAATAATAGCCCTGTGATTCCACAATAAACTCAGTGATAAATCTGGAATGTAAATTTATTTGCCATATTCAAAGCTATTGTAGATATAAATTTACATGCATCAATAGCTAGAGGAAAGCCTTGCTCATTTTTTCCCGGCATTTTCATTAGTTTGAGCACTCATAAATGTCACACCCACAATGTAAAGAATTATGTTGAGTAGGTAGAGTGGCAGAGGAGGACACGATACTTCAAGAGTCTGACTCAATAGTGTTTGTTGCCGTGTACGGTTTGTGAAAAGGGATGGGTGATGAGAATTCTGTGTTCTGTGTGTATGTCTATGTATGTAGCAACTTTATAAATGGGCTAGGTGGGGAGTGATTCACTGGAAGAGCAATGAAAAAGATATCTTTTTAATAGAGAGAGCCACTATGGGGTTAGGGAAAAATCTGGTGCTAGGGTAACTTCCTAGAATCAATATGGAGGACCCCCAGCTAAGACTCTGAGTAATAGTAGAGAGGATGCCTGAACTGGCCTACCCCTTTAATCAGATTGATGAATACACCAACCATCATCATAGAGCCTTCATCTAGAAATTGATGCAACCAGATAAAGAGATCCACAACCAAGAACCAGGCTGAGCTCCAGAAATACAGTCATTAAGAAGATGAAAGTTAGAACTGTGGAAGAACAGCCCCGTATACTCACACAAATGGCTAAGCTAAAAGATCTGACCACACTGAAGGTAAGCAAGGATGTGCACAGCTTACATTTTTCTACATAGCATTAAAAATTTGAACTTCAGCAACTGTGTAATGATCACACATGAGCTCAATGTATACATATACTGTGATGTACATTCCTTTTCAGGTATATCTGGAAAACCCAAGACAAATAAAATGTAGAACAACAGGACTGTGGGCTTAGTGAGAGCAGTCAGATGGAATGGTAATGTATATTCTGTATTTTAAGGTTCTCGTATGGAAAAACTAACATGTAATAAAAATGAGAATGTAAGCTGACTCAAGGTGGAAAGGATCACACTGAAATTATATGGAGTGATGGAGTGTATCTGCACAATGGCAGAGGGCTGAGTTGATTCATCCATGTACAGTGAAAAAACATAGGACACATTCCTTAAGTAGAATTGGTATTTTCTATTGTTGCAGAATATATAGCATATCCTAAATGTTGACCCCTGTTACCAGAGGACAGATTATTGATTGTGGTTAGGGGTGAACTTGAACCTCTATGCAACAATGCCTACTGGCATCCTTCTTTATGGAATAATCTGATGCCAAGGGAAAGATACTATTTTTAAAAATCCTGTTTCTTCAGTCAGAGGTTTCTGTGCATGTGCAGCATCATTATGAATGATTTATAGCAAGAGAAAGCCTCCCGTCACTCGCAGCTCATGTCTTGAATTCTTTGTGGTAGTTCAGAGAAATGATTTTTTTTTCAGGTGTGTGTGGGATGGGGATGGTGCAGTAAATGACTCACAAGGTTCTGGGGATTCTCTTGTCTCTGCCTTGCATCTCACTGTAGAAGAGTTGGGATTACAGATGCCAGCTATTTTATTTAGTTTATATGAACACTGGGTCTCTGAACTCAGGTCTCATGATTTCACTGAATACACCTTACTGATTGAGCCCTCTCCTGAGCTGAAATATTGCTTCTTGAAGAAGACCTTTGAACATAAGAGTTAGCTCTGTTTATGAAGAAGAGAGAGATGACAGCTAATGTTAAAGCAATACAAAGCTTGTCTATTACTTGAGTCTAAGTTATAGATATTATTCATTAGGGTTCGAAAAGCAGAGCAACAAAATACAAGAGTTACACATATTTGGGGGTTGTTAAAAAATGGTTTTGTCTATAAAACTAAAGATTGAGTCACACATTAAATTGGAAATGACGGTAAGTCATCTAAGATACGTATCCAATCTACTTTTCTAGGCTAACTTGAGTTTTATTTATTTAATTTTTATTAAACAGGTACTCCAATGCTATAAACAATGTAGTATAACTACACTACCAAACTAATACTTCAATTTCAGTTAATCATTCTAGAATACTTTTCTTAGAATAAATAAGTAAATAGTAAGTCTTTTCTTACTTTCTCTCTTTTTCTCTTTTACCTGTAAGAAATGCATGGGAGGGAGGGAGGGAGAGGGAACTGGGGATCGGTATATAAAATAAGAAATAATAATAATAATAATAATAATAAAGAAATAGAGCCCATATTTATTGAAAATATGATAATACTCATGATAAAATTTTAGGAAAATTGCTATCACAATAAATATACGCTCATTCAGATTTTTTTATGTAAAATCTTTCACTGAACATGTGTAACTCTTATTTTCACGATAAACAAAACTAAGTTCAGATCTACCTTAAGATATATGGAAAGCATCGTTGTAATTTAACCATGAGAGATAATTCTTACTATTGGTTCTGTCATTAATCTAACAAAAAGCACAGAAATGCTCACTAGGTATTAGAGCTTTCCAGTCATATTCATCATATTATATTTTGGAGGAACATATTTTTCTCCATAAAAACTTCCATCAGGCTATCTTATTTTAAATTCTATTGAGATTAAATTATTAACCTGTCTTGAAAGAGATTTTCTTTGTAGACAAATTGTCCTCGTGTGTAGATGTTCATATGAAGATTCATTAACAGCTAAGTTTATAAAGAGTACCTTGTAATCCCTTTGCTATAGTCACGGAAACTATATGACACTCTTGAGCATGAAGGAGGTGACATAATTATAAAGTCCCAGTGGCTTTGCTAAGAAAGACTGACTCCAGGGATGAGTTTATCACCTGTCAGCAATTGTGTGTTTTCATCTGAGTATTTCAGCTTCTCAAAGGTTCTCTGGGAACCTTGAATGTCTTCATTTTGCTCTTTGGCAAAGATGATCCCTATTTTTACATTGGGTTAATGTGTTATTCTTCTTAAAAATATTTTAATGTACAATTTGTTAAATTTTCAAAAACCTTCATTTCATTTATAATTTTAGGATTATCTTGGAAGTATAAAGTATGAGAGTGTCTTCCAGAAAAAATATAGTATTTATTATTTTCAGTAACATTTATAGGCACATATTGGATTAAACTAGTTGGTACCTTATACTGTTTCTATTTCTGGAAATGTAAGATTAATGGGCGTACCTTTTAATTCTGTTTATGAAAACATTCCTGAAATGATCTATGAATTTCAAGCAAATTTAAAAAGAAAAATAACATCTGTACCCTGGGAACTAATCAGAATTACCTGACCAAGCAAAAATAACACAAATTTTAAGCACCTGTGTATTTTAATGACCCATGCAAACATTAACCTTTTGCTGATCCTGAACAGTACATCATATAGTTTTCTTCATAAGCAACCTTTGACAAGGCTTGACTTAAAACCAGTGGAGACCAGATTAAGAAATTAGATTCTATGCTTATTTAACTAATTTTCTTTATTTTTCTTTTGTAATGTGTATGTATGTGCGTGCACTCACACAGCACTGTGTGGATGTGGAAGTGAAGGACAGTCTTCTGGAGTCAGTCATCTCCTTCCACCATGGAATGCAGGGCATAGGCTTGACAGCAAGCATTTTTACATACTGAATTCAGAAGGAGAGTAAAAATTTCATACTCAAGAGTCCCATATACGAATGTCATAAAACACTGGTCTTTTCTCTTAGTTACATTTGTTCTTTTATGGGTTATAAAAATGCCTTCCTTTAAAATAGAGATTTCAACCTCTGTGTCATGACCTCTGTGAGGCTCCTATATATTATATATTGCATATGAGATTATAGTTCATAATAGTAGCAAAATTACAGTTACAACATAGCAATGAAATCATTTTTATGGTTGGGGAGTCACAACATGAACTGTACTAAAGGCTTGCAGCATTTGGACAGTTGAGAGCTACTGTTTTAAACAATTCAGCTGACTTTGCAGCTTTTAACATTTAGTACAAACATTCTGTTGAAGGTGTCTAAAATATGCTAATGGATAGAAAATCTGTAGATTCTGTTACCCATGGCATGTCATTTAGAATACATATTATCTTCATTAAGGTGCTGTGATAAAGCAACTTAACAGAAAGCAACTTGGAAAGCAAAGGGTTTGTCTTATGCTTCATATCAGTTTTTATCATCTGAGAAAGTCAGGACAGGAACTCAAGCAGGGCAGGAACCTGGAGGCAGAACTGATTCACAGGCCACGGAAGAAAAATGCTGTTAACTGTCTTGCTCCTTAGGCTAGTAAAACTCACTTTTTTTAATAGAACACAGGACTACTAGTCCAAGGGAGGTCTCATTCATAATGTCTGGGCCCTTTCACATCAATACCTAGCTAACAAAATGCCCTACCGGCTTGCCTACAGACCTATCTTATGTAGGCATTTTCTCAAAGAATCTTTCCTCCTCCCCAGTAGCTCTACATATGTCAAAAATAGAAGTCAGGCTATTCATAAAGGACACATAGATGGGCTTTTCAAGGTAGGAGAGTTAAAACACATTAGCTAAAAAACTAAAGGTGGATAGTGATCAAGAAGAGTTAAATGGGGAGAAGGAATGTGTGAGCAGGGTAGAGAGGTAATATGGGGGGAGCTAAATAATGCTTTAACCTTTCCCCTAAAATCACACTCTTACCTGTATATTGTGTGGCAGATTTTTCTTAGATTGAAATTTTCATCCTGCAGGGATGCTGGGTAAGATAGGAAGTAAACAATTCAAAAATAGCTTCAGGAACTCCCTAGAAGTGACCAGATTCACTAGACCCCCCACGCCCTTAAGTGTATATACATAATAAAGATTATGGGAGTAATGCTCAGACCAGCTGAGCTGTTTGGAAACAATATATATGGGATTTATTGGAGTGGCTCACAGGCTGTGATCCAGCTAGTCGAGCAATGCAGTATCCCAGTGAAATGTTTAAGAATCCAATAGTTTTTCAGTCCATGAAACTGGGTGGGTGTCAGATTCCGTAAGAAGTCTCTAATACCAGTGAAGAAATGAACTTACCAAGGAGTGAGGCCAAGCAGGAAACGAGCAAAAACTTCCCTCTTTCGTGTCCTTTATATAGGCTGTTAAGAGAAGGTGAGAACCAGGTTTAGAGCTGGCCTTCCAGCCACAAATAATCTAACCAAGAAAAACTCCCTTACAGGTGTTCCCAGCTGCTTAATTCCAGATGCAGCCAAGTTGACAACTAAGAATAGCCCTCACACCTGGGTAGGCTGAACACATCCAAGAACATATGGGAAACATAAATTGGCCTTTGATATGTATTTAAGAAAAACAGGACACAAAGTTTTGTTGGTATGGAATCTAGATGGATCTGTGAGGAGTTGGGAGAAAGAGGGAGTACGGTTTGAACAATTGTAAGTTACAGACAAGCCTGACTCCATCTAAAAGCCACTCCATTGTAAGATTTTTCTGGAAAACGTGGATTTGAACATGCCTCAACTCATTTTCTGGGTTTTGTCATGCCCCATACCGTATACCCTAAATTCTACCCTGGTAAGATAAGTTGTTCACCAAATAATTTTTGAAATGTTCTTTCAAGTTCCTACAAAAACAAAAACCTCGAAAACTCCCTAGCCCTGTAGCTTGATGGCTAATTTAAACCCCACCTCCTCCTGTGTTGTATGCCATTTTCTCAAACTCTGTGTTGGGGAGTTACCACTGTCTGACACGAAACAAAATTTGCTTAATTTGACTGAAAGAATTCAAGTAATGGTTTTTACTCTTTTGTGGAATTAACAGCAAGAATTTCCCAAAGTAATAAAAATGTTTCCAGATGGAACATTTTAAGGGATCTTCCCCTTAAAGATGCATTTTTTAAAGCAAGGGACATGGCACTTAAGGCAGTTTTTGCTGAGTAACTAGGTACAGAAGCTGTTTTATTAAGGTATATTGTATGACACTCTTTGGTATATTGTATCTATAAGAATATGGTTAATTTCAGAATACTGCATATAAGTTTGGCAGGTTTGTTATAATCTAGGAAATGGCAGGATTGTCCATGCTGAAGAAAACACTTTATTCATCATAACCTTCAAAGAAACACACACACACACACACACACACACACACACACACACACACACGCACGCACGCACGCATGCACGCACGCACGCACACGCACATGCACACACACACACACACACACACACACACACACACACACACACACACTCCATGCAGTGGTGTCTGAGAGTACACACTATAGTATCATATTTATACTGATAAATTATTTCCTTTGTAGGGTGAATAGGGACAAAAACAGAAAATCAAAATGGAGGAAATGAATGACATAGCAGATGTATAGGTTTGGAGAATGTGATTAAACTTAAACACCAAGTGGTGACAGGCACTGAGTATGTGACCTTCTAACCAAATCTTCAGAATTACTGCTGTGGACTGCCTTCTATTTTCATAGAAAATGACCTAATAGCCCTGCAAAGTCCATCCTGACAATAAACAGCATAAGGGATTTCCTGTGCCATCTCATCTTCCACTGTAAACCCTGCATGTATTCAATGCAGATTTTCAAAACTATCCTAAGAAGTCTCACTGTATGTGCTCCATTTCAACCATTGTAAATCAGCTAAATGAGAGCAATATCACACAAACAAAAACAGTCTGTGCTATTGGAAGATTTGGAAGAAAGATAACACACTATGTATCTTGATTATTTTTGGGTTTATTAATCACACAAACATAGTCAAAACAAAATTCATATAAGTTATAAACTTTGCAAAAATAAAACAAAACAAAACAAAACAAAAACAAAAAACAATCTGAAGTTAGGAAAACGTTTCCTAAGAAGTATAGTTCTACCATTTCCACCTAAGCATATGCTACTTTCGCAGCAACAAAGTGAAAACAGATAAATAAATATAGTTAAGAAGTAGAAGAAGCAGGGACCACGAGCAGTGGCTTCTGCAGCAGACTCTGGATAGTACTAGTCACTGCTTTACTGGGGAGCCATTTGTCATTTCATGAGAATGTGGTCAACTGGAAAAGTCCTTGTAAAAGAAGAGACCTTGGAAGGCTTTCCCCTGATTTCAGGAAAGAGGCAGGTCACAGAGACTCATGTCCAAGATCTCTCACACCTGGCATATGACAAGACCATTGAAAGGAAAAGAGATCAAGACTCCTCACCCTAAATGAGTCAGAGGATTTCTGGAACCCACCAGTGAAAGCTCTGTGGTGGGGAGGAGCTCATGCTCCTGGGCTGAATCAGAACAGCTGCTTTGAGTCTAAGGGAAGTTAGGATCATACAGTGAGTTCTAGGCCCCATAGTTTCCACTACCAAGTAAGATGCTGTTTCAAAACAAAGTATGGCAACAAAAAGTTCAGCAGAGGGAGGGGAAGAAGAACATTAAACTACCATTCCCATAACCACAGCCTACAGTGTCTTCTCCCAGAACAACAAGATGGGACTCTGTTCCATCCGTTACAACTTGCTCAGTAGAACTTCACATGAAAACACTTCAATTATTCCATGACAATATGAATTTCCATCTAAAGTAGTTTTTAATTTCGTCTGGAGCTGCTTTCTTCTCAAGATACAGTCTGAAGCCTGTCAGTGTGAGTATGTATCCTGCTGCCGGTTACATTCACCATTAGTACAACTTGCTTCAATAACTTAGATTTCTCTCCATCCAGTCTACTTTCTAAAATTCTTTCCTGTGAATCCATGGGAAGTGTTTTCAAGGTCTCTGTCTATTACTTCTGATTTCTTTGTTTACTGTTTCTAATAATGCATTCTGAAGTATAGTCTTTAATAACTTGATTCTAGACCTCCAAATAGTTTGAATGCACCTAATAAACCTTGAAGACAAAAATTTCACATCCTACTGTACTTTAAAGCACCAGTCTTGTTCACAATCATGTAGGGGAAGCTAAGACTGGCTTGACGTCTTGCCTGCATCACTGTTTGCACAATTAAAGTAACCCAGTATGTCAGAGTCATAAGTGTAGAGTATTTGCCTCCAAAGGCCTTGGGTGGCCTCCATCCAGCTGCCAAGACCTTGGTGACCAGCAAAGAACTCTGTGAACTTTAAAATCCTATCACACCAGGCCCTGGTGACTAGGGCAGTTTAATGGAATTTGTAAATGTGGTAACAATCAACTAGAAGAGAACATCCCAAACTTAAAACAGTCACAGATGTAATGGTTCATGTTTCCAGAGTATCCAAAACCTCACATCCAAGGGCGTTCTAGAAATGAGTTCCTCAGGCTACCTGTAAGGACTTGTGTAATGCACGTGCTTACATCTGAAGCTAGTCTATTAGATACTGACAAGTGAGCTCAAAGGTAGAGGGCAAAGTCTTCATCTCTGATCAATACTCTATCTTCCCTTCTATTTATTTTTCTCTCACTTCTTAGTTAGTTAGTTAGTTAGTTAGTTAGTTAGTTAGTTAGTTAGTAGTTAGTTAATTACTTAGATTTGCTTTGTTTCTTTGAGACAAGATCTTATGCACACTGAGCTCACCTAGAACTAACTACATATCTGGGAGGTATCTTGGCCTCCTCCTTCTTCTTCTTTCCCCACAAGTGCTGAGATCATGAGAATGAACCACCACGTCTGGCTCGTTACTCCTTTTTACCATGCTCCCATCTAATAAACTTCTCAGAAAACTTGCTGCTGCCAGTGCTGCTCCTGTGTCGTTCCTGAGTCATGTGAGGAGAGAAAGACTACACAGAGTTCCTGGTCCATCACAGCTGAGCTGGATCAGGCTGTGTTGTCCAAGAATAAACATTTGAGTACAGTTCTCTCCTGAAATGTGCCTTGAGCCTCCTGGGACTTGACTAATTTTTGATGGGAACATTTACACCATAAAAATTAATAAAGATTTAAAATCATCAATTGTGTTTTCTGCTTAGCCAAGTGATAATAATCATACCCTCTGTAGTTCATGTATCATACAGAATATGTAAAAGTAGTTACTAAAACTTAGAAAAATATGCACAGTGGACTCAAAGAATTAAGCGTTGAGGCTAAGGACAGGAGATTAATTCTTTGATTTCAGGTAGGATTTGCTCTCATCTTCCCTAAGGCATAAAATCTCACAATTCAGTTTGAAAAACCAAAGCACTAAAGAAAAATCTATGCCAAAATTAGATTAAAAGCACGATAAATTCAATATTTTGAAACTATTACTGTTGCTGTTGATATATCATTCTTATTGAGAAAGAAGAGGGAAATATCTCACATAAAGGATTCTACTTCAACAAAATACCCAAGAAAAGTTCATAAATTTTAAATATTTTGACTGTTTCAGAATGAAAGATATCATTTATTTGTACAGTCCTGTGGCTTCTAAACTTTTTAATCTACCAGTGTGAAATGAAGGCTGAGTGACCCAGAAATGTCTGAAAGTGAAACAGTGAAAATTCAAACTAAAGAAAATGTATTATTGTTATAATTTCTTCTGTTACAGATGTTTTATCTATACATATATTCAGCATCTATACTATTACCAAAATAATGTTCATTTTCTTTATTTTTAGTATTTTGTCTCATATCATAGTGATGTAAACCATCAAAAGACCTATGATTTATTATTTAACACATTATTTCAAATGTGTCTACAAATATTAAGAATAAATCAGCAAAATTCATTGAACAGTTCTATTCTGATTACCATACTTAAGTATCTACAACACTCATGAAACATTTCCTCAGCTAGCCAGTCATTTGTGAGAAATTTCACAGTACTTTATAATTCTAATTTAACTCCGGAAATAATATCAGAATGATTTCTGAATCCTCATTGTGATTATCCTGTCATGGCTTTTCATTTACTGTGCTTAGATAAATCTATTTACTATCATCACAAACTCCTTCATGCCATTTTCACATATCCTGCCTGTTTGCTAGTCATTGTCTCTTAATAATCCAGATACACTGATCTCGTTATATGCGATTTCTGAGCTTTTACTGGTTGCTCTCAGCCATACTACTACACATGAAACATACGACTATGGATTATGTAGACCTTCTCCTAAAACCTCCACCTCCCCCTAGCTTTTTATCTCCCAGGCATTGCCTGGGAGCCCACAGGTCACTCGAGGCAGGGAAGAAGGTAGCCTAATGATTCATATTCACCATTCCCTCCTCTCCCCCGAATTCAGTTCCCCAGCTCACCTCCTTTTCTGTAACTGACTATCTGCTGCAGCCCCCCTCCTTTCTGTCCATATCTCCAGCAGATAATGCATATAATCTCCTCCTACCTTTCTCCACACTCATCCTGTTACTCAAGCTCCCAATTTCAACAGGTGTTCCCTGAGAACCCTAGGTCAAGCCTGCCAGAGAGGCAAGTAGACCAACAGAGCAGAGAGGCAGGCTTTGGATTTTCACTGACCTTCCTCTCCTCCCCTTCTAATCCCTCAGCCCCATCTCCTGCCTTGTAGTAGACTAGCTGTTGTGGGCACTCCTCACTTTCTGTCCCTAGTCACAGGGTAGATCCTGATGGGACACCCTACTTTCTTCAAAACTGTGGATCCCCTCAACACCCCATTTCTAGTTTATTTCCATTTCTGAGTACCAGTGCCAATCTCTAGAAAAACATTGCATTGGGAAACCTGATAAGCCACTCCTAACAGGATCCCAGAAGAATTTCCTACCAGGCAGCAAACAGCCACCACACCCTCTTAAAAACCACAGAGGGCAAAAGGAACCAAGGAACAAAGCACTCACCCAACAAAAACAAGACCAGATATGAGGACCTAGAATTAGATACTTTCATCAAAATCATAGAAAAAAATTCCCTAACTAAAAGATACAAAAAAATATAAAGAACACCAAATAGACTGGATCAGGAAAAAAAATCCCCTCAGAACATAATAACTTAAAAGCTAAAAGTATAAAACAAAGAAAGAATATTAAAAGCTGCAAGAGAATAAGGTTAAATAACATATAAAAGCAGACCTACTTGAGTAACAACGATGATTCTAAGTGCCAGAAGGGACTGAACAGATGTGCTACAGACTCTCAAAGGTTACAGATAGATATCAGCTCAGACTACTAAGCCCAGCAACACATAATAGATGGAGAAAATAAGGCATTTCCTAATAAAAACAAATTTAAGCAATATCTTTCTACAAATCTTGCCCTACAGAAAGTGCTAGAAGGAAAACTCCATACTAAAGAGGCTAACTACTCTCAAAACACAGGGAAAAAAATAACTCCAGATTAAAAATCAAAAGAGGTGAAATGGTGAAACACACACACACACACACACACACACACACACACGACACACACGCATGCACACACGCACGCATGCACATATTCACATGCACACGCACATGCATGCATGGGAATCAACAAGTCCTGCTCATTGATCTCTCTCTCAGCATCAATGGTTCAATTCCTCAATAAAAAGACACAGATTAACAGAAAAGTTGTGAAAACAAGATCCATCCTTGTACTGTATTACTGAAAAACTCCTTAATATCAAAGTAAAAGGATAGAAAAAGGGATTTCAAGCAAACGAACCTAAGAAGCAAGCTTCAGTGGCCATTTCCATACCTGAGAAAATAGACTTCAAACCAAAACTAATCAGAAGAGATACAGAAGGACACTCCACATTCATCAAAGGAAAAATCCAAGAAAACATTGTAATTCTTAGCATCTATCTATCAAACACAAAGCTCATAAAGGACACACTACTTCAGCTTAAATCACATAATGACACTACACATTGATAATGGAGACTTTAATACTGAACTCTTGCCAAAGGACAGGTTATCCAGACAAAAACTAAACAGAAAATTCTGAAACTAACTCATTATAAACCACATGAACCTACCAGATTTTCATAGAACATTTCAACCACACAAAAGAGTATATTTTCTTCTCAGAAGTCGTGGGGATCATACTGGACTGAGCAGGTGGGTCCTAGAGGTGAAAGAAGTAGACATAATGTCCTCATCCCTGATTCAGAGGAAATCTCTGACTGATAATCACTTATAAATAAAAATTTAGCTTTCTCCAAAGGAGACTCACTACAGAAAGACATTATTCAAAAGGGCAGGCTACATTTCCAGAAGTAGACAGACAACACAAAATGAGCTCAATGACAATTTTTGGAAATTCCTTGTTTCAGAAAGTCATGTCAAACCTCATTGTTTTTATTTTTATATATGTTTTACTTACGCTTTTTTTCTTCTCTCCATTGATCCTGCAGTTCCCTTGAGCATATATTGTGCCTTCTAGCTTAATATTTTTAATGTGATTTCTGTGTGTACCCATGATTGGGTTTCTCTTTTGTGAGCTTTCTTTTGGGCACCTTTGCTTCTGTTTTTGTTTGTTTGTTTGTTTGTTTTGTTCCATTCCAATGTGTTAGTTGTTTATTTAATCATATTATATTCATTATAATATTATCCCTTAGAAGTGTTTTTGTTTTCTAATGAGAAACAGAAAGGGGGTGGACTTGGATGGAAGATGAGGTAAAGAAGAATTGGGAATACAGGGAGGGAAATCATAACCAGGATACATTATCTGTGTAAAAAACTATTTTGAATAAAAGGAAAACAATAACAACATACTTGCGTAGCTCAGATTTTCCTTTTGGAACTAATGTCTGGCTTCCCTTTTCCTCATAAATAACATTTTGTATTTTTGTAGAGTTTTAATCATTTGAAGCATTATTGTTTCTTCCTTGATATTAAATATTTCCATGCTATATGACCATATACTTGAATTTGAGTTAAACTTTTTTAAAGCTATTTCAGACATTTGGGAGGAGGGATGGGCTTGGAAATAAGCAAGACTTTTCATTTTTGAAGGTTCTAATGTTGAAAAGTAAATTTTTCTTTTGTTCTTCAAATTTAGGACGTTGATCATTGTAAAACCACCAAAATCCCTTTTGTTAGCACCGGATTCTGATTTCTGTGACAGTAGTTTGACAGTTCTACCAGCGTTTTAATCAATTACAAAGGAAGCATGTTTAAAACATCGTTGTTGAAATTTTATTTTTACAGAAATATCTATCTGGAAAGCCTCATTGTTAACTTTGGAAGCTTAATTGCCGCTTTTATACTCATCCAGTGTTTATATCATTTTTTGATAGGTATTCAATGAAAAGGATACAGAGAATAACAAGTAATATAGTCCTTCGCCTAGGGCATAATTTTTTTTTATTTCATGCTAAAGTGACACAGAATCCATTTGCATGAATAAATGCCAAAATACTGCACTTTCAAATGACATTGATTTCCCTCTAATCTCCGCCTTTTTCTCCCTGGAGTTTATACAAGAGAACACATTCCTCATCTTTTGAGTTACTGCAGTCCTGCTGGCCATTGCTTTCTTTATGAATGGTACCAACTGTAATCAGAGGCCTCAGGAGTATTTTAGTTAATAATCAATCAGCTTTAGCTTTGCTTTAACATGCTCATAATGAGAGTACAACTAATGGAAAGAAACAATCATTTATTCAGTTTTTGTTGCTGTCATATATTTCAGTATATTTGATTTTAGAATAGTCATTCTATGACTTGAAATAGGGCATAAAGATTGTGGTTTTCTTTCTTAAGTTTCAAATATCGAATTGTGTTCTATATTTCTAAAAGGTTTCATTTAGTAATTTTAATTTGTATTTATGTGTGTTCCTTCAGAGTGTATTTGTATCGTGTGAATGTAGGAGGTCACAGAAGCCAGGGGAGGACTTTGGATCCCATTAAACTGGAATTACAGGCATTTGAGTTGCCATATGGGAGCTGGAAACTGAAGCAGAGCCCTCTGTAAGATCAGTAAGTGCTCTTCTGAGCCACCTCTCTAGGCCCTATGTTCTATGCTAATGTCAACGATTGCCTACATTTCTCATCTAAAACCTTGATCAGTGATGGAGTTAAAACAAGAAGGTTAAAGTTAATGTTTGAAGTTGATGTTTTGAAAGTATTCATTATTGGGCAAGTACAGGTGCTATATGGAAGAATTAAAGCCAAGGAGGAAACAACCCACAGGCACGTTCAGGGTTCTATATGTGTAGCTCAAAGCTTTTCATTTTTCCCTTTGACATTTTAGAGCTACTACTGAGTGGGTGTTCAGAACAGGCATCTTTCCAATCAATATTTTCTGACTGCCTCTTGTGAAATTAAGACAATTTTTGTTGGTAAAGAATGGCATCTCCATCTGTCATCTCCTTCATAAAAATAAAACCTGAAAGACAGTGTCATGGCATCTGAACGTGCTCCTGGTGTGTGTATATAATAACTAGGAGAAACTCACATAGCGTGTTTCATAATGTTCTTGACATTTTATGAAAAGTATACCATCTTAGAAATACTTCTTTTTACTTTCAAAACTATTTTTTTCTAAGAAAGATATCTCTCACTTTTGGCCAAATTCTCTTAAGGTATGTTTTTGTCTTCCCTTTATGACTTTTAAATACATGTAAGGTAAAGAAGATTTGCATAGCTACCACAAGTATCAATTTGTTCAATGCAATTAATTGTCAAAGTCTGTGAATATAACCCAGTTGTCAACATAATATGATTTGACAATAAAAAAAGATGAAGCAACATGAATGATGGACCTGTGCTCTAGCTTTGTATTTAACCAGTATTGTATTATATATTTTATGGACAAGAAATAAGCATGTAAGGTAGTCAGACACTGAATTATGAAAAATGTTTGCTGTGGGAGCACAGCTTGCTCTCCCTGACTCTGTAGACAGAATGCAAACTGCCCATTAACATTGAAACAGTGTTTGGACCACATACTTTTCTTCTTGAGCCAGTTTCTGTAAAATGCAGTTGGCAAAAGCTGTGAGAAGGAAGGAGGGTGAAAGTAGGTTGATAGATGTTAGTTAAATTTGGACAAATCTTAATGGCATGAAATATCCACTAGACTTTTCTTAAAGTTCTATTAAACTTACGTGTATTCCTTTTTTCTTCTCCCTTCCAACTCAGAAGTAACATGCCATTTTTTGTCAGAGAAAATGCTTTTGCTGAGTCTAATGAAGTAGCTGTCTGACATCTCAGCTCTTGCATTGTTTGCATTGCTTTGTTCCCTTGCACAATGTCAGGAGAAAAGTACAATCACTGCATTCTTTTCCACTTGTGTGTGATTCATTATTATGTAACTTTTTTTTTTTTTTTTGCTGAAAATGGAGACATTTCTCATTCCCGCATCCTACCTCTTCTTTCCATGCCCATTGTATCCCCATCTTCTGTCATATCTTTCAACCCTTATTGTTTCCCTTAAGTTACTTTGTTACAGAATTGATCAAGCATTGTTCCTGACCCCAGATGATTCTGCCAGTTATGACTAAGAAGCTAAGTGTCCATCCAATAGCCTGAGACTGCAAGATTTGCCTCTATTATATTCTAAAATGTACTCTGGTTGTGTGTGTGTGTGTGTGTGTGTGTGTGTGTACAAGCATGTATGTATTTTTGTACATGGTATACATCTTAGTCATAGGTATGGCAATAAATGAAAAGATACGATTTTCCTAAAATATTAGGATACCCCAAAATCTAGAGCTCTATGACATTAAAGTATGAAATTATAGGGCTGGGGAGATGGCTCATCCATTAAAGGCTAGGCTCACAACCAAAAAGAGTATAATTTTATTTTGCAAAGGTACTAATTAGAAATAAAAAAAAAACGTGAAATGAGGTGTAAAAACTAATAGAGCTTGATAGACTTATCAAAATATGCCTTTGAAAATACCAGTTCTGTTAGTGACACAAACAAAATACTCTCCCATAAGGTGCATTCTTTTAAAGAATTTAGCATGGTTCCTTAGGCTAATTTAATGTAACTCTCTCCAAATTATGCTAATAAGGGAAGGATGTGGCATCCAAATTCAAAGGGCACCATTGGAAACATCGACATCTGAGCTGTTAACTGAGGTAGTTTAGTTTAGTGCTAGGGCTCTGCCCATTCAAAGAGCTTTGACACTGCATTGTTGGCTCCTCACACTGGTAACTCAGCCTTGCAATCTGTTCATTCCTCTAGTACTGCTGCTTTCTGTGTTATTATTGCAGGCACTGTTAGTGGGTCCTTGGGGTGTTATCAACATACTGATGATTGTAAGATGTGCTATTTGTCATATCTTCATTTAATATTCAGAGGTTTTGCCTAACGAACTGGATCCTTGCTGCTGTCCATTGTATTTGCATGTTTTGTTTCTTCATTAGCAAGCAGGTATTATGGCAAACATTCCGTCACTTAATGGAAGCAATATAGATGTGCCACATGCCATGATCTACTTGTTTTTTTGTTTGTTGGTTGGTTTTGTTGTTGTTTTGTTTTGTTTGTTGTTGTCTGTGAGGCACATTGGGACTAGATGGCGTTCTAAATAAACTTGGGAAGTGATTTTTCAACATGCTGTCTTTCAGAAGATGTTCCTCTGTTTTTGAGGGGAGAGGTGTTTTGTTGTTTGCTTTTACAAAATATTATCTCCAGGTTCTTTCCCCTCCTCTTCCTCCTTCTAGTCATACTTTTTTTTTTTTTTTTGAAACAAAGTTCAGCTGCATAGCACAAGAACCTCAAACTCATGGACAGCCTCTACTTTGGCCTTCTATGTGCTGGAATAACAGGTGTGTGCCTGGCATTCTTCTTTTCACTCTTTTGTTGTTGTTGTTGTTGTTGTTCTTTATATAGGCTCCTGGAAAATTTCCATGAATGAAAGTAAATGTAGATTTATATACTCCAAGCCTAGAAATGACAAACAAAATGATTTTGTTCAAAATGCTTTTATATAGCCTTTCATTTTAATAACAACCTATGGGATACAGTAGGGAAAGTATGTCTAAATATAATAAAATGATATCTGAGAACCAGTGAGATTAAAGTCCTAGACTATTGTCATGCAGAAAATCAGTGACACGGGCACTCTTAATGAGTTCTTAGGTTCCAAAAATTCCAAATATACTAAAATTAAATCTGGAACCCAGTAACATTAAAGTCCTAGGCTACTATCACAAAAGAAGTCAATGATGGAGGCCCTGTTGGTGGGTTCTGAGGGTTTTGTCAGCATACTGATGACTGCAAGCACATTTAGTATTTGATGCACTATTCATAACAGCCTTGTTTATTATTGTAAGATTTTGCCTAATGAACTGGGCATGTAGTCTGTACTATTTACTGTTTTATTTCTTAATCATTTCAGAATGGCTGCTAATACTCAAGTCATCACTCCTTACTCTGATGAGATACTAAAAGTATATGTAAACTTTTTCCTTTTCTCTTTGTTCCAACTTTATTTTTAATTCATCAGTGATGAATGATTAACGAATGTCCTAGGATCTCTTCCCAATATTCGATAGAGACAATAGCTGTATACAGCTTGAACTAAATATTGAACATAAGAGTAAAAGCTCCATTTTTCCAATTTTTGTTTGTTTTCTGACTAGGTGGATTTTATTTTCAGAATAAGCATAAAATTAGCTTCATCTCTTGTTTACATTTAAACCTCTACACTTAGTGGATGTTGTGATTCCCCTCACCTCATGTACTGAAGTGCTGCCAGTTTTACTTTTGAACTCTCTGCACTGAGTTCAAAACTACAGTTATACTCTTGACCACAGATATGAAAATAAAATGTTACCAATGTCTACAACATCCAGAAATTACTCTTCTTCCTTTATTAGGCTTGATTTGAAAATAAAAAAGTGCTACTGCAATAAAAACTTAAAGCAAAGCAAAAAATGCAATGATGTGATTTTTCCCATCCATCAATTAACTAAGTGCTATGTACTAAAATTTCACACAAGGGTAATTATGGTGTAGCATACATTTGAAAGGATTCTGAAATGTTCATGAAAATAATATGGATGTGGTTTTAAGAATAGATAAGTTTCTGGAAATTTTTGACTAATATTTTTGTGGTTGTTTGTTTGTTTTTTGTGTTTTGTTTTGTTTTTGAGACAGGGTTTCTCTGTATTGCTTTGGAGCCTGTCCTGGAACTAGCTCTGTAGACCTGGCTGACCTCAAACTCACGGAGATCCTCCTGCCTTTGCCTCCTGAATGCTGGGATTAAAGGAATGTGCCACCAATGCCCAGCTGGGAAATATTTTCTTTTACTGTGAGTTTATACCATGGCTACACTGTTTCAACTTCACAACTGAGCATGGTTTAAAATACTTCATTTTAAATAATGCATAAAATGTCTTTAGTTTTAATGTTTTAAAAAAGTATCTTTGGTGAATTTTTTCTCATTTTAAATTTCAAATGATTAGGGTAGTTATTTTGAGGGTTATAAATTAGGCCAAGTATAGGAAAAATATAGAGGATGGGTATACCATTATCATTTTTCCTCCATTCAAGTTCACTTTTCTCCTTCAATTTAAAAGTCCTGTCCCTGCAAACACCCACATAATGGATGCCTGAGAGCCTATTCTGTGGTTAACTACAGCTCCTCTTGTAAATGAAATTCAACTTTCATTCTTACATGTTTGATGCAGAAAGTGGCACTCTAAAGTGATCACTAACAGACATACACATCGAAAGCCTATAATATTCTTCTTCATGGATTAAATTCTTAGCCAAACTCATTAATCTTTACAGCACAGTTGGAAGAAGGGTGATGAGTAAGGCAATGACACTTTCTTTTCTGGGCAATTTCATCTTCTACACTTGCTTTGCTGCTTTGTATGCATCTTAGTCTGGGAGACAAGAAGAATTAAAGTTAACTCAGTGTGTGTGTGTGAGTGTGTGTGTGTGTGTGTGTGTGTGTATTTGACTTCTCTAAAATGAATTTGTAAATACTTGGTTTTATTTCAGAAAACACATATCTGTAGTTGTTATTGAGAAATTTCATACTCCTAATCACTGTGAGAGTGTTATTCAAGTGAGTTTAGGATAAAGAACACATGCTTCCATTTCACATATGAACTTATTTCTTTTATGGAATTACTTTGTTGGATCTTGTATTTTCTCCTATGGAGGTGTATTCCCTAAGTATTGGCGAAAATGCATGTGTTACAAGAAGCAAGCAAGGCACTACGTAGTATGGTAGAACCCCTGGCACTTTTAATTTGTGGTTGCTTTATTTGCTTGAGTGTTCTGCAGGTAGTGCAAAAGAAATACAGATAAGAAAATGTCTGTACATAGTACTCGGAATCAAACCTCCAGGATTCTACCTTATAGATCACAAATGGTAGACAAATATTGAACAACCATTGCCAGTCTTTTTGGTACTTTTTAATATTTATAAAGTCTGGAGGGGATGGAGAAATGGCTCAAATTTATTAATGAAGAGTATTTGCTGAAATGTCATGAAAAGTGGAGTTCAAATCCCAGAACACAATTAGCACATCCAAACATCAAATGCCTGTAACTCTAGCTCAAAAACACAGCCTAGATTAGAAAATGGCCTAGGCACACATGGTGTCCCAACCTTGTATCCATGTGAACTTGAGTTTTCTATGTTTGGTATTCTGGGAGGAAGAATATTAACTACTGAGAAATGATGTTGGACATTTAGCAATTCATCAAAGATTGTGTAATGGATTGTTAAAGTTCAAGGGGTTTAGGATTGTTGGGCATTTGTAATTTCTGAATTACTGTTCTCTCACAGTCACACATATACAATACTTACTACATCATTAATTATAGCATTAATTGTGCATTCCCCAAGAAAGAGTGAACAAATGTGTGATACATGACAAAGCTGTCAAAATATTAATTAACAATCCGTGGGCCACAATTTAATTTTGTGGGTGTTGCTAATCCTTGCACTCTTTTTCTGTAGATTGACTTCTGGAGCTGGTAATCCAGCTAATGTATAATTATTTTAAAAATCATTATTTTTATTAACAAATACTGGTACAGTTTCATTTTTTAAAATGTCTACAAACAGTTAAGAGAAACTGTGTTTCTACTCAATACCATGTGTTTCTCATCTTAGAAATATCCATATCCATGTAGGCAAATTTCCAACTAGAGTAACAGTGAATCCAAATGCCTGGCTTCTAGACTGAACTTTAATGACTACATTTTGAAGACCTTTAAAGGTTGGGCTCTAGACCAAATCCTCACCACTTCAATGGCTCTGTAATTTGAGTAAAGAACTTCAAGGGGCTCACAAACAAAAGTGATTTGATAACATTTCCATTTCTTTTGTTAGTAGTGTAAGCATAAGCCACAGAGTATTCAGATATATTTATGAGGACTTTTTGTAGTCAGGGAATTCTATTCGGATGTGTAACCTATCAGAATATGATAACAGGCCTTTCTGTGAATATTTTCCAAATTGCACATGTCTTAATGTTTCTCACCAACTCAGCTAGTATATAAAAATAAGTACCTAATGAACAAAGCAGGAGAAACAAATGAGCAAAAGAATACTCATAAGATCACCGAGGTTTATGAATCAAACAATGGCTCTGGAATACAAAGGCAAGTATGATTCCAGTGATAACAGGTGAGCTGGAGGCATCAACAAGCAAAAAACAAAACAAAACAAAACAAAAAGACTGGACTCTATAACAGAGGAAGTAGCTCCAGGTAAAGAAAAAGTGATTCAAAAGCATCTAGCTATCATCCAAATGTGTATGGGAATTACACTCACATGAAGGAGTCATTATTCCAGTTCACTGTCGCAGTATGTTAAATGTAATTTTTCTCTTGCTAATTCCCAACACTGTTCTAAGAATCTAGGGCATTCTCAACATATACTTACTGAACTGGAAATAACTGAAAAATAGGCATTTAAAATGAAAAACCTTTAAGAGGAAAAATAAGTTGGCAGTTTTCAAAATATTTAAGGTAGTGCTATTTTTGCCTGACTAACCTTTGTCTAAAACTCAGTCTGAGTTTTATGGAGTACCTCTGTAGTGAAGAGAACAGGAAAACTGCCCAGAAACTGCACAATGCTCCAGGCACACATCTGATAAATTCAACCACTCATTTATACGTTCTAGGATAAATATTAAAACACAGAAGACAACCTGTTCCAGATCATTTTTCCACCCTAGATTTGAAATTTTCCACCCAAATCACTTAGTTATTATATTAAACAAAACTGAATTGGAAAATGATTGGTAAATCAAAACACATATATTCTGAGCACATAATACTTTCTAAAGTATTTTCTTTTAAGAATAAATCAGTTTAAATATAGGTTATACTTTCCTTTGTATGTAAAATGTGAAGGCTTTTAATAATGTATAAGCCTCACATGCATTATAAGCAGACATGAGTAGTACGAAGCTGTGTTTGTTACAACAAAGAGGAAAATGATATACTATTCTGTATATTTATGTAAATAGGTAAGCTTATTTTGTGATGTGGTTCATTTTTAGATCACATACACTAATTTTGAAGCAGTACTATTGTAATAATATCAGGCATTACAATGCAGAATTTTACTTCAGTATACATTGTCTAAGCTATATATTGCTGAATGCTTGGAGTTATTCTAAATATTCCTAAACAGATTGAACACTTGTATAGATTTCCTGAATATTAAATTAATTTGGAAAGGCTTGTGGTGGCACATGCCTTTAATCCCAGCACTTGGGAGGCAGAGACAAGCAGATCTCAGAGTTCAAGGCCACGTGGTCTACATAGAGAGTTCCAGAACAGGCTCCAAACCCTGTCTCAAAAAACTAAAAGAAGGAAAGAACAAAATGTAAAAGCTTGTGTCCCTTTAGCAAAATACTTGCCAAATAAGGCAAATACTTGCCAAATAACTTGCCAAATATTAACTGACTGTATAATAAAAAGGAGTAGCGTTCCACACTTTTCTTTAATATAGATTCATATAGGTTCAGAAATTGTAAATATTTAGATAATTGAAAATAATTTAAAGTTAGCTAACTTCTCATTTTGGCTTTGTATGGCCTTTTTTTTCAAGGAGAGAATAGCAAAAATTTGAATAAGAATTTGAAATATTCATATTGGTAGCATGACATATTATACCAAATTTAAATTACTTTGCGGCAAATTGTCATTATTATGTTATTGAAATACATGAGTTATACAAAATCACTTGGGTTTAAGGCTAAAAGTCCTACTTTCACATACTTCCACACTGAAAATTACACATGTTCGTAGAAAATAGAGGTGACTCTGAATGATAGATGATTAACTTATTTTAAGTTTAGAATTAGCTATCATATGTGAATATGCAAAGTTACAGCAACTGGCTTATCCTATGACAGTGTATTTGGCCTCACATTTGAAGATTGCCTTCCAGGTTGCTTTAGTTCCTGTTACATACTTGAGACCAAGCAGCATGTCTAACTTTGTTGTTCTTCCTACTTCCTGTTCCAAACCTGTCTAGCACAATACTTCAGAATCCGCAGAGGGACTCAGTCACTATGCTTGTAGCATAGGCATGAAGACCTGAAATTGATCTCCAGTGACCATTTGAAAAAGTCAGACATGGTGGCTCACATCTGAACTCCCTGGAAAAGGTAGTAAGGGGGTTGCATGACTCACTATATCATACTGCAGCTTCTGCAAGAAGATTGAATTTTTCCTTCTCTCTTTTTTCTCTTAAATTTTATTTGTTTATTTATTTATTTATTTATTTATTGTTGTTGTTGTTGTTGGGGAGGTTGCAAAGACAGAAGGTGGATACAAAGGAACAGGGAAATGAATGGAATGGAGGTGAGTGATCTGAAAGACACAAAGAATACATTTTTAAAAATTATAAGTAGAACCTGAACTGAGGTGGAGTGTGAAATGCTTTCATCATGATCAAAGAAAAGTTAATATATTAGCAATTTTTTTTAGATCTTTTTCTCTGCATTCTGAGATGGGAATAGTTAGAACAAAAGTGTGTCTATCCTGTATTGATTTTGTGTCATTAGCTGCCTCTGACTTGTCTAACAAAATGAAAGGTAGCAGTGGGTAAATTTGATTGAAGACTCTGGGATCAGTAGTGTAATATATACCATGAGGCTAGGGTATAATAGCTGCTGAGTTGCCACGTACCATAGAGTTGAGTGAGGACTTCAAGGCTTGAAGAAACAAATGATGGGCTCTCTCAGACAGATCTCTTAGTGTCTTCTCCAATATGAAATCTATTGTGAATTCAAATTAGAATGCTTATTTAATATTGTAGTACTAGAAGAATGATATTTATATTTTAAAGCAAAGAAAACCAACTCATTTAGTTCCACAAAACAATTTGTAATTTAAAAACAATTAAAAAGCAATGGCAGGCAATGCAAGCAATATAATGAGATATCCACAATAACTAAATCATCTCTGCCCTGTTCACCGTAAAAGGGTGACTGGAAAATCCTTTCTCTCAACTCCCATCACCTTACTTGGAACGCTTAAGCCTGCCACAGATTGTTGGTAACACTGATCCCTGGTCATGAAAAATATAATTGAACTGTACTAACTCACCTGGAAAACCTAATAAAAACCAACGCTGAAGGACAAAGGAATATAAATAAGAAAATCAGGGGGTGGGGCATTGGTTGGAGCTGGTTGTTGGTTTCAAGGCTGTGATATCTAAATAGAAGACTTACAGGAGTTTTAACTACTTTCCTACTCATGATTATTTCTCCATGTAATTATTTTGATAACTGTCAAGAAATGTAGGAAATTTTTATGACTTATTTTTTTTTAAAAAAGCACACAAGTATTTTTATAAGCCAGCAAAATCTCAAACAACATTCTAAACAGTTGTCCTTATACCCACAAGTAAGTGAAATTCTCATCCTTCATCAAGGAAACTTCTCTTTGTAACACACAGAGATAATTACAGAAAACTACAACCAATCAGAATGCAGAGTTATGGAGCTCAGTTCCAATGGATACACCTACAGAACACTTCTACTCCTAAGACTTAAGGAACATTACTTACAAAAGAGAAATTAAAAGATTACATGAGCCAGAGGTTCAGGGATTTTTCTGTGAGATTCTGTCTTCTCATGAAAAGAAAGGTTGCATAGTGAGATGGTATAGGATATTCTACTCAAAAAAATCTGCCTGAGTATTGAATTTAAAAGGTTTATTTATGGGTTTATAGAAATCACTTAGTAAATAAATGTGTTTTCTAAGTCTACATTTATTCTTGCATAATAATGACTGCTTGGGCAAACTAATGCTAGAGATTTCGAGAAGCTTAGAAGAATTGGTCAAGCAACAAAGACATGGAATATTGTATATAATATAGTGATAACCATAAAAAGATATACAAATTTTACATCCAATCCAGTTTCAGATCTCTGCTTGAGAAAAGCACTGTGTTGTTAACCTCACAACCCTATAATTACCTGACTCCCACTCACAATTTCACACTATCACCGAAAACATATAACAATTCAATAGGTTTCAAGTTTGTTTGTAAAACAAGAGCTTAGGTACTGAAGAAAATAATATTGATATTTTAAATAAAAAATAATGAAATTAACCCAGAATTAAAGATATTGTTAAATAGTGTTAAAATATAAGGGATAGAAAGCAATATAACTTATAATCTTCATAAAACTGACATAAGAAGTAGAAGTATAATCAAAGAAACAGTAGAAGAAAAATATTAGTGGTCAAACAAGACTAGACAAAAGGTCAAAGGTGGACTTCTGCCTCCAGGTGACAAGACTTCAGCAAATACCCAAGGGAAAAACAACTTAAAATTCATTATAATTAAAAAACTACATGCATGGGGGTGTTGGGAAACTGAGGAGGCAATGAGAAATAAAGGAATGTTGTAGAGATAGATACTAGAAAGACTGCTAAAGTAGTAGAGAAATTATGATAGATTAAAAAGCATGATGCAGAAAAGAATAAATAGTAAAATCTGTAGACCAACATAAATCATATTGCTGCAAAATGCTATATCACTAATAGAAGTGTGGCACGAATCAAAATGCATAATTTATTTTTTATCAAAGTCAAAGTTTAAAGGAGGAACTGGTCAATAATAAATGTCTGCATAAGTAAATTCAGCCATTGCTTAGAGTTTTATCTTCACAGCTTCCTGAACTGTAGTACACAATACAATGATGCATTTCTGAAATGCCTCTGGAGAGAAGAGAATTTTGTTTTGCCTTTTAGTCTGAAGAAAGGTAGTAATCTATAAAATGATGTCATTTTCTAATGGGGCAGAATTGGCTGCAGCTGAGTTGGTGGTAAATTGTTCACTTTCACTAGACCAGTGGTTTCTGTATCATAAAGTTAAAAGGACATTAGATGAAATCCATATACACCCATGGAGATGTGCATCATATATTCACATTTTAAAGACACAAAGGGAAAAAGGAAGTATCACTATTGAAAATTTTATCAAATTAAAATCCATGAAATTAAAAAAAAATCTTGAATACTTTTCTTTTTCACAGGTGGTATAACAAAAAACGAAAATGAAAGAGTATAATATGAAAGTTTTGAACATGAGTAAAAGCAAAACCAAGTACACTCAAAATGTTTGCGTTTTACTCTCCTAAGGAAAATTAACATTCTAGAAACACATTACAAAATGTTGCACCTATAAGCATTAAACTACCACAGACCTAAATGCTGGTGGGAATGTTAGAAGGATGTAAATGTCTCTTTACCATGGCCATGTACATCTCCTTCTATCTGCATCTTCTGTTAGAAGCAGTAAATCCAGCTAGAGAACCTAACCAAAAGGAAAAAAAAAGTAAAACTTATGGAGAACCAAAAGATATTGCAAGGGGAATATTGCAAACAAGATTTTAAATTTCAAAAAATTCTTTCCTTCAACATGTATGGGTGCTTTGAAGAAGAGAGATGTTGGTTTGAATGCGTTTAAGGAAATAACATGAAGAGGAATTCTGTATTTTCTTTAAGTGTGTCCAGTTCTGTTCACTAGAGCATTAGACTGAGAAAGAAAATGATGGTATATGATTAATAACAAGAATACATTACACGCACATGCATAAAATGTTTCTTTAGTACTAATTTTATCTTATCTAGCCCAAGTCACTATAATCCATACAGGAAATGGTACTTCTTTTTAACAGAAAGTATAATAAGCAAGATAAAATGAAACTTCAAAGATCAGGAAGATATTATGTGACAATGACAATGCAGGGATACTTCCTGATAATTTTACGGTTCTAAGCTTATCATTTCCTGAGAAGAAAATATAAGGAGAGGACAAATCATTGTAATCATATTGCATATTACAATGAGGTTAGGGACCTCCTTAACAGGTCTCCATGTTAAGGAGGAGAGAGATAAAAAAGGATGTGTAGAAATATGGGACAAAGACTTGTGATCCTGAAACATTGTATTAGTTTTGCTCTTGAAATTATTTTAAACTCTTGCTGTTTATTCCAATGTAAAATGTCACTTCAATATCATTGCTAGTGCACTGTAGTGTTTTGCTATGGAGCAGAACATCCAGATAATATGGAAAGAAGAAGCACACACTGTTAGCAGAGAGATACCATATTTAGTTGTGTCTTTGCAAAAGACTTTTCAGCAAAGCACAGGAAAGCAATGTTTTCCTGTTCCTCTTCTGAGATACAAAAGGCTCTTGCTCTTTCCCTCCATGTCAAAACTGTTATAAATAATGCATTGCTATTGATCCACACAACACACTCTGAATTAAACATAGTGTGTGTTCTTTTAGGCAGTGCTACTGAAAATGCTACTTGAACCATGTAATAAAAGGTATCTTTGTCGAGTATACATGTTGCAAAATATAAACAGAGTAGACAAGTCTTTGGATAGAATGATATAATATAGTGCAGAGACCAGTAAAGCTTATCTATTCTACCTATTAAAGATGATTTTCCAAAGTGTATTGAAATTTTGCTAACTCAGTATGGTCCTTTAGTACCTTTGTTATGAAGAAATGAAAAGTGAACACTGTGAAATGAGTTTGGACTTCCAAATCATTACTTGATTGAGAACACCACTTGGAACTTGCTAGAACCTAACTACTGAGGAGATGCTCAGTGCGAATAGCAATATGTCATTCTGCAACCTTCCTACAAATTGCAGATCCCTAGTATAACTTTTCCAAAGGTACTGATACTGGAAGTTTGGAATTGCTACCTCAGTTTAATTCCAATGCAATTTCTTCTTAATGAGTCCAGTCTGTGTAGGATGGAAGTTTATTTCTTTTCTCTGATGAACAAATCTCTCTCTAAGAGGAAGAGGAAGAGAGGTTTAAAGTTTTATAGGTAACTATTCCATATATTAAACATCGATCAGGCATATAACATGTACTTTGTAAAAAGAAAAAAGTCTAAATCAGCATTTTTGACTGTCTTTGAAATCAAGGAGGACATAAAGCATTATGATTACAATTTTTAAAATACAAGTGTCCATGAGGATTTGACCATTATCAAATCCTAAATTTTTTTCGCTTTCTTTTTGTAGATTAATCATTGACAAAAGAAAAGGTTAATTTGCATTTTGATGTGTCAAAATAATATTATCAAATATTTCAACATCCTTGAGGTGAAATCAACAGAAAAAAAATGAAATTAGGATCAGAATAGCCAAAAGAACAGATGGCAATAATTCTTTACAAACATTGCCAAAAGTTCTTATTTATCTCAAAACGTTCATTTACCACTCAGTCTTAGTCTCTTGAAAAATGTATTAATCTTGACTCTTAGAAGATTTTAATTGTCTCTGTTAGCTAAGAACTTCTAGGCTACCTTGTACACAAAATTCTATCAAATAACTATTGATAATAGTTTTGTTACAAGTTAGACATCAAAAACAATCAACAAATGGAAACATTTCTAGGACCCTGTGCAGCTTCTTAAGAAAAGAAAAACCAGAATTGAACTGTGCTAAAAGCTGGTGATCAAATGATAGCTCATAAGAACACAAAGAAATATGGAGGAGTGTATTTGAAATGCATGAGTTGTAGTAGTAGAGCATCAATGTTGCTTATTACACTTTGCTTCCATAAACAATAACGCCAGTCTGTGACAAAAGAAAACATATAGCATGAGAAACTATCACTAGTTTTATCTAGAAATGAGAATATAAGTCTTGCATTCAAATATGCCACCATTCATTTTTATTTCCTGGTGATTCAGCTTGGGGCTTTGAATCTTTTATAATCCTTATATTTCTTAGCATCTTAATTATAAGAAAACTTAGAGATGTTGCAAGGCTGTTATCAAGATTCATTTTACTTTTTAATTATTTCTAAGATATCTGTGTGAAAAGGGTGACATTAATTGATGTACAATAAAGTTTACCTACCTTAACCTTTAATTCAAAGTTCTTCAGAACTTAATAAAAATATCTCAAGCACATACATTCAGGAATCCTTCAAGTTAAATTTATAGTAAAAATCATCTTTGATTTTATTCTAAACTTTCATTGTTCTCAGTCTCATTACATCGAAACAATTTTGGTTGTGCCAGTTATATGTTGACATAAAAAAGAGACTTGTGCACATTTTCCAGAAGTTAGAGAAGTTAAGTGCCTGTGATTTACATTAAGTTAAAGATTTATTTTAAATCCTTCAAAGAGAAAGACTGTAAGAATGTTTTGTAAGGTTAAAAGTTAAAAGTCCAAGATCAGAGATATTGATGAAGTCTACGTATTGGCATTTGAAAACAAAGAAGCATGAAGTAGCTTCTTCGAGGTCAGCCTCAGAAAGAGTAGAAATACTGAATGCAAAATCAAATCATTTAGCTTGTAATTGGGTGTCCCTTTAACATATAAATTATCTCTTATCACACAGTTTACTGTTGTGGGAACTATTAAGCCAGGTGGTAGTATTTGAACACAAATACATTTACCATTCTTATTCATTCACACATACATTTCTGTAGGATTTTTGTTTTGTTTTATTTTGTTTTTTAGTATTTTAATCATCAATATTTTTGAGGAGATGATATTTTCATATTATTCTTTCCATTTTTCTGCTAAAGCAACCTTAAATAGTTTCCTACGTATCCTTTTTCTATCACTGCCCACTGGAATCTAGTCTTACTGAATATGAATGTCTGTGGAAACGGATCTTTATTTCTCCTATCTCTTTCCAGATTCTTCTTATACATTTTATTTTATTACTATCTCCAGCCCCAAATGAATGTTATTATAATCTGTCTCTCCTGGCCTTACATGGGCCAGCAGTCATTTGTCCTTGGCCCAGGATGACACAGCACAGTGTTAACACAGTAAGTTCTCTTGATGAAGAACATTCATACCAGGATGAAATTCTGTCATTTTTGCTCTTCTTAAATTGTACCATTTTTCCATATGTTCTGAATTTAGAGCCAAAGCCTGTTCAAAATAAATTTAGTGTCTGTGGAGAAGTTCAAAGACTCCTGGATGGATTGTCAAATATTAGAAACATTGGAAAATTCCTTCTTTTTTAACCCACCATAAGGGAAAACAAATCTGAACAACAACAAAAACAAACTGTCTGTGGGAACTCTACACAGGACACTATAAAAGAGGAATAATTCCATTCCAAGACCCAATCTTCTTGTCTTCTTCTTTATATCTTAGAGCAAGATGCAAGAAATTAGTATCCCTTCATTGTTCTCCAAGAAACAACATTATCTGTTTGCCCTAGACCAACCTATGGAGTGCTACAAATCACTCTTAGGCTCCAACTTCTTTATGGTTGTTTCCAAAGACAAATTAATGAACTTTTTTTTTCTACTTTGTTATTCAACCATCTTGAGGAAAATCAGGGTTCCACATGAAGATAAGAACATTGTTCTTTGCTGTTATTATTGCTTTGAGTGCTAGTCTCTTACAATGCCCAGGACAGAAAACATAAGTGTTAGAGCATCCTTCAAATACCACCTTCTTTTATTCTCCTGATATAGATTCTTAATGGATATTCCTCCCCCAGTTAACAGCAGTGAGACTTTCCCAGTGTTATAGGTGCTCTCAAGCCCCACAGAGATTCAGATGATGCTACTCCTTTGAACCACCCATGCTCTAGTGAGCCCAGGAAATTCATTCATTCAGAAACTTGGGCTGGGATGGAATCATTTATTTGTTCTTTCAGAGGCCATTTTATCTGTGGTGAAGAGATGTTTTGTTACACTTCCCATGGAAAAATAGCACAGCAACCAACTGTGTCATGCTGAGATAAACTCAACTTGGTCATGATGCATTACCTATTATAAACATCAGTAGATTTTGTCTCAAGTATTTTGCTGCACTGGATGCCCATAAGTAAAATTGATAAATGGTTTTCCTTTCATACTATCAGCCCCTAACAGGCATTGCATTTACTCAGCACACATTCCTTTTGTATTCTGGAAGGGCTCATTTTAGACCAGGTATATTTTGAGTTTTATTGGTGGGGGAGGATTAGAATCACTAATTATGAGAACTTCTGCCAGCAAATCTTTCAGAAGTATTTTCCAATTTAATTTTACAGTGCTTTTGAAATTGTTCCTCCCATTTTTCTCTGACACTTTGACAATGTTCTATGTGTTCAGGTCTTCCATCTAAGCTTTCAAATTAAATAAAATAAAGGGGTTTTTCATTTGTTATCTAATCTCTTCAGCATCTATGGAATTAGGTATTTTTATCCTTAGCTCTGTTCATAATAGACTTACATCTATTAAAAGTTTTGTGGAATGAATGCTGAAATAGACAGTACTCAAATTTGATGTAATATAGAATTTGGAAGAATGCTCTAAACTAATGGAACAAACAAAAGCCTAATGGAATCAATGCAGAGACCAATTGTAGCCAGAGTAATGAAAGGATGGAGGTGCAGTGTGAAATAATGTGCAATACTGTGATGGAGAGATGTGAAGAGAACCTATTTTATAAAAGTGAGAGTAAGAGAGAATGTTCAAGAAAAAGGGACATTCAATTATGTTTACAAATAACTATGTATAAGGAATATGAGTTAATGGGGCATATATGAAAATATGACTAGAGACAGGAAAATTACAAGATAATGGTATGTTTGATTCTAGAAAATTACATAGGAGGTTCTTATAATTTCAAATAACATATTTGCTAGATGGCTTACATTTGTACCTGTTAGTTCTTGATTGTGTCCAAATTCATCTACTATTCATACAAACACAAGTTAAGCTCATGAACGTTGAAACACAAAGGGTAAATGAGCAAATTCTACTCAATCTCCTTTTCATCTTCTCCATTGGGTATCATACTACATCTATTAACGTGTATTGTGCTTCCATGTAGATAAGATATCCATGATTTATAGACACTAACTCAGCCTTGCTTTCAAATAAATATGCCAGCCCAACATTCTTCTGCATTTTTCCAAATTCAGATTTGTGAAGGCAACAACTTTTCCTGGAGTTGTCATGTTAATTATTACTTTTATTTTATAAGCTTATGTTTAACAGTGTGTTATACCCATTATATGATTTTATAGTTATATGATTTTAAGATTATATGATAAGAGATTCAGTCAGAATCAAAATAATATTGGACCTGGAGCAATGATGAACCTGAATCAAGAACAAGACGTAGAATCAATTAAGTAATATGTTCTTTAAATAGAAAAGGAGGAAAATGTTGAGGGCATTTTTCAAGCTTTCTTATAAATCAGTAAAATATAAGGCTCTGTGTTCCATTAAGTATCAGAAGATACTTTAAGCAGTTTAGTTTTGAGAGAAGATGAAGTTATAGCCAATACTGATTGTGTCATATCTTCTCCTACTCTTAGGCATTATAGAAGAAGAAAAATGTAAGCATCAAATCTTTCATTTAAAATATAAATGCAAAATTAAAGACAAAAGGGGACACTGAGTTGAGGGTGAATTGTTTTTAAATACTTCACATTAAGTTTTCTTCCACTTGACTTGCAATGACATCATAAATCCATCAATTTTGCTTTTCAGAGTGGAGAAAAAGTGACAGATGTATTTGGTTGCATAAATGGTTCAGAACTAGTTCTAAAAAAATATAGAAACAAAAATGATTGTCATATGTATGTGCACAAATATATTTTTATCCTTACATTGGTGTCACAAGGCATGTTTCTTGGCAGAACTAAATTCTGTGTTATGTCAGAGTTTCAAAATTAACCTTAAATCATCCATACTGCTTCTTTCTTAACCACATGGGAATCTACTAAACTTCAGTATCTAGCATTACTATTGAATTATTTATATAGGATTTTATAAATGTGAATCATGAAGGGATACGTTAATTGTATAAATTCACATTCATCAGTCAACACTCAATTCCTTTATCTTCAAAGTGCCCCACTGTTTTCTTAGAAGATTAATAGCAATATATCACTATAGGACTATACACCAGATCAATAAGATACATTCTTTAGTATACTGACACTTTCTTCTTAAGAAGAGACAAGGAGCTAGGAGTAAACACAAAAACACACAAAAAAAGTATCTGTGAAAATATTGATCATTTTATATAGATTTGTTTATGTTCAACTCCCTTCTAAAATCATGTACAGTGAGATGTCCCTTAAGAAACAGGTAATGATAATGTATCTTTAAGCTTCATTAAAAGGAAAAAACAGTCCTACTATTACTGTTTAATATGGAAATGGAGACAATTTAAAGAGAAGACATGATGTGAGATCAAGCAGTGAGCACATAGTAAGTGCTTATTGAAAGTGTACAGCTCTTGTAGATATCATTTTGAACACTAGATCTTCCTTCTGTGGTGAACGTGAACAAACTCTGGTACTGAGAACAGAGTTGCCTGCACAGGCTCAGCTGCAGCCACAAAGAAAGAAGGTGAAACAGAAAACAAAAGGCACCCAGTTTCACTTTGTATTAAGGGGATGTGGTGTTGAGGTCACTTTTGATCACAAAATTGCCAGATAGTACACAAAAGAAAAACTTTAGTTGACAGGACAAAGAGGAAGGTCCTTGTCAGGTATATTACCAGATAGAATTTGAAGTATGAAAGGTGTTTGAATACTGGAATTCTCTGTCAATAGCCACACTAAATACTTAAGTCCTTATCGCTGTGGCTTTATGGAATCCAGAAAATTCACAAATCATTTTGAGGAGTTTCCTGCAGTTTTGTTTTGTTTTGGTTTGGTTTTTTTGTTGTTTGCTTTTTCTATCACTTGGCACGTCTGGGGGCACTGTGCATAGCCAAGACATAGCAGCAAAGAATGCATTGAGAATTGCTTCACTCTCTTCTCTAGTGCTGGGTGAGGTTCGAGTGCAGACTATATAGGGGCATTCGGCGTCTCTCATCTCAAGTCTCCCCACCCAGTTCCAGTGTTTGAGGAATAAACGTCCACAGAAAAAGGTTTTATAAAAAAGATCAACACCTTCACATCTTTCTAATTTAGACTCGGAGATACTAACAAAACAACTCATGAGTTGTTGTAAGGGGTTGCCTTTGGAAGCAGCCACCCCCACTATGCAGAGATCTGCTTCCCCCTGCTGGGAGAATTCAACAGCTGCATTTAATTCAACGAGCTTCAGTACTTGCACCGTCCTAAAACTCATTCATTGTTGGTACTCAACAGGTAGGAATAGAACATGAAAATGACAGATCTCTGTCTATTGCCCCATGGTAATAACTAGATATTTGCCATGACTTCTGGAGATGTGCCTGATTCTGTCTGTGTTTGTCCAGCACGTGTATAAACAAACAAACACAGATGAATACCATAGTACCATGCTCTTCCACTCTGAAAGCTCTCTACTGTCATTGGGAAATCTAATGTGTATCTCTATCCCCAAGTACTAAAACTTCCCAAAACCACATGCAGAATCTTCAGTGTATCTGATAGGAGAAAGTTATTCCTTCTCTGGGTGTCATCTGTGTCCATCCTGTAACTTCTTTTGATGTTTCTTGGTGCTTCATGGACTAAAGTTTTTGTTCCACAACAGGCTTTCCTGTCTAAATAATTATATGTTCATTCCTGTTCCATGTCTCTTGTAAGATTTGAAATGTCATAGCATGTTTCTTAGATAGCTAATTGATATATTTTATAAATATTAATTTTTCATGCAGATTAAATCAGTTCAAATATTCTTCAAAAATAATACTGTATTATACCACCCAAACAAATCCAATTTTTTATATTTATTATTTCTTCTTATATGTATCCCTATCCCTTCCTTCCTCCTTCCCATGCCCCCTAACTCCTCCTTTTGTCCCATTCCCCACCCACTCCCTTACAGGAGGGATCATTAAAATCTGTCAAGTCATTTGGAGTAGGCCTTCCCTCCTGCCTCTAGGTTAAGAGAGTATCCCTCCATGGGGAATATGCTCCCACAGTCCATTTGTGAATGAGGGATACATCCTGGTTCCACTGTCAGATGTCCCATAGACTGTCTAACTGAGACCCATGTTCAGGGGGTCTGAGTAGGACCAATGCTGGTTTCCCAGCTATCAGTCTGGGAGTCCATTAGCTCCCCCTTGTTCAGATCAGCTATGTCTATGGATTTCTGTAGCCCTGGTCTTGACCCCTTTTCTTATCTCTCCTCCCTTTCTGCAACCGTATTCCAGGAGTTTGGCTCAGTGTTTAGCTGTGGTAGTCTGCTTCTGCTTCCATAAGCTACTGGATAAGGACTCTTAAATGGCATATAAGTTAGTGATCAATCTCATTATCAGAGAAGGACATTTAAGGTAGCCTCTCCACTGTTGCTCAGATTGTTAGTTGGAGTCATCCTTGTAGATCTCTGGACATTTCTCTAGAGTCAGTTTTCTCTTCAAACCTATAATGGCTCCCTCTATTATGGTATCTCTCTCTTTTTTTGCTACAAATAGACGAGAGAAAAAAGAAAAGAAAAAGAAATTGAGATACCAAATCCTAATTTTACACATATATGATAAACTTGAATATTTCATGAACATTAGGGTAATGTCCCAGTTTGAAACTGAGGTTAAAAAAGAGAGTGACTATGTTCAGCTCAGTAAGTAACAGGTCATAATTAAGGCTGTTGGTCATTTGGATGTTTTCCAATTGTCACCATGAAATGAGGTAGAGCCTCAGGAAGGTAATTAAAAGAAAATTGTGTTATCATTTTCCAGGCTACTAATAAGCACTCACCAAAAATGAATACTGAAGACATTTGGTGCTTTGCAATGAAGTTTGTTTCCCAAAGCTGTATACTGCTTAAGGAGGCTCTTTTGGGACTTACCACCTAGACCAAAAACAAGAGCATTTTCAGTTTTAATAGAATAATACATCAGTTTTTTCAAACTTATGAAACTTGTGATAAAAATCAATATTGTCTTTTATGCATGCTTATGTGTGCATACAAGCGCGCGCACACACACACACACACACACACACACACACACACACACACACACCGTGGTATAAGTGTACTGAGAGAATAACTTGTGGGAATTGCTTCACTCCTTCAGCCATGTATGATCTTGGAGAAGAGACTCTGCCATCCAGACTTAAGGGCAAGCATATTTCTTTACCTGCTGAGCAATCTTGCTAACCCAGTATCAAAAGGGCTGATCACAAGCTCTCACCAAGTCTCAGACTGCTGCCTCTCTTCAGCATGGCTGGAGAATGAATGCCACTGTGAAACCCTGTCCCTGTCTTAAATGCTTCTCATGAGGTCTGGCGTTAAAGGCTCTATTACTCTTTTAGACTGATTCAATCTCCTTTAGCCTTGGGTGTCCTTGAAGTCAGAGAGATCCATCTGCCTTTATCCTGAGTCCTGGGGTTAAAGGTGTGTGCCACCACTGCCTGGCTTCTATGGCCGGCTAGTATGGCTATTTTGCTATTTTGCTCTCCAGGAGCTTTAGTAAATCATAAACAATGTATCACCACAGCTTTGAAGGTGACTTCTGAACTTTCACAATCCTAGGTGCTTTCTACCATCTATAGTGGGGCTAAACTGGCCAACGATTTAACAGTGGGGATTAGAATCTAAACTTTAAAAGCATCTCATCCCATTTTGACAGACTCATGTAGGAGACCTGTGTTATCTGTTCTGCTGTACCACACCACTGGCTTTATGGCTGCAGTCAGAGTATGGTGTCAGTGAACAGAGGGAAGGAGATGCAGGCTTTTGGTAGCCATATACAATTAAATCAGTCAATAGAAGTTGAGACACTGCATTCTTAGATTTAGTATCATTCTGAGAGAATTCATCTTAATTTTATTTAATTAATAATCTACTATTAATTAAGTTTTAAGCCATTAAAACTTTGGTAGTTTTCTTTTTATAATTAAAACATTGGGAAATCAGTGAAAAAGAAAAACACAAGGAATGGGAAAGAAACTTTGCTAGCTACACATCTGACAGATTGATATGCAGAATATAAAAAGAATGAGGAAGAAAGAAAGAAAGAGCAAAATACCCATTAAAAGAGTATGCCTGAATTTTATAAATCGTAACTGTAAAGATGCTCACCATTGTGCTAGGAAACAATACTTACAAGAACAAAATCTGGTTGACATTTGTATCTTTAATAGACTAGGAAAATATTCAACCTCACAATAAAGACCTCAAATTATTAGTATCCATCATATATAAGGTTGTAATAAATAATGTCTAATAAATACTAGGAAATTATTCATGTATTACTAGTAGGGAGGAGAAATGATTTTGTCATGTTTATAGAATTATATGGCAACATCTAATCTTTAAAATTCTGTTCAGTGATTTCATTTCTACTTATTTGTTTCCAATCAACTTTTATACAAAATGTCCAGCTGCAGAAATTTTATGACATTTTTGCAAACTTTTTGTAATGATTTTATTAAATAGTCATTAATAATAAAAGGAACCATTCACAATCTTAGAGGCAAAATATTAACATAGCAATATACTAAATAGGCCTGGGACCTAAAGAAAGAATTCTCAAATGGAAAAAAATAAATTGATAATAAATATCCCCAAAATGTCCATTATCCATGGTAAAAAGGGAAATCCAAATCAAAACAACTTTGAGATTTCATCTTACCCCAGTCAGAATGGCAAAGATCAACAAAACAACCTACAACAAATGTTGAAGGGGGTATGGGGTAAAGGGAGTCCTTGCTCACTATTCTTCACATTGCAAGCTGATGAAGCCACTATGGAAATCAGTGTGAAGAATCTCAAAAAGTTAAAAGTAAATCCCCCATATGATCCAGCTATACCACTCCAATACAAAAAACAAAAAGCAAAAGCAAAACAAAACAAAATTACCAAATCATGTTCATAGAATGCTGCTCTGTTCAAAAGAGCTAGGAATTGGAAACAATGTAAATGATGTTCAGCCTATGAATGGATAATGAAAATTTGGTCCATTTACATTATGGAATAGTGCTCAGTGGTTAAAAGAAAAAATGAAATCATGAACTATGCAGGTAAACGGATGAAAGATTATACTGGGTGAGGTAGCCCAGATGCAGAAAGACAAACACTACATGTTCTCTCTCACCTACAAATGTTCAGACATGGGTATGTACTCTGAAGCAGCTGCAGAAACAAAGACATTAAAAAGGGACCACTGCTTGGGTTGGTTGGGGTGCAATAAAGAGGGGAACAGCAGGGTACAAGTGGTCTCATGGGAGAAATGGGGGGAAACAGGAAACAGATGAGAGAGATAAAAAAGAGGGGGTGGGTAAAATAGCAGTAAGGATTTCTGAAAAAATCATAAGGCGTCATTATGATTAAATATTAAATATACTATTAAATATCTACCTAAAAATACCTACAAGATACATAAGTCAATGTATAAGGAAAATGGTCCTGTCAGGGCCTACAAATTTTCCCCCAAGAGCTGAAATCCATTTTACAAAAACCTCAACAAGGCATCAGAAGCCTCCTCTTCAGTTGTTGGCCATGGTTATCAAGAGACTTCTTCCAAAAACATCACAATCCCTTGCTATTGCCATTGGTTGCCTTCCCGAGATGGAAAGTGCATCCCTATTGCTGAAAACACCTCTCACTTCAGACACAGGGCTCAAAGGTCTCTGAACTGCAAATGACATGAAAGCCTTCTTCCTGAGGACAAGAGTTCACAGAACCAGAAGGCACCATGTAAACTTTCAACAGAGGCAAACAACCGAAAATCCTATATAGCTTTGACTCATATAAACAATAACAGTGGCCAGCAAGATGCAAGTATCCTGATATAGGCAGAGTTTTTCTGTTCTGCAGTAGTTGCCAAATAACTGCAGCCACTTTCCAAATAATGAACTCAGAGATTTAATATACATTATGAATACTTGGCCAATAGCTCAGGCTTGTTACTAGCTAACGTTTACATTTAAATTAACCCATATTTCTTATCTACAGTCTACCATGTGGCTTGGTACCTTTTCTCAGTATGGCATGCTCATCTGGCCTCTCCATGTGTTTGCTCAGGACTCCTCTGATTCAACTGCTCTTCCTCACAGCATCCTCTTAATCTGGTTTTTCAACCTAACCTTCTCCTGCTCGGCTATAGGCCAGTCAGCTCTTTATTAGTCAATGAGAGTAATACACATTGACAGTGTACAAAAAGATGGTTCCACAGCACTCTAATGGTAAATTAGTGGCATGTGTGCATTGGCAGCAATCAACAGCTGGATAGGTATCAGAACCTAGCCAAGTACCAAGAACTAGTAAAGTCATGGCTCATGGAGGTCAACTGACTGTTGGCAGCCCTGTGACCTAGTTTTGGATCAGTATATGACTGCTTATTCAACAGGTCTCCAGATGAGAAAAAGCCCATGGGAGAGAGTCACACTCAGCAAGGACCAATAGTGGACTTTGAAACACTGCAGAATACTGGTGGGTGGGATGGCACAGTCTGCTTATTCTCTTCGCTCTCATAATACTGATGACTCAGTTTATAGTGTCACTTTGTCAATCATGCACGGGACAGATGTGATCATTCCTGGAAACCCCAGTTTTTGTAGAATATCTTTCCCTAACTCTGGGAGCTGATGCTTCTCATGTTTCTTGTCTGGGCATGCCAGCTGTCATTTCTTACTCTGGGAGCTTCTGATTCAGTGCTGACAAGAACAGAGGTACATCACTCTCATTTCTGTAAATATATTTTGAACAAGATTGTTGTTCTTCATGTGTTTTATGTAAATCACCTTTTAGTTTTGTAAACTAAGGCCAGCATGTACCCGGTTCGATATTTGGCCAACCTAACAAAATGATAAGTGTTGGTTTTGGTTTTGAAATGTTTTGATGGAAAAGTTGGAGAAAATACACATTTGACATATTTGATTTTGCTGGTGGCTAATGTTGGGCACTTGAAAAAAAACATTTTTGTTACTATAGAAAAACATGCATGTTTTTTATGTATAAATAAATATGGCTGCTGCTATTCAGGCTGGGCACTTGAGTAAAACTCATCTGGTGGTTGAATAATTCATTTCTTTGCACCAACGCCCCTTCCCCATCTCTGGATCTGAACCCAGGCTGTAGCAGGACCATGGCAACCTACAAACACCACTATAACAAAACAGCATACTCCCTAACTATATTTTAAATATTTCTTCTTATATCCACAGAAAAGTGTAGTCCTTACCTTACATCATGAAAATTTCTCTTTGCAACAGATGGAGACCACAACAGGAACTACATCTGCTCAAAAGCCATAGTTGTGGAGTTCAGTTCCAACTGATGTATCTACAACACAGCTTCTGCAGCTAAGGCTCAGAAATCATTGCAGAAGAGTCAGAAAGATTGTAAATGCTACAGGAACAGGGAGTTTGTTGTGGCATTGTGTCTCTTAGTAATGGGGGAAGCTATACTCACAATGTATCACCAACATGACTGCCTAAATATTAGCTGGAAAGCTCAAGAAAAGACATGCTATTATGCATTAAAAAAAAAAGTTCAGGAAGTCTCAAAGAACTACAGGCAATTAAGGAATGTTGAGCGGGAGAAATAGTTTTTCTCTGGGGAAGAGCACACCAATTATTTATCCAATATAGAATCATCAGCCCTTAAAACATACATATAATAATATTATACAGACTGAACGGTTTGAATTTATGTATTTAGGAATATATGTGTGTGTATGTGTGTGTGTGTGTGTGTGTGTGTGTGTTTGTGTGTGTGTGTGTGTGTGTGATATACTCTTAATTACCCAATAACAATTACAAATTTGAAAAGGAGCAAATGAATGAAAAGATTTTTTTTCCCTGTGGGTCCCTTCCATAGTCATACTGAGTGCAAAAACAGGATCTTCAAGAGAGTTTAGAAATCTGGAGTATATACTTTCTAGAAATGTTGGAAATTAGTAAGTGATAATTTATATACACTAAACTGGGTTACACACACACACACACACACTCCCCCCCCACACACACACCCATTGAGTGCATTAATGGGCTTTAATTTTCCCTGGGAATTTACCCCCACATAACATAAATCTGCTTGATATAATCCACAAGAAATTTCTTTGCCATTAGGTGTGCCTAGAACCAGCTTCAGACCTACAATCAGCTCTGCGCCTAGCCCCAGCCCTAGACCCAGAATCAAGTGGCCACTGAAAGGAGCACTATACCTAGACCAGTTCCACTTCCTTGGCTGAAGTCTAAAAATAATCTCAACAGTTTAAGTCGGTTTGTTAAGAGATGTCTGCAAAGCCTTATATGATATGTCATGGTCATGGTAGCCAAGTATGGTGTCAATCTAAGTATTCCTATCCAGGTGAAGGAATGTAGAAAATGTGTGATGTGTCTATATTATTTGTATATGAAAGTGCAATCCAATGATATAAAGTGAAAGAAAATGGATTTAGTAAGATAAATATCATATGCTTTTCATTTATATGTAGACTCTAAATTTTATAGATATTTTCTCTATTACAGAAAGAGAGAGGGGGGACAAGAAAATGTAGTGGAGAGTGAATGGGTAAATTTGACTAAAAGTTGTCAAAGAAATAATACCTTTGAAAACCTTTCATATATGTACTCTAATTTTTAAAACTTGGGCCTCTGGTAGTGGATAAGTATTTATCCCTAGTATACAAATGGACTTTGGGAGCCCATTCCACACAGAGGGATACTCCCTCAGCCTAGACACATGGGGGAGGGCCTTGACCTGCTCCAAATGATATGACAGACTTTGAAGATCCCCCATGGAAGGCATCACCCTCCCTGGGGAGCAGGAAGGGGATGGGATGGGGATTTGAGGGGGGGACAGGATAGGGCAGGAAGGTAAGGGAACTGGGATTGATATGTAAAACAAGCTCGTTACTAATTTAAGTTTTAAAAACTATATAAAAATTGAATGAAACCACTGACAAAAGGAGACTCAGGTGTTGTTAAAATAACAAATAATGCTATAATTGAAAAATCAGTTAAATACACTTTAAAATACAATTTAAACGCTTTAGGAGGTTGGCTGTGAGAGCATGTCCTTGAATCCCAGCACAGAAAGAATTGAGCTTCGCCTGGTTTACCAAGTGAACTGAGCTGCCTGAGTTACACAGTAAGAACTTGTCCCCTAAAATTAGAAGTGAAGATACATCTCTGCGCAGTATGTATGCATGTCACAGGCAGGCCCTTGGGCTTAATCCTCAGTGTACTAATTTAAAAAGTTAGCACACAAAGCACACTGATATTGGAAATGCATGAGTAAAATAAGCACCAAACTATTGCTTTGTTCAGTTTCAAATAATCTCAAACTAAGCATCAATTTATGACATCTTAATAGATTTTTAGAATCCAATAACATTTACTGATCTGAAGCACAGATTTCCTAAGTGTCTCTTCATTCTTTTTATTGGCATGAGGAATTATGAAATCACTTTTATGACAATAATTATTCTATTTTCATGTCATGAGCTATATCTCTTGAAAGTAAATTTATTTCTGTAAAGAAGTGAATTCACAAAATTCTTTCTTTGTGGGTCAATAAAATTTATTGTAATATCTTTACCTAGACTCTTATTTTCCTATTGTAAAGAGAAACTAGGACTGAAATCCAGTAAATTTTTTTCTGAATCATGATTGTTATAGAAATAAGTAGCCATTGGCCTGATTAGATTATATTATTTCCTTGATTGTTTTTTATGAGATTGAGATATTATATATCTTCTTGAAATTACATAAAATTTAAATAATGTTTGATTTTTTTGTTTGTTTGTTTTTGTAGTAGAGAGGCCACATTCCTTTAATCCCAGACAGAACTCAGGAGGCAGAAGCTGTTGGATCTCTGTATGTTTGAAACCACTATGGTCTACATAATGAGTTCCAGGCCCTCCAGACTTACACAGTGAGACCGTATCTTCAAAAAAATAAATTGTGTAACTTAAGATGAGTATGATCAGCATCATTGTTTTATATTTCTAATGATTTTTGTGGGAAAAGTTCTTAAATTAATGATTAACTCTAATAGGTTAGCTCTTCTTAATTTGGGTTTTTGTTGTTGTTTTCTTTTTTATTTAATTTTGAAACAAGGTTGTTTTACATGTCAATCTCAGTTCCCTCACCCTCCCATCCTCCCCTATCACCCACATCAAACCCCAACCCATCCCCTTTCTGCTCCCCAGGGAGGGTGAGACTTTCCATGGGGGATCTTCAAAGTGTGTCATATTATTTGGGGCAGGGCCTAGGCTCTCCCCCATGTGTCTAGGCTGAGACAGTATCCCTATGTATGGAATGGGCTCCCAAAGTCCATTCATATACTAGGGATAAATACTGATCCATTACCAGAGGCTCCATAGACTGCCCAGTCCTCCTAACTGAGACCCACATTCAGGGGTTCTTGGTCAGTCCTATGCTGGTTTCCCAGATATGAAACTGGGATGCATGAGCTCCCCCTTGTTCAGGTCAGCTGATTCTGTGGGTTTCTCCAGTCTGGTCTTGATCCCTTTGCTCATCATTCCTCCCTCTAGTAGCAGATGGAAGCAGAAGCAGACACCCACATTTCTTTCCAATTTGTATCAGAACTAAAATTCTGCAAAATAATAGTATCTCTAAGGATTCATTTTCTCTATTCTGAGAAAATAAAAGGAAGAAAATGCCCACAAAGCAGGGCATAGTGGGGCCTACAATATATTGTAATAATTTATCATCCGTGTATGATCATGTTAGCTGGCATTTAATCTCCTGCAAACAGCAGGATTTGACTCTTAGTTATTTGCTTATAGTTAAGTTTGTCTAATATCTACTTAAAATAAACTGTCTATTAGTTTCTCAAAATTTATAAAGTCTTGGTGTTTCTTCCCAATTTAACTCCTTCTAGTGAACCTTGAGGAACTGTTAATAGATAAACATTAGTTTTGATTAATGCTTATTTTCTTCCATTGTTTATTTAGTAAACAGAAAGTTGATCAAGCAAAATACTTCACTAGAAAAAAAATGTTTTTTGGGCTATTTTAGTAATTATTGACAACAAAATAGAAGTGTTCTGTGGTTGGAACTTTCAGTGCCTTTTTATTTTGATGGTCAATGTCTTTTGTTCGCTTGCTTCAGCAAAGATTAGACTCCTTGACTATTCATGTTCTGTCACATCTAAAAGTAAATCAAATCAATTTGATGAAGACAATAACTGTCAAAAGCCTATAAGATAGGAACTAGTACCTGAACATAAATAAAATATCATTTCAGTGTCACTTATATAAAATGATACAAAAACATAGCCATGAGGCTTAGTTTAAACCAGATGTGGCTTAAACTATATATGTATAATGCAGTGATTGATTTCTAATGGTTTTTAAAGGCTGGAACAACATCTGATCTCAAATCCCAACATACACAGCAGGTAAAACCCATTGAGCTCCACTGTCCACTGGGTCCATTTCTTCCATCCCTTCATTCCACAAAAAGAAGACTCACACTAATTCTAGAAAGATTTCAGAACATGATGATAAAATCACAGAATTTCAAAAGACACTAAATAGTTAACATAAAGTTAGTGGGCATAGGACTAGACTGGTATTCTCCCAAAATCCCTCTTATGGCTTGAGGCAGCACTATAATACTCATGGATGAAATATGGGCCTCAGAGCTCATGAAACCCCTGTTTATGGCTTCAATACTAAAAAGTAAACTCTTTAATCCTGACGAGATGGCATATTCCTGTGATCTCAATACTGATATGTGTAAGTGTGTACTGTACAACCCTCTCTCTCTCTCTCTCTCTCTCTCTCTCTCTCTTTCTCTCTTACACACACACACACACACACACACACACAAACACACAATCAGCTCATATGTATCAGATGAATGACACTGTATGAATGTAAGGAAGGAATTTATTGTATTTTATTAATAATTAGTGGGAGTCTTGATAATGTTGCATAGTTTCATGATAAAAATAGTAGAAAATATAATGAAGATTATGGAATCATTGATGTTGTGGAAGCAGCAAAAGTTGCTAATTATTTTATAAATCAAAGTACAAGGAATAAATAGTGCCTAGGGAATTCAAATCATTAATAGAAATAAATAACAGCACAAGTTTTCATGAGCATGCATGCTGCCCTCAAGGTGTAAGCATTTGACTCCTCCACTAAGTCTTTTCACAAAGTCTAGCCAAAATATTTGGCTATGAGATACCTGTATCTTATCACAAAGCAGCAGTATAGTATTAGTATTTTGAGAATTCTGTAGGTAAGCTGTATTATTGATGAATTTAATTTTAGAATAGTAAGCATATTTGCTATTTTAAAAAGCAGTCCAAGAATGCTGAGAACTATACTTCCAATGGAGAATGGTTGTTTACAGATTTCTTCTGATTATAGACCAAAAAAATAAAAAAATAAAAAATAAAAAAATCTCAAACTGGTTGACTTAAAACAAAAAAAAATTATCTTTTCTCAGTTTGGGGCAATAGAAGTCCAATATCAAGATGCTGTTGGTATTATGCTTCCTCTGGAGGCTCTAGGGAAGACTTATCTCTTTGAGCTTCTGGTGACCTCAGTCGTGCTCACCTATGATGGCGTAACTTCAGTCACGACACTCGTCACATGGACGTCTCTCGTCAGAGTCTTGACTCTTCTTTTCTGATAAAGTTTCCAGCTCACAGTAGCCCTTCCCTTAACAATCTTAGCATAATGTGCTTTGTGCATGCAGACACTATCTCCAAACATGGCCACATCACAGATTTGGGGGATAGGAGTTCATCACTTCGTCATATCTTCCGACCAGACACAATTCAATCTCTAGAAGATGTAGTCTAAATATATATAGAAAGCATAGAATATTCCCAAGTACTCTTTATTACAAATAAAATTTTTGCATAATTTTTAATCATTGTATTTAATTTCCCTTTATGTGTAATGTAGATGAATATCTTAAAGTAAAAGATAGTTTAAAGTTTGAGAGCTTTACAGAAAGCCCTACACTTTCGAAACCTTTTAGTGTAGTGTAATATTTATGAGAAATCATGTATTCTCATGCTGTGCATAACTATGGCCTCCTGCCCAAGTCTGAGCTGGTACATGCTTATTCACACATACCATTTATAGATACTACATCAGGGGCTGCAAGTGGCATCTCACAGGAGAACAAACCAATAAACCCTTAATTTGTAAATGGTGGTTTCTGTTTCAAGTTCTTGCACTGCTTGGATTCCTGTCCTGACTTCCCTCAGAAATAAACCCTTTGTCCCCAAGTCATTTTCCATCATAGTATTTGTATAGCAACAGAAACAAACTGAGACAGTAACACTTCTTCGGCTTTATAACCTTTACCTGTCATGGTGTTTGAATTTACTTATCCATTCTAAATACACAGTTTATGTGAAAATACTCAGATAACACATTCAAAAATAAGGAGAGGATAGCTGCAGCTTCCTTTGTGTTTGGTCTGTGCAAGATCAACCCATTTCACCAGCCTTCATATGAACATCCTCCAGCTATGGAGCTGATACATTTCAACTTCAGCTGCGACCAGACTATCTGCAAAGGTATTCAGCTTCATCGCCCCAGGTTACTCATAACACTTCTCAACTTAAATCTTCTTGTATGCCTTTTCCTCCTTATTTTAGTTATAATTTATATCTCAACCCTACCACCTCCACAGGACACTCCCGAAAGTCCTGTTATCAACTGAGATAATCACAAAAGTGCCTTTCCATTTATTAGATGCTGAATTTCTATTATTGTGTATATGTGGTTGTCAACTAATCTCCATCATCCTCACTAGACATTTACCTGTGCCAAATAATATAGAGTGGAAGAATGAACACAAACTACAGGGGCGCTATAGAGAGGGCTCAGAATTAAGAGTGGATACTGCTCTTGTAGAGGACCCAATTCATATACACACACACAAGCATGTACACACATACCCACAATCTCTATAAAAAAATCACTTTCATGAGAAGTAACAGTGATGGAAAAGAAGAGTTTTTTGTTGAGTGCAAGTTTGAGGTCTGAGCAGAGGAAGAGCCTGGCTACAAAAGACAGAAGACCCTTGCCTCAGTCTGAATTTCTATGGGAGCTCTGCTCCTATGGGTATAAACTCTCCTTCTCAGACTAGAAATAAAATTCTCAAGTTCTCTTTTGTTATTTTAAGCCTGAAAGGGGTCTTGTTTTTATCAAAGACATGTAGAAATGTAAATTTGTTCTGGTCAAGTAACAGACTTTATGGGGATCAGCATCAAAAAAATTCTCTATTGACTTTGCCCAAAATAAAATGTTTTATTAGTAACATTCTGTAGCACTGTTTACCCACAGTCAGATGATGATGATGATGATGATGATGATGATGATGATGATGATTACTATTATTTGGCTGTTCGAGACAGGGTTTCTCTGCATTGCTTTGGAGCCTGCCCTGGAACTAGCTGAGTGAGATCTGCCTGCCTCTACCTCCCAAGTGCTGGGACTAAAGGTGTGCACCACCAACTCCCAGCAGTTTAATTATTTTTAATAAAAACAATTGTATTTACTTATAAGAATTCAGAATGTCAACCAAACAACTCCTTTTTTTGCAATTATGGAGTGGTATTCAGTTAACAGAACAACAATTATCTTCATATAAGCTGCATCAGAGACAACTGAAGATGGAAAAAAAAACAACAACAAAACAAATAAGCAAACAAAAAAACTACCGTACCTAATTTGTGCTGTGCACCAACAAAAACCTGATTTAAATTTCCATACCAATTTACAACCTCCAGACTGTACCAGCCAAGTTTAGTGGCTATTGAAATTACCACCAGGACAAGACTGTCTAATGGCACATTCGGTAGTGTGTTAACTATACACAAAGACACTGTGCAGTTTAAAAACAAATCCTATACAGCCTTACATTGATGGGAGATGTTATTCTGTAAGTATGTTTCTCATACAGGTTAATGAATAAAACACTGTGGCCAATAGGAAAGCAAGATAGGCGGGGCTAGGAGACTAGGAGAAAAGAGGAAGTAGGGAGGAGGAGTCAAGATGGAGAGCTCAAAGAGTTAGTGGGCCAGCCTCTCTGGCTGATAAGATGACCACGTGAAAGTACTTAGAATAGTAGAAATGGGTTAATCATTAAGACAGAGCTAGCCGGTAACAAACGAGTACCTGGCCAACAGCCTTATATCAAATACAGAGTCTCTGAGTATTATTGGGGGCTGGCGTGGCAGGGGGACCAGGCAGGCTGGCGGAAAACATACACATTACATTACATTATTTTTTTCTTTTTGGTTTTTTGAGACATGGTTTCTCTGTATTATTTTGAAGTCTGTCTTGGAACTCGCTCTGTAGACCGGCTGGCCTCGGACTCACAGAGATCTACCTGCCTCTGCCTCCCAAGTGCTGGGACTAAAAGCGTGTGCCACCAACAAACAATTTTTTGTTCTTTAGGTTTTTTTGTTGGTTTGTTTGTTTTGTTTTTTTTCTTTAAAAGTAGCGAGTTGGGCATAGGGGGGTTAAATGCCTTATAGACATAAACAAACTGCGCTAAAACCAACTTATTCATCATCACCTTCATCTTTCTTTCTCATCCTCTTCATTCTCCTCATCACCTTCTGCTTCCTTTTTTTCTTGCTCTTTTCTGCCTTCTGCTTCTGCCTTCACCCTTGACCACCATCATCCCCTTTTCTTTTCTTCTGCAGTGGGTTTTCCTTTAGCTCTGTAAGCACAGCAATTTCCTTTCCGTCCTTCTCCTTCAGCTTGGCAGCCTTCTTTCTGCATCGCTGCTTGTCATCTGCTGCAGTGTGGTCCCACATCCGCTCCCAGCTTCTTTGTATCATCACAATGGACAAGCCAGGGTGTGCTCCTTTGGTTTTGGGGCGATACTCAGAACAGAACAAGAAGACTGAAGGAGGCCTCAGATGCATTGAGGCCCTTGAACTTCTTTTTGACCTCCCCTTTGGAAGAGATGTAGGTTTTCGTTTCTCTGTCATACGGAGTTTTGTCAGCCTTTGCCACGTCTTCAAATTTCTCCTGTCCTTTAGCAGACAGGGTCTCCCATCTTTCTGATCACTTCTTCAAGAACTCTGGGAAGCTGACAAGCATCAGCTGTTTCTCCTTGTGGAAAGCATGCGTGTGAGCACATTTTGCCTCTCGGCTTCTTAGGATCTTGTTTGCCCATGTTTAATTGATTTTCTTCTGCGAGGCAGAGTCACCCCGGTGCACTTCTGGCTTGTGCTTGCTCTGGTGCTGTCTCTGTGGAGCTCAATGGACTGCAATCAGTTTAATTATGTTTTACCTGAAGATATGTGTGTGTGCATGCACATATATGTGTGCACACGCGTGCATGCTTGTATAAAATAGGAATGTCATCCAGGGTTTTATGTTCCATAATTAAAATGCAGCTTAGCTATGTATCGTAAGCCCTGTGACCAGTCCTTCTGGGAAACACTTTCACAAACATTATAGCTAAAACTGGAAATAGTAAAGGATAATCAATTCTAAACAAATTAAAAAGGTAAACATAACCAGAATAAATTGATGTCACCCGCATACGTATTGAAGGATATTGTTCCCAGGAAGCTGAATGTCTCAACAAAATGAAAGGCAACACTAGGAAAATTTCAGGATGGAGAATGCAGTTTCTTTAGTAAATGTCATAATAAACAAGCTAGAAAAAGTCAGCTGCTCAGAGAAGAGTGGCCTTCTACATTGCTAAATCCAGGACGTTACCTATCAGAAACGGTTAAGAACTAAACACATTTTAGAAAAAAGTCGAATACTGCATATACTCTTTAAGGAATATGCTCTATCTTATTATTCAACATTCAGCCCTAGTCTGCATTTTGTCAATTCATTTAAACGACAAAAGTAAAATTAAAAACAAAACCAACCAAACAAACAAAAAACTCTGTCGAGAAATAATCACCTTGAACTACTGAATCTGTATGCTCCAGGAACCATGTCTGTCAGGTCTTTGACCTGTGTGACATCACATGGACTTCACGTATTACAGCTGATGGTCTTTTAATATAGAGATATCTCTGCCATTCCTTTCTGTGCTCAGCATTTATGTTTCCTGAAGAACAGAGGAGTGGAGGGGATTTCTTACAGTTTATATTTTATTAAGTGCATCAAATTCATGTTACTTTCATCTCTTCCTCCTCATTTTACTCCCCATTCTCTTTCTTTAGAGCTGGGCATCAGACTCTCAGTTTTTCCTTCGTGTGCAATGACTTAGTGGTTCTACCCAGTGAGCTAATCTCTAACCTAAATTATCTTAGTTTTCTTTATTTAGAAATAGACCATTTCATATGAAGTGTTATTTTCTTGCCCCTAGGAGAACCACATCTATGGTCATCTTTGGATGAGCAACAGTACATGCATTCCAGATTCTTTGTTTCTAGTATTTTTAATTATTATTATTATTAATAATATAATTTAAAAATTTTACATGTCGATCCCAGTTTCTTCTCTTACATTCCCTCCCTCCCTCTTACCCACCACCCCTATTCCACATGTCGGGCTATGCTATCCTGGTTGGGTCATGTACTTCTGCCAAGTCATTTGAAGCAGGGACTACGACTTCTCTCCTGTTTCTAGGTTAAGGATGTGTCCATAAGGTCCTTTTTGCATTGGGAATACATCCTGGTTCTATTGTCTGAGGTCCCTTAGACTGCTCAGTTCTTCTAGCTGAGACCCATATTCAGGGGGTCTGAGTCTGTCCCATTCTGGATTCCCAGCTATCGGTCTGGGAGGCCCATTAGTTCCTCCTTGTTCAGGTCAGCTGTCTTTGTGTGTTTCTGCAACCTGGTCTTGTCCTCTCTCTCTGCATCTGGATTCTAGTTCAACTCAGTGTTTAGTTATGGGTGTTTGCTTCTGTTTCCAACAGGTACTAGATGAGGGCTCCATGATGGTGGATAATTTAGTTGATGATCTCACTATCAGGAAAGGGCATTTATGGTAGCCTTTCCACAGTTGCTCAAATTGTTAATTGGAGTCAGTCTTGTAGTTCTCTAGACCATTCTTTAGGCTCAGTTTTTTCTCTTCAAACCAATAATGGCTTCCTCTTTTATGTTCTCTCTTTCTTTCTCTTTTCTGTCTTTTATTCCTATCCTGACTCACTCTTCCTAGTCATGCGTGCTTTCCTCTCCTCCCCTTCTTTCGCCTAGTTCTCTCTCCAGTCACTAACCCCCCCCCCACTTCTTATGTGCTTTTAGGGACTTGCCCCTTCCCCCTTTTGTGAGGGACCTTATATGAATCTCTTACAATACACTTTGTATCCTAGTTCCTCTGGTGGTGTGAATTATAGGCTGGTGATCCTATGCTCTAGGTCTAAAACCCATATATGAGCAAGTACATACCCTGTTCCTCTTTTTGTGACTGGCTTACCTCGTTCAGGATGGTTTCTCCAAGTTCCATCCACTTGCCTGAGAATTTCAAGATTCTGCTATTATTTTTCTGCAGAGTAGTATTCCATTGTGTATATGTGCCACATCTGCTTTATCCATACTCTAGATGAGGGACATTGAGGTTGTTTCCAGGTTCTTGCTATTACAAATAATGCTGTTATTCAAATAATGTGAACATAGTTGAGCACACATCTTTGTTGCTTGGATATGGGTCATTTGTATATATATCTAAGAGGGGAATTGCTGGGTCCTGTGGTAAGGTAATTCCCATTTTCCTGAGGAACCACCATACTGATCTCCAAAATGGCTGTACAAGTTTGTACTGCCGCCAGCAGGGAAGGAGTGCAACCCTTTCTCCACATCCTCTCCAGCATAAGTTATCATAGGTGTTTCTAATTTTAGCCATTCTGGCAGGAGTAAGATGGTATTTCAAAGTTGTTTTGATTTGCATTTCCCTGATAGCTAAGGATGTCCAGCACTTTAAGTCTTTCAGCCTCTTTAATTTCCTCCATTGAGAATTCTTTCTTCAATTCTGTACCCCATTTTTTTAAATAGGGCTATTTGGTGTTTTGTTGACTAGTTTCTTGAGTTCTTTTTATATTTTGGAGATCAGCCCTTTGTCAGATGTAGAATTGGTAAAAATCTTTTCTCAGTCTGTGGGCTGCCATTTGGTCTTGTCAACTGTGTCCTTTCCCTTACAGAAGCTTCTACGGTTGAGGAGGTCCCACTTATTAATTGTTGATCTCGGTGCCTGTGCTACTGCAGTTATTTTCAGGAAGCAGTCTCCTATACCAATTTGTTCAAGGGTACCTCCTACTTTCTCTTCTAAGAGGTTCAGTGTAGCTGGATTCATGTTGAGGTCTTTAATCCATTTGGACTTGAGTTTTGTGCATGGCGATAGACATGGGTCTATCTGCAGTATTCTACACATCATCATCCAATTGTGCCAGCACCATTTGTTGAAGATGCTTTCTCCCATGCCCCCATTGTATTCTTTTAGCTTTGTTTATGTCGAAAATCAGGTGTTCATAGGTGTGTGGATTAATATCGGGATTTTTTATTCGATTCCATTGGTCTATTTCTCTATTTTTGTGCATACTAGGCTGTTTTCAGGACTATAGCTCTGTAGTAGAGCTTAAAGTCAGGGATGGTGATGCCTCCTGAAGTTCTTTTATTGTACAGGGTTGTTTTGGCTATCCTGGGTCTTTTATTTTTTAAAATAAAGTTGATTATTCCTTTCAAGGTCAGTGAAGAATTGTACAGGGATTTTAATGAGGATTGCATTGAATCTGTGGATTGCAAAATTGCCATTTTTACTATCCTTCCTATCCAAGAGCATGGGAGATCTTTCTATTTTCTATTATCTTCTGTAATTTATTTCTTTAAAGCTACAAAGTTCTTATTGTATAGGTCTTTCACATGTTTGGTAAGCATTACCCCAAGATGCTTTATGCTGTTTGTGGCTATTGTAAAGGGTGATTTTTCTCTGATTTCTTTCTCAGCCTCTTTGTCTTCTGAATAAAGTAGGGCTACTGATTTTTTTTTTTTAGTTTATCTTGTATCCTGCTAGTTTGCTGAAAGTATTTATCATCTGTAGGAGGTCCCCTGTAGAGTTTATGGGGTCGCTTATGTAAACTATCATATCATCTGCAAATAGAGACAGTTTGACTTCTTCCTTTCCAATTTGATCCCCTTGATCTCCTTTTGTTGTCTTATAGCTTTAGCTAGAATTTCAAGTACAATACTGAAGAGATATGGAGAGGACAGCCTTGTCTTGTTCCTGATTTTAGAGGATTGCCTTAAGCTTCTCTCAATTCAGTTTGGGTTGGCTGTTGGTTTATTGCTCTTATTATGTTTAGGTATGTTCCTGTTATCCCTGATCTCCTCAAGACCTTTATCATGAAAGGGTGTTGAATTTTGTCAAAAGGCTTTTTTAGCATCTAGGGAGATGATCATATGGTTTTTCTTTTTCATTTTGTTTATATGATGGATCACGTTGAAAGATTTTCATATGTTAAACCATCCCTGTAACCCAGGGATGAAGCCTACTTGGTCATGGTGGATGATTTCTCTGATGTATTCTTGGATTTAGTTTGCCAGTATTTTATTGAGTATTTTTGCATCGATGTTCATCAGAGATATTGGTCTGTAGTTTCCTTTCTTAGTTGTATCTTTGTGAGGTTTGGGTACCAAGGTGATTGTGGCCTCATAGAAAGAATTTGATAATGAGCCTTCTGTTTCTATTGTGTGGAACACTTTGAGGAGTATTGGAATTAGCTCTTCCTCGAATTTCTGGTAGAATTCTGCACTGAAGTCATCTATCTGTACCTGGGCTTTTTTTGGTTGGAAGACTTTCGATGACTGCTTATATTTCATTGGGGGTTATAAGTCTAATGAAGTTGTTCTTCTGTTCTTGATTTAATTTTGGTAAGTGATAGTTATCCAGAAGTTTGTCCATTTCCTTTGAATTTTCAAATTTTGTGGAGTACAAGTTTTCAAAGTATAATCTGAAAGTTGTCTGGATTTCTTCTGTGTCCGTTGTTATGTCCCCCTTTTCATTTCTGATTTTGTTAATTTGCATGTTCTCTCTGTTTTTGTTTGTTTGTTTGTTTGTTTGTTTTTGTTAGTTTGGATAAGAGTTTATCTCGTTGATTTTCTCAAAAACCAACTCTTTGCCGCATTGATTTTTTTGTATTGTTTTCCTGGTTTCCATTTTATTGATTACAGCCCTCAAATTGATTATTTCCTGGGATCTACTCCTCTGGGGTGAGTTTGCTACTTTTTGTTGTAAGGCTTTCAGTTGCGCTGTTAATTCTCTAGTGTGACTATCCTCTGTTTTCTTCATATGGGCACTCAGTGCAATGAACTTTCCTGGTAACACTGCTTTCAAGGTGTCCCATAAGTTCAGGTATGTTGTGTCCTCATCCTCATTGAATTTTAGGAAGTCCTTAATTTCTTTATTTCTTCTTTGACCCAGGTGTGGTGCAATTGCAGATTGTTCAGTTTCCATGAATTTGTAGGGTTTCTGTGATTTGTGTTGTTGTTGAATTCCAATTTTAAAGCATGGTGGTCTGATAAGATACAGGGGACCATTCCAGTTCTTTTGTATATGTTGAGGTTTGTTATGCCTCCTAGTATGTGGTTGATTTTAGAAAAGGTTTCATGTGGAGCAGAGAAGTTATTTTCTTTTGTGTTTGGGTGGAATGTTCTATAGATGTCTATTAAACCCAGTTGAGACATAACTTCTGTTAGTTCTTTTGTTCTTTGTTGAGTTTCTGGTTGGTGGTCCTGTCTAGTGGTGAGAGTGGTGTGTTGAAGTCTCCCAATATAAGTGTGTGAAGTTTTATGTGAGCTTTGCGTTTTAGTAGCATTTCTTTTACAAATTGGGTGCCTTTGCATTTGGGGCATGGATGTTCAGAATTGAGACTTTGTATTGATGGATTTCTCCTGCAATGAATATGAAATGACCATGTTCATCTCTTTTGGTTAATTTTGGTTTGAAGTCTAACTTGTTAGATATTATGATAGCCATACCTGCTTACTTCTTGGGTCCATTTGATTGGAAGATCTTTTCCCAGCCCTTTACCCTGAGGTAATGTCTATCTTTGAAGCTTAGATATGTTTCTTGTATGCAGCAGAAGAATGAATTCTGTCTTCGTATCCATTCTGTTAGCCTGTGTCTTTTTATAGGTGAGACAAGACCATTAATGTTGAGGGAGAGTAAGGACCATTGATTGTTAATGCTTGTTTGTTTTAGATTTGTTTTTGGCAGTGGTATTGTGAATATATTTGTCCTGCTTTACCCTTGGTTTCTGGTGAAGTGGGATTATCTGTTGCCTACATCTTTGTGAGCATAGTTAACTTCCTTGAGTTGGAGTTTTCCTTCCAAAACTTTCTGAATGGCTGGATTTGTAGATACATATTGTGAAAATCTGGCTTTGTCATTAAATATCTTGTTTTCTCCATCTATAGTGATTGAGAGTTTTGCTGGGTATAGTAGCCTGGGCTGGCACCAGTGGACTCTTAGTACTTGTGGAACATCTGTGTGGGACATTCTGACCTTGAGGGTTTCAATGGAGAAGTCAGGCATACTTCTGATAGGTCTGCCTTTGTATGTTTATGTTATCTGTCCTTTTTCTTTCGCTGCTCTTAATATTCTTTCTTTATTCTGTATGTTAGGTGTTTTGATTATTATATGTCAAGGGGTCTTTTTTCTTTGGTCCAGTCTATTTGATGTTCGGTATGGTTCTTGTACTTTAATGGGCTTGTCCTTCTTCAGATTGGGAAAGCTTTCCTCGATGATTTTGTTGAATATGTTTTCAGCCCCTTTGAGCTGGGCTTTCTCACCTTCCTCTATGCCTATTATTCTTAGATTTGGCCTTTTCACAGTGTCCCACATTTCCTGGATGTTTTGTGTTAAGGATTTGTTGGATTTAGGATTTTCTTTGTTCGATGCTTCTTTTTCCTCTAGTTTATCTTCCGCGCCTGAGATTTTCTCTTCCATCTCTTGAATTCTGTTGGTTATGCTTGTGTCTGTAGCTCCCGATCGTTTGCCCAGTTTTTCTATTTCCAGCATTCCTTCAGTTTGTGTTTTTCTTGTTGTCTCCATTTTTGTTTTCAAGTCTTGAACTGTTTCCTTCACCTGTTTAATTGTTTTTTCTTGGCGTTCTGTACTTTCTTTAATAGATCTATTTATTTCTTCCAATTTTTTTAATTTGTATTTTCTTCCATTTCTTTAAGTGATTTTCTCACATCTTCTTTGAGGGCCTTTATTATTTTTATGACGATAATTTTTAAGTTGTTGTCTTCTGCTTCATCTGCTTTGTTGTGTTCTGGTCTAGTTGGTGTAGATTCCCTAGATTCTGATGGTGTTATTCTTGTCTTTCTGTTGTTAGGTATTTTCTTGTAGTGTCGTCTTCCCATAGCTTCTTCCAGTAGGTGTTGGTGGGGTCTCTCCCACTCTCTATGGCTTACATGGGTCAGAGGTTCCATGTTTGTAGCTCTGGGTGGTCCAACCTCTCTAGGAGGTCTCTCTACAAGCAGTGGTCTGGTGATGGGAGTCAAAGATCAGGCTCCAGCAGAGGACAGCTGAGGCCTCTTTGGCAGAGGCCAGCTCTCAGGATGTTTCCTCAGGGAGAGTTGGGTCTAGCTGGGACCTGGCACTCTCCAGCTGAGTGAGGCTTCTTTAGCAGAGGCCCTGAGATGGGGGCCAAGGATCCAGCCAGCATGAACTCACAGTGGTCCTGCAGAGATTGGCAGATCTCTGGGAGGGGCCCAGAACTCCAGTAGAAGACCGATGATGGGGGTCAGAGATCAGGCAGGTGGAAATTAGGGGTGGTCCTGCGTGGATAGGCAGGTCTATTGTGCCCTTTGTTTCTAGTTTTAAAATTAATGGATTAAGTTAATTCGATAATATTGTCAAACTAAAAGCAAACTATTAGTTCATAGTTTAGTATTTTCATGAACCCACAGATCTCAACACATTTGAATCAACAGAACCCATTCTGTTACCAACTTTGTTGATGATATTATTGTCCTGTTTGTAGCCACAAGACTGTCCTAATCTAATTATTTTTTGACATCACCACTTGTTTTCTGCTGTGGCTTGTTTCAATATCAACTGGCATATTTCCTGCAACCATTTCTCCAAAGAATCTCTAGTTTCTCTAACTGTGAAGTTGGGTTCAGGCACATGCAAGTACTTGGCGTAACTGCTTTCTGTAATATCATAGTAGGCGCTGATTCAATGATCAGAAATTTAATCCAGAAATTTAATCTTGAGTCAACAAACCAAAGCTATTTTTTAAAAGCAAAAATTTGTATTGGGCATTTAAACAACAACAACAGAAAGGCAATGACATAGAAGTTATCTTAAAAATATTGACCAACTCATAAATTTTTTTCCTTCCTCTTTTATAGTTAACCTTGGACTTAAAAACAAACAGGTATAATTAACTCCCAACTTTCAGCTTATTTACATAACACATTCAATTCATCAGCATGTACTCTTGTTGCATATTATGTGCATAACGATGAGAAAGAAAGGTTTTCACATTGGTGATGGGAAGTCTGAGTCATGAGCATTTATAGAGAAGGCAGATATTTTCTCAAAAATATAGCTTTTATGTTGGAACTTCTATTCTCAATTCTTTTAAGTGACATTACTTTGCAGTTTGATGTGTCAAGGGAATGTGTGCTTTGTGAAGGGGAATTGCCATGGATTACTAATTTTGGATACATTTCTTAAAACCTTCATGCAATTAAAGTATCTCAGATCTCTGTAAAGAGATGACATGAATCAGAAAGGTGACTAAAACTATAAGAAAATTATAATTTTAAAACTTTATTGAAAATAAAATAAAGGGCCTAGTTATATTAAATAAGGGAAAAGTTAACACATCTTAAATTGGCCCCTTCCTTTTCTGTGAGAAATAGGCATGTTTAAAACAAATTCCTGTATTAGTAGTGAATTTACTTTTCATGTGGAATTCTTAGTTAAGAGGAACTTCCTTCATTTTAATTCCTTTACATAATACCTTTACATAATTACTTGCTGTGTTGCCAATAGGGTAAGCACTAAGGCATACATAACGGATTGCTTGTGAGGGACAGAGTGAGATAAATATATTCTCATTGATCTCCGAAAACAATGAGTTGGGAATTTTGCCTAGGACCCACATCTAAATCTCTGAATTCATGCAAGCAATAATTTGGAAGCTTCAACAAGCAAAGCCTCAGGGCAACCTTGGAGCCAGTCAGACAGACATGATGTCATATGCACTTTCTTCCCACAGTGACTTCATGACTATGTAACCCAATTGTATTGGGGATTTAGCTGTCTCTGCTCATTCCTCTTGCATATCTAGATTGCTGTCTTTCTCTAACAGCTGCAGGAGGATCATTCAGCCATTGATTTCCTTCAAGATAATTTCACTGTTCATTCTTATTTTTTTTTTTTTTTTTGCTCTGAAGAGTTTTACCTTAAATACCCAGGTATTTTCCTTACTTCCTCACTTTAATGCCACTAATAAATTATATATATTAACTAGTTTGTTCTTTGATGACAATGTATTCATACTTGTTTCTATGTATGTAAACTTACAAATAAAATTGTGTGTGCTTGCCATGTATAACATTATGAGTTAAAATATGTAAACATTCTAAGATGGGTAATTAAAAATAATTAATATATGCATTGCCTTATATGCTTATGAAGTGTAGTAAGGTCATAACTGTATGTCTTTGGAATGTTACTCTACAATATAAAAAGGAACCAAACTGGTTGCTGTGCCTTGGGGTGGGGAGGGTTAGGACCTGAGAGCCTGAGAGCGCTAAGGGACACAGTGCTAGGGACACTGAACAGTCTTCATGATGAGAGAATCTGCGTGTTCAAACTATTAGTGATTTGTTCTGAGTCCACCCCTCCCTTGCTACACAGAGAAGTGATGAAGAAGGAATGCTTGACTCAATGGCCTTGGTTTATGTAGACCAAGACCAGGAAGCCAAGACAACTTTGAGAGTCAGATTACAAATTGTGATGAAGAAATTAGTAACACCCTCCATGTTTAATTCACAATTATTTGCCAGTCATGGAGATTGACCTCATAGAAATAAAAAAAAATATTTATGGGAAAGAAAAACATACTTATGACAATAAAATGAAGAAATTTTACTGTTAACGTAATTGATAAAAAAAAAAAACCCCATAGATGGATATAGGGGTTCAAACTGAGGCTCAAGTAAGCAAAGCAGCTGGCCACCGGCTCTTACCTCTACCTCAGACTGAAAGGATGATCTGGCTAGCTCAACGAATCCTCGGGCTGCAACCCTAGACCACTGCCTCAACGTGGCTGGAGAACAAATCTACACATGAGGCCCTTTGATTTTTCCATTTATACCTCTCAAATCCTGGGATTAAAGGCATGTGATTCCTAAGTGCTGAGATCCCCTTTTTGTGAGCTGTTTTTTTTTAGAACTGGATCAATTTCATTTAGCTCATTGTGGCCTTGAACTCACAGAGATCCATCCTGGGATTAAAGCCACCACCACCTGGACATATGTCTAGCGAGTATGGCTTCTGGGATTAAAGGTATGTATCATCATTGCCTGGCTCTATGAACTTGTGGCTAGCTTTGCTTTCTGATACTTCAGGCAATCTGTAATAAATCATAAATAATATATTACCATTGCTTGGTTCTATAGCTTGTGGCTAGCTTTGCTTTCTGTGCCCTCAGGCAAGCTTTAATAAATCATAAATAATATATCACCACATTTTACCACATTATGCTATTAAAGTTAATGAAAAAGTAGTAATGTTTCTGTTGGTAACCTTTATCTTTCCAAACCCTTACCCATGTTTGTAGATGTTTCGGGACATTTTTAATGGTTAAGATTGATAAATTTAAGAGACAAAAAGTAAAAAAAAAAAAAATACCTACAGACCTAATGAAGATGTAGAACTTTTAGAGGTGAGAAAGCATTGAATTGGGAACTTGAATCCTTAATTTTTTTCATTGAAGCAATTAATGAATCATAAACTGTGCCTGTCAGAACAGCCTGGTGCTTCTGTAATTATGGCACAGGTTTCATTAGCTAGATGCATTAAAGTGTGCCCTAGAAGCACCAAAATGTGTTGATGTCTCCTTCAGGAAAGAAAGTCAGCATTTCCCCATGGATTAATTTGACCAAGGGCAAGCCCAAGTTTGAATCCTCAGCTTCTTCCCCTGTGTGCTTTGCCTGTCTTCTGTGGTAGATGGCTTGTCTTTGTCTGCTGTATCTGATCTCCTCTTGTTGCCTGAATGGATGTGTTGTCCCTCACAAGGCTCGGATCTGTATCTGTTGTGCAGCCTGAAAACATCAGGAAGGGAAAGAATAAGAGAACTTTCTCAGACCCTTTAGCAGAGTTTTACAGGGGATTAAGTTATCTACTCTGATTTACTCCCAGGCACTCAGTACTAAAATATACTGTTATAAATCAATGCCTGTATGTAGCTATGTAGCTTCTGATGGTTATGGTGGATATTTACTATATACAGTTGCTTTTGACCTGTTTGGCTATTTTAATGAAATGATTACCATCACACACACACACACACACACACACAGAGAGAGAGAGAGAGAGAGAGAGAGAGAGAGAGAGAGAGAGAGAGAGAGAGAGAGAGAGAGAGAGACGGCTACCTGCCTTTGGGTTAGAGACATGAAAAAATACATAACTGAAGATTAAATCTCTGCATTAGTCTAGGTTGTGAAAAAGGATTTTATGGGAAATATAAACCAAGTAAGATGGATTGTCATACTATTCTCTTAAAGACAGGTTAAACAAACATGTTAGATACACAGCAAGGTATCAAGCTAAGTTTTAACTGACCTCATGAATTATTATCAGCTTGACCATAAGGTCCAGGATAAGGTTCTAGGTTCTTATATACTCACTTGATTTTCATAGGGAGAACACTTAAAACCTACTGCACTGCTGTTAGCACTTTTCATGAAAACAACGTTATCAACAAGAAACATTACTGTTTTTCATTAATTTCACTAGTACAATGTTGTAAAATTTCATTTACTATCACGAATATATTTTCTTTCTCATAAATTAAATCTTTTTATTTCCACAAAGTTATTTTCTGTGATCCACAAACAGTTGTGAATCACACATAGAGAGGATGTTATTGAGTAGTTGGTTAATGGTTTTTGCCTGACTCAGTCAATGACGAGTCTTGACTTTCTGGCCAGGGTGTGCTGAAACCAAGGCCATTGAGTCCTGCATCCCTTCTTCATCACCTCTCTGTGCAGCAGGGAAAGGGGTGACTCAGAACAAACAAATCATTAGCAGTTTGCACATGCAGACTCCTTCCTATGCTCTCTTCCTGGAGACTATTCAAAGCCCCAGCACTCTCAGGCCGTGTTTCTCCTCAAACAGGCAGGCAGCACTGTAGTATTCACTAGAGTCTGGGTTTCTCTGAGTCTAAGTTCTAGTATCATGTTCCAAAGATAGAGACACGACCTTAGTCCACTTTGAAATAGAAAAGTTTTATTTGTAAACGTTCTGTAATCCTAGACTACATGTGTTATTTAAATGCAGATTTATTTGAACACCAAATCCAAAATGAACTATTTTAACCCGAGTTTTGTTACTTTGGTGAAAAAAAAAAAAAAAAGAAAGAAAGAAAGGTAAAATTTCCAGGCCTTGGTGGCTCATGCCTTTAATCCCAGCACTTGGGAGGCAGAGGCAGGCAGATCTCTCTAAGTTGGAGTCCAGCCCAGGCTAGTTCCAGGACAGCCTCCCAAGCTACAGAGAAATCCCGTCTCGGAAAAAAAAAAGTAAATTCATGTTTCACTTGAAGTACTAGTAATAAATTTTGAACTATAACATTCTGTGTCAGCATTTATGAAATTATGATTCTATTCTCAGTTTTTCTCCCCTGAATTATTTGTTTTACTGCAAATGGAAGAGGGATGGGGAAAGACACATGAATTCAATAATTGATTTCATAAATTCATTAGATTTCAATGATGCTTCCTTGACTATGTCCATTGATTATTTGTTTTATTCATTGAGATGTGGTCTTCTCATGCAAGCCATAGCAATCCTTCTGCCTCTACTGTCAGCTATTGTTTGATTTAAAAGTGAAGTGTTTGAAGGAATGAATTACTTCACAGAATAAGCTAATATCTCATTCTATTTTAACTATTAGAGGTTCAATGTGTTGGTTAGGGTTTGAGGGACCAAAATGTAGTTTGACAAACATGCAAACTTAGATATGAAAGCAAGGACTTGGCCAAGTGTTTGCGGTTGAGATTGGTCAGTGGTCAGTGGAGCTGAAGGATAAATAAAAGTGAGAAAAAAAATACAAAGGGGTGGTGAAAAGAAGATGTTTTTCTGTCGGGGTTTTGAAGGCAGCCAATGCAGCCTCAGATGACCTAGATGGATTCTAATATTAGCTAGACAGAGAATATGTGGGTTGGTGCTACATTGTTGATTGACAGGGACAAGGTTAATAAAATAGTGCTGCATGTTTAAGTTTATTATGACCACTCAAGAGGTTTCATTTGCTCCTTGAATTGAAGAGTTTGGTCAACTTCTTGTGCCAATCCTTAAGTTGAGATAAGGGAAGTTGGAGGGAAGTAGTAGGGGAAGAGCCAATCAAGATACTTTGTAGACATGTATGAATTTTTCAAAGAACAAGTTAGAATATTAGCCTAAAAAGATGAGATATCAAATTTCAATTTGTTTCCCTTGTCAAGGCTAATTTTTAGATTCCGGCACCAATCTCTTTCTTAGGAGCACTTGCAATTGAGGTGCAGTAGCAACACCTGCTCATTCCTAGATTCCTAGATTCTGCTAACTGCATGATGGAACAAACTCATTTTTATTTATCATTGATAGATTTAATCATAGATTAAAGATAGCATGTGCAATACTCTGGAAATATACATAATCAAATTTCTGTATATTAAAAAGGAAATTGTAAGTCCATCAGTTCTTGTCGATTTTAATTTTCTTTAGCAGAAAGTGCTGGATTTAAACCTGGTTTTACCTTTCTCAATGTATCTTAAAGACATCATTCTCTTTTTTGCATGATTACATATTTTTTTCAAACTTTCATTTTAAAAATATGTAGTGCCACCACTCTGGTTCAGGTGTGAAAGAATGTAGAGAGTATTGTGAGAATCAATGATACACGTGACAAGATAATCTTTAAGTGTTTTTATATTTATGATTTTTCTACATGGCACATGAGTATATCTTCACTTCATCCTAAATGCCATAGACATTTTCTTTCTCACTAGAAATATTTTGAGGATGCTATGGCTGCCCATCACCACTACAGGTTTCTCAACTTTGAAATATATAATGTGAGAAATGTAACTATTCATTTGAGCTGACAAATGTAAGTTTTTCCCTTTCACATAATAGTCAAACATAATCTACTTTAATGCATTTGTTTTTAACATATACTGATAGTATTTATTGACTAATGTAAACAATAGTCACAATTTCTTTAAACACAGTTATCAGGATTATTATTTTATCACCTGCCATCTTTTCCTGAACAGCCAGCAAATTCTCAGGAAGCTAAATTTGAACAGTGAATTTCAAAATATCCGCTTTTGTAGATAAGGATGTTGCTAAGTCATTCTTTGAAGACCTTCACAGTTACATACATACATGTCTTTTAAAAGAGTATGCCATTATTAAATCATATACAAGCAGATTTATCACTATGAAAGACATCAATCAGTAGCTAAAAGCTACAGAAATAACAAGGAATTCTCAGATTGACCTTGTTCTAAGAGCTGAGAGGACAGTACTATTTAATTCTGGTAATGACACTATGAAGGGACTGTTCTTGCTATCTACTCTTTCTAGATAAAGGCACTGAACCATATCAATGATAATTAAATTACCTAGCTTCTGAAAGGTAGATTAACCACCACAATATGCTCCATTGCCCAGGTTTTAACCACTGCATTTAGGTGATTCCCAAAGACTGCTCAAACTAGAAACCACAAAGTGTTCATAATTAAGTTATGAATACTAAAGCTTGTAATGTGGATCTAAAGTTATACTTATAAAAAATGTGACAGTCAAGCCTTTTTAAGCATAAGAAACACTGGAAATAAAAGAGCAAGCACTCCAAATTAGAAATAAACTCTGAAGGATAACAATAGGGACAATAAAATTAAGAGCACTGGCAAACAATAGAGAATTATCCGTGTGTTACTGTGGAAGAAGAGAGCTTTAACATACTGAGTTATATTAACCAATCTGAAAAGCAATGATACTTAAAATAAGCAAGAAATGAATACCAAAGGATTCATTAGTACTAAAAAACATAGTTAAGTCAAACTTGTCAGTGTACCATTGTAATACCAGCCCTTGGGTGGCAAAACAGCAAATCATGAATTCAAGACCAACCTGGGATACACAGCTAGATCTACCTCCAACAAAGTCCAATTAAATGAAATTTGGATGTTTAGCTACTTCACAAAGGTAATTTAAGTCCTTATTAATTAAATAAAATATTGCATGCACAGTTTTCTAGAAAAAAATAGATTGTTACTACTAGCACAATAAAAATAAAAACATTAATGAAAAAACAAAAATTAATTGAATGTGATAGTTGGTCCACACTTATAATTCCAGTACCAAAGAAGTTGAGGCAGAAGGCTAATTAGTTTCTGGCCAGCTTAAGCTGTGCAACAAAACACTTTCTCAAAAACTATGAACAAACCAAATGAAAAGGGAAGCACTTTGATTAATTTAATTGTTAACTAGAAGTAACCTTTTCTCAAAGACACAATAAAATTTGCTATCTCAGTTTGAAAAGGTTCTGGTTAACAAGCAAACAGAGCACACGGAGTGTGGATGCTTTATATGTGTCCTCATTAAAGCATATTGCTTTAAGAAAGCCTGTCATGACTTCTGTGACTACTTATTCTGCTAGAGGTCCCAAGCAGAGTTCTAAAATAAACATATAGAGGAAGATAGTGGGAGCTCTCAGTGTTTGTCAGCAATATGATTGGCCAGATAAAAAACTCAGGAGTGGTTTATCTACAAAGAAACCAAACAAATAGTTTAGAAAAGTTACTAGAAACAAGAATATCATAGAAGCAAGAATAACATGGAAGAATATAACTGATATTTGATGGGGGAAGTCCTTCTGTATATATGTTTCTCTTATTGTTTGGTAAATAAAACACTGTTGGCCAATAAGGCAGGAAGATAGACATGACTAGAAGATATGGAGAATTCTGGGAAAAGTAGGCAGAGAGGGCCCACCAGGAGAGTCACCATGTAGGCCACCAAAGGAGTAACAGGTCAGGACCTTTCTCTAGTAAGGTAAGACCACATGAAAATACATAGATTAATGGAAATGGGTTAATAATTAAGACAGAGCTAGCCAATAAGAAGCCCTAGTCATTGGCCAACAGTTTTATAATTAATATACGTCTTGTGTGTTTATTTGGGGCTGAAGAATCAGCAGGAACAGCCAGGACAAAGAACCTCTAATACAGATATTCAAGTGAGAGTTTCTTAAAATTTAATCCTAAACCAAGCATGAGTCCTACAACAATATCAAATCATGGAGCTGGGGTCATAGTTCAGTTGATACAGTGATTGCCAAGCACTAGCAATGCCCTGCATTCCATCTCCAATGCCATGTAAAGCCACACGTGGTAACTCAGGCTTACATTCCAACAGACGGGAGATAGAGGCATGAGGATCAAATATCGAGTCCGTGTTGGCTCCATATATGCAAGACTGTTTTATATATGTATAAGTGTGTGTACAATGTTTACATATGTATATATCAAACCTGCTTATCTAAAAATAATTGTAGCAATTTGAATGCACAAGTGAAAACCAAGTTTAGGAAGAATGAGATGATGCTAATAACAAAAAAAGATTGGAAAAAAGTTATATACATATATATGCACACAAATATGCACATACTCACATATATATCTGTAGGACTATTTTCTGTAGGACTAAAATAAAGGTGACCTTATCTCTAGGATGGAGATGGGAGTAGGTAAAATAGCACAATGCATCTGATAAGGCCACACACATAAGAAGCCAGTGAAGTGACAGGAGTGATGCTTCATCTGGCCAGAGACCAAACAGGATGCAGCAGGGAGCCATGTATAAAGAAATAAAATTATGAGTTAAGCAGAGAAACTGCTTGAGCGAAGTTATTATTTTTAATGGTGAATTATTCATACAGAGAAAAACTGCTTCATGCCACACCAAATGAATTTGTGATGGCTTAAAAATATGAATGTGGAAAATGAAATTGTAGATTAGGCTAGAAGAGGAAGCCCTAAAACACAATAATCAATATTCCCTGAAGAAAAATTGTATACATTTTCACTGTCAAACTTTTACCTGTGGGTGTGACAGCACAAGCAGACTGCAAAGCCCACGCTGAGAGAAAGCCTTCCCAGGAGCAGGTCTGGATAATGGGTCTTAAAAATGCAAATCTACTCCAGCACATCTGGAAACCAGGTGAGAGGGTGCCACACTTGTTTGAGCTTCACTTCCTCTAGGAGAAGCACAGATGTGTCTGAAATCTGTGTCTGGCCGTCCCCAGCTGTTCTACTTAATACTATAAACCACATCCATCTGAGTCCCATGGGACAACTTTGTACTGGACCCAACTTTGTTCACTGCACCCTCTGTCCATACCATACAATAATTAATGTGTCTACTTTCAGCCTGTCTGAGCCTTATTTCTAAAGTAAAATTAGAAGATGAAATTTTATAAGATAAGTTTTATTTAAATTAAAAACAATCATATTTTACATACCAATCCCTGTTCCCTCTCCCATCCACCCATATCCCCCACCAAACCGCCATCCCATCCCGCATCCACTCCCCAGGAAGGGTGAGGCCTCCCATGAGGGATCCACAAAGTCTGACAAATCATTTGGGGCAGAACCTAGGTCCTTCCCTCCCCCATGTATCTATGCTGAGAGAGTATTCGTCCACAGGGAATGGGCTCCCAAAGCCCATTGGTGCACTAGGGATAAATACTGGTTCCACTTTGCTCATCACTCCTCCCTCTCTACAACTGGATGAAATTTTTAATTGCCTTTGTGTGTGTGTGTGTGTATGTGTGTGTGTGTGTGCATTTATTCATTCCTTACCCTGGATTAAACTGTGCCATCATTTTTAAGCTTCCATCATTTGTTTGCTTAAAGTTTTGAGATTGTGCCCCCAAACCATTTTCCTCATAAAAATTAATATTTATTACAAGACTTTTCACAAGGTGTTTTTAGTAAGTGTCCCACAGTCAAAAAAGTAATAAATAATGTAAAATGAATGCAGTTGCTTTGAAATATCTACAAGCATTTTAGAGTACCTCACACCAAACAACTAAGCATATTTCCCTATCTCATTAATCTGGTCTTGGCTCATGATCTGTCTGGCCAATCAAATAAAAGATGCTTTGAATTGACATTTACACACACATACCATTTCTGTAGTTTCCCCTTACTTAAAGGAAATGTCTATGGGTCCAGGAGACACTGTACAAAATGTTTTGATTTCAAAGGTTCCAGCTGTCCATAATGGTGTTTCAGCAGTTTGTAGGGACTGGATGGAATTCTTGAGAGATTCTATAAGCTAGTGACTGTGATACCACTGAGCTTTAAGGAAAACAGGCCATTTGGATTAGCCACTACATAAGTGGAAATGTAATTCCTATGAAGTCTTGTCCCCACAGTCACCCGATGATTTACTATGCATTTTCTATCTTTCTATGTGTTACATCAACAACTCATGCATCAAGATTTTCTCATTGCAGCCAGGCAATCATTGCATCACTGCAGCCTTTAGAGGCTGATATTGGATGAACACAAGTTCTAGGCCAGCCTAGGCAATATAGGAAGACTCTGCCTAAAAGACAATAGCATATTGGTAAATAATTCAGACATGGATCTTACGTCCACATTTTCTTGTTATAAAATGCTATCACAGCAGACCTGAATGATGCCTACAAAGACATAAGAAGGACATAGACATGCCCCACCAACTACTCCAGACATACTGCTCAAGTTATCAGACCCCAGTGCAAACTCAAACTAATACCCACTATCCACTGGCAGCCTGAGGACTTCTTTCAAGCTTCCTTGTGTCAAGCTGACTATCTAAGATATTATAGTGCATTTTCTAATTATCTCATTCACACCAGTTTTTGTTATATTTACCCCCAAGAAGACCTGACTCAAGTAGCTTTATACAAGGGGCCAAAAGAAACATTTTCAATTTCTTCATTGCACTTTTACCCAGTTCCAGTTCCATATTCCCTTTTTAACTTTTCAGTTCTCTTCTCGGCTATGCTTCATTTACTCACAAGTTACATAAAAGTTACAAATCATTATTCTTGAGTTGTACACTTCTACTGTAGTTTGTCTTCCAATGCATCTATAAAAATTATTTATTGATATAGGGAACATTGTGGTCAGAATGTGAACTAGGTGTATCATTTCCCCATATTTACCTCATGATCTATGGTCAAAGATCTTAAAAAATTACTGCAAACATAGTCAATCAGAAGCTTATTTTCTCACAGTTTTGGAAGCTAGAAGTCCAAAATTAAAATTGGTTTCTTGGGATCACCATCAGGAGGATTCTGTAACACACACTGGTGTAGCTACTGGTTGCAACTAGTTTCTGCGTTTCTCTGATTGTGAACACATTCCTGTTGTTGATATCCTGGCATTATATTGACCATGCCCCCTGACAGGAAGATACTTGGACAGCTCAAGGGGACCTGTGTTGTGTGGCTATGTCACACATTATATGGCTGTATAAGGACTCTATATGCATGTGCAAGCTTTCCCTTTTAAATGAGCACTTCTCACCTTCTTCCCCTTCCTCCTTCTTCACCCTTCCCTTTCCCTTCTGTCCCCTTCCATCTCTGTTCCCAGTTGGCCAACACCTTCCCCTCCCTTTACTCCCTTTCCAAAATAAACTCCACGTGGATTTTGTTGAGTTTTGTAATTCACCTTCATAGAGGCCAGACAGCACTCCTTGAGTTCTGCAGAAACAGTGAAGAATTAAGAAAGGGAGAAAGCTAATACCCAATGGACAGGGTGTTCGCATTCAGGCATTATGCTGGTCAGTCCCCTGTCACCTGGCAGGATGCTCTTGTTAGCACTCAGGCAAATAACTAGCCAGCCCCACAGTCTCACAACTGTGCATATGCTTGTCAGTATTTGGGCAAAATACTTAGTGAGCCCTGGGCCCTATAGCTGAGAACTTTCACTTAAAACTTGATAAAAGCTTATAAAAAGATTTTAGAAACAAAAGAACAAAGACAAAGAAGGCTTCTTGCTAACAGCACTTTTCTCAGTTGGACTCTGTTTTGCTAGAGACAAGTAGACATTTTTGTGGCTCCTTTAAGGGTGTTTCTTGACTCAGCATAAGTGGAAAAAATCAAAAATAAAACAAACAAACAAATAAAAAACAAAAACAAAAAAAGAAAGGCTTTTAAAGAGCTCTGCTAACAATGGAATGGTGTGTACGAGAGCTGGCAATGGCAGTGAGCACAGCTCTCACTGCTGGTGGTAAAATAGCCACCGCCATCTTGGATAGACCACAGCTAAAACTGTGGCTTTCATTTTAGGAATGTTATTGTTTAGCAGATAAAAGACTCATGGCCAGAAAAAGATAAAGATTTTCAGTAAAGACAGATTCACATTAAGAAAAACCACTTAAGGTTTACAGTGTGTTTTAAAATATACGTAGGCTTGGGAGAGAAAGAGAAACAGGATAAAATGGTTTAAAAAAGAAAAAAGGAAGTAGAGTAACTGGGTATGGTGGCACATGCCTTTAATCCCAGCACTCAGGAGGCAGAGGCAAAAAGATCTCTGTGATTTCAAAGTAAACCCGGTATGCAGAGTGAATTCCAGGACAGATAAAAGTTACACAAAGAAATCCTGTCTCAAAATATGAAAAAATAGAAGTAGAAGAAATAGAGTAATAAGAAAGCCATGTAAAGATGGAAAACACAGAGAAACTTTAGATACTATACACAATTCTGTTGTCTTTAAATTATTTGATTGCTGAGAAAATAACAACCGTTAAAAGAAATACTGCTGAATTGATTCAATTTATATATTTTAAAAATGCTTTGACTCCAAAATTTAAGTCTAAGGACAAGTTACTGGGGAAAAGGATTTCTATTTTTGTTTCCACAGAAAATGAAAAGCTGTAAATTCCTTCCAGACTAATGTGGTTTGATCAAGCCAGACCCCCTGAAACAGTGTTCCAGGTGATTCAACATTCAAAACAGTTGGGACAAGGCTGCCTTACAGACTACAGCCGAGATTTCTGTGTCTTCTTAGGATCCCCATGACAGCGCCCCCTACCAGCAGGAAGTAGTTTGGAAAGAATGACGCCCAAATTCCCAAATATTGTTTATAAATGTTTGTTTTAATTTAAATAGGCTTGGTTATAAATGATTAATGACCACAACCAATCTTTTTAAAGGAAAAAAAGGGGATTATGGTATAGACATGGATGCTTTGTTTTGGAATGGATTTTCATTTATTGATACAATTTAAGGTCAACTTTGTGATTTGTATATTTCTCCTCTTGTTTAGGTATTGTGTTTATATAGCTCATGTAGAAATGTAATGCATAATTTAACACAGATTATAGATAGTTACCTATAATAGTAAAAACTTAAGAGTTAAGTTAGTTAGGATTTCTAGATATACAGAGATGATTTTAAGATAAATAGGCATTCTTCAGACCTTTCAAAGACCTACAGAATATGACATTTAAAACTGCCATATTCTGCTCTTGGCAACATTACCTGCTTCAGAAAGGAAGATGGACATTGAAGAAACTCGTTACAAAGTTTGCTTTCAATATGGCAAGACTAACCATATGGGCAAGATACTGCTTTTGTCTGGACTGTTTGACTTTATGCTGTATAAACTGGACATGCAGGACCCACAGGAAAGTAACTGATGAAACAAGATGGACATTTGCTACAGGATTCCTGCTTCATGCAAGAGTCTGCCAGACAGTCTGCAGGACACAGAAAAAAAGTGACTGAAAAACTGCCAATACAGATGGACAGTTTAAAGTTTCCCGCTTTGCTGAGGAGTTGGCCAGACACACTTTGGCCTATAGGCTGAAGATGGAACATTACAGAAGAACTTCGGGTGACTGACCAGGAGAGTTGTCGATGTCATTCTAGAGTTTATATATTATCCTTCTGTGGTCTTTGAAGGAGTTGAAGACCGATAGTTATGGTTATAGTTTTCATTATTTAGGAGTAAAAATAAATTGCATATAGGACTTTAGACTCACAAAGATAGGATATATAATGGAATATTTTCTTTAAATCTTACTAAATGTTAATATATTAAATATTGTTAACTGTGATTCTTATTTGAGAACTGTTGTATGATATATTTTGCTATGTTAAAGTTAAAACCCTTCTTTTTATTTTAGACAGAAAAGAGGAGATGATGGGAGATGTCATTCTGTAAATATGTTTCTTGTATTGGTTAATAAATAAAGCACTGTTGGCCAAAAGTAAAGGAAGATAGGTGGGACTAGGAGACAAGGAGGAGAGAGGAAGTAGTAAGGAGGAGTCAGCATGTAGAGTCTGGAAAGAACAGAGGCACAGGCCCTCTCTCTGATAAGATGAGACCACATGGAAATACTTAGATGAATAGAAATGGGTTACTAGCTAAGAAACTAGTAACTGGCCAAAAGCATTATATTAATACAAAGTCTCTGTGTGTTATTGGGGGCTGGTATGGTGGTGGGACCAACCGGCAGGGAAAACATACTCGTTACACTGCTACCCAATGGACAAGATGTTCACATTCAGGCATTATGCTGATCAGTCCCCTGTCATCTGGCAGGATGCTCTTGTTAGCACTCAGGCAAATACCTAGCCAGCCCCACAGTCTCACAGCTGTGCATATATGATTGTCAGTATTCGGGCAAATACTTAGTGAGCCCTGGACCCTATAGCCATGCATCAATATGTCACGCTGCATAAGGCTATGTATGCATGCGTAAAGGCCACCCTTTTAAAGTAAGTTCAACCTGTCCCCCACCCTTTTTATCACATCCCTTTCCACATCACTGCCTCCTCTACACGGGTTTGTTGTATATCATGATTCTTCCTCTCTGTCCTCACTAAACTACATCATAAGGTCTTTGACCTAGATGATTCTTGGAAAAGAAGAGTGTAACCAACCCATCAAATAAACAATGTACAAGATTAAATATGATAGATTCCTTCATTTATATTAAATAAATAAAATCAGTGTGCCAGATAGAAATTTTAAAAATTCCACCAAGATATATTATTAATGTGGATCCCCAAAACATATTTTGATAAAACAATTCCTGTTATTTAAAAAAGAAAGAAAGAAATTAAAAATGGGAAGTATGCGGTATTCAGGCATTATGCTAGAATACCCCCTGTCAGCTGGCAGAATATGCTTGTAGTAAGTACTCAGGCAGGTACTTAGTCAGCCCTGGATCCTAGGCTGTTCATCACTATGTAATCTATGCCCTTGCACTTCTTGGGTAAGGAAATCTCTGTACACACGAACCAAGGCCTCTTTAAAAGCAGGCTGTCCCAGTTCCTTGTTATTCTCCACCATTTACTTTTTGAAGTAATGAAGTTCTCCCTATGAACCCCTCTTATCACCCCCATCAATAAACTTCCACAGTTGGTTTGTCATATGTGTGGTTCCTTATCACTGCGGCTAAACTAAGGCACTGTTTACTTGTTTGTTTGTTTGTTTTGAGACTAGGTCTTACAAATCCCTGGCTACCCTGAAACTCACTAGAGTGCTGGGATAAACGTATATACCACTACATAGCTGAGGTATGTTGTTCTGGCTCAAAAGATTACGGCTTTCATTTTTCCTACCCTTTGGTACGTTTTATTAGTAAGAATGAATGCTTTTATATGCCCTAAAAACAGTAGCTGATTTAATATTTTGAAACATTCAAAGGATTCCTATGTAGCTCAGTAGTTCTAATCATTTAGGTTGGTATCATTAGAGTACATTATTAGAGTTAGTTCATTTGATCTAAATCAACAGACAATCAGTTTAATGACATTTATCTTCTTACCAAGCCTGTAAGCTCACCGGGAGTTACAGTTACAATACATGGAAACTGTAGGGAGGCCGTGCTGCTCATTAATGGCAAGCAGACAAGGCTTATGGCATCACTGAAACTTGAACCAGGAAATGCTTGTTTAACACTATGGAGGTTAGCCTGAAAAGTGATAAAAATCAGTTCTCTCACAAACACTATGGGAGTTAGCCTAAAGAGTGAGAAAAACAGTTCTCTAACAAAGGTATTCATTCATTCACACAGTAGGGATGTAATGGGAATTCTGCAGCATTCTCCTTTCACTAATCTGGGTGAAATCTCAGTATGGGTTTAACCCTGTACCGCCTGACTACCGCACACCCATAGAGCTCAATGGAGCATACCCTATGTATCCAATGTTATTTTCCTCAATAAATAATGCTGATCCAAAATGGGTGTGTGAAGGAATTCCAGGAAATGATTTTTATGGCAAATTTTCTCTCTCTTCAGGATTAAGACTTGAGACTCTGTTGTTGCTCTGTCACTAATCAAGCCAGGCTCCAGAACTTGGTACTCAATGAATGACCCTGACTGGCTGATGGTTTATGTCCCCTCAAGTTTTGGGTGACGTGGGCTGCTGGTATTGCGGGTCCATTGTGAGATGACATTTCAATCCTGTTTCCCATTCCCATTCTGCTCCTGTGACAGTGAGAAGATTTATCTACTTATCTCCACCCCATGTGTGGCACTGTTCTGGATGACATCATAAGTTGAAATGATGGAAAGTTGAAATGCACTTAAAAAACCCAAATTACCTGACACGGTTGCTTAGCAACACAGTCCCCTGGAGATATCAGTCACTTACCCCTGTGAATTGGTGGTTGACAGGCTCTTCCACAGTGACCTGAAGCCCCACAATGAGCATGGTACTAGCTACAGCTAATCTAGGAAAAGATCAGATTTTTCAATTCAAAGCATAATTTCTATTCAATGGCTATCACTTTCATTCTACCATAAAATTCAAACTTAAGCTCAGACCATCTGTCCATATGTGTTTAGCAGTGGTAGTGAGGGACTAGAAACTCGACACCCTGGTAGGTAGACAGATAGGGAAAGAGGCCCCTATTGAAAGGCTTTTGTCTCAAGTCAGGAGGATAAGGAAGAAGTCAGACATTTTGAAAGTTCACCCCCTTTTTTAGCTAGTCATGGCCCCACTCCCTCTGCCTACCAGGGAGTCTGTCTAAACTCCTGGTCTCTTGATATGTGTTTGTGTGTGCATATGAGAAGAAACCATAAGACATGTTCATTGTGTTTTCTAGGATGATACTGCTCTTGAAACACTGTTAGCATTCTGGCATAATGTTAACCTGCCCCTGTCAGCTGACAAAATACATTCGCCATCATTCAGGCAAATACTTAGTCAGCCCAGGGACACTACAGCCTGGAGGTCACTATGTCATGCACTATATGACTACATCATGGGCAGAGTGACTGTGTCATAAGCTGTGTAGCCAAGTAAGGTTCTGTACGCATGCACAAAGGGTCCTTTTAAGCAAGATCCACCTGTCCCTCTATGTGGTTAAAAAGAGGAATTTTAGATAAGCAGAGAAAAAAGATAAAAAGAAAAATGAAATACACTTATAAAAAGTATTTTTTTAAAGAAACTGAAGTACAGTTTCTTGAAAAACTATATTTTTGAGCCGGGCAGTAGTGGTGCATGCCTTTAATCCCAGCACTTGGGAGGCAGAGACCCTCCCGAGTCTGTGAGTTAGAAACTAGCCTGGTGTACACAGTGAGTTCCAAGACAGCCAGGGTAGTTACAGAGAGAAACCATGTCTTGAGAACAACAAAGAATAATAATAATAATTATTATTATTATTATTTATAAAAATTGGGGCTTTTTGCAATTGGTGTATATACAGTATTGTTTTGTAATTCTAAACTAAAAGATAAGGGACATATTCTGGAAAGTAGAAAACTGGAACCTAGGGGGAGAAAGCCCTTGATATAGACACAAGAATATATGCCTGTAACGCCAGCACTCAGGAACCTTAAGTAAGAGGAGACTGAGCTAACAGACAGCTTGTGTTACATGATGAAGCTCTATAGCAGAACTTTAAAAAAGAAGCTAAACTACAGAATCCACAGAATGTGGTACTAGACATGTTAGTTTCTGGGAGGTCCAGGTTTAATCCTCTCCTTCTTTTGTTTGTCTGTCTGACGTTAATGTTCTTATGGATTTTACCATGGCATAATATGAAAGAATAAGCATAAAGGGGTAAAAGAGAATGGTGTCTTTGGAAACAGCACCAGCATTTGGGTCATGTGACTATTTCTTTCTTTCATAATTGGTATTATCATTTGTAGAATAAAAAGCAGTAATTACTTGGAAACTCTTTTCCTTGCAGCACAGAGAGGGGGGTAATAGACCACTGGTCATGGTGAAATAAAGTTAGAATTTCTAAATCAAGCTCAAAATCAATGCATACAAGATGATGGAAGATACTGTCAAAGTCAAGAGAAAATGAAGAATGAGAATCCAGCCTACCAGGCTGCAAAATGGCTCAGCCATTAAAGGCTAGGCTCACAACCAAAAATATAGGAGAATCCAGCCTACCTCCACTCCACATTCACACCTAGGAGTCTGAGTTAAGGGCAGACAGTCCAGAGACTGTCATTACAGACCATCCTCTCATTCCTTCCACTGTTACTACTTGATGAAGCCTGAACTGTGTTGTGCTTCAACATCATTAGAAGAACTTGTCAAATGCAAATACCTGGCCCACCACAGACCTACTGAATAATGCTCTTGGCAGACAGGATCCCAGCAGCTGCATGTTACCATGTTCTCCCAACTGCTGTTGCAGCTCAGGTCTGATTCTGATCTAGGTGATTATTTTAGGATAGTTCTAAAAGTTTGCCACCCTCTTCCCAATTACTTGTGTAATTGGGAAGAACTTGGACTCTGGTGTTCATAATGCCATATCAATTAGGATCTTCAAAAACTGTCACAGTTCTTACAAGTATAAAATGTTTAGAAAGCACCCAGGGGCATCGTTTGCTATGGATTTCAAAAAAATTGAAAGTCCCAAAATCCTATCTTGTTGGGTACTGATAACAGTTAATCACAGTGCAATTGATGAGAAATGTATGTGTACATGATGTATGATGATGTATGTGTACAGTGACTTTGAGACTTATCTTCTCTTAAGAAGATGTACTTGTGTTATCTGTTTTCTCAATACTTCTAAAACTAAAGAATGTTAAAGAACTCTTTCTCGTGTGTGTGTGTGTGTGTGTGTGTGTGTGTGTGTGTGTGTGTAGGACTTTTGTTGGGTGAAATTTACTAAGAGACAAAATGTAACAATTTTCCCTGTATTTCTCTGCTTATAAGCATAAATTCACATGAAAGTATGGTAAACATCTTTGTCTAGTTTGGATGAAGGGGGACTCATTGTAGATTCTGTGTGATTAGTTTTGCCCTCCCTGGTATGTCTTGGCTGAAGGAATATCTCTGTATGTGGAATGAGCTCCCAAAGTCAATTCATATACTAGGGACAAATACTGATCCACTATCAGAGGCCCCACAGACTGCCCAATTCTCCCAACTAACACCACATTCAGGGAATCTGGGTCAGTCCTATGCTGGTTCCCCAGCTCAGACTGGAGTCCATGCGCTCCCTGTTGTTCAGATCAGCAGTAACACTCCATTGTGTAAATGTATCACATTTTCTCCATCCATTCTTCAGTTGAGGAGTATCTAGGTTGCTTCCAGGTACTGGCTATTAGAAACAATGCTGCTATGAACATAGGAAAACATATGTCTTTGTTGTATGAATGTGCATCTTTTGGGTATATGCCTAAGAGTGGAATTACTAGATCTTGAGACTGATTCCCATCATCCTGAGGAACCACTATACTAATTTCCAAAGTGGGTGCACAAGTTTGTACTCTACCAGCAGTGGAGGAGTGTACCCCTTTCTCTAAATCCTCTCCAGCATAAACTGTCTTTGGTGTTTTTGATTTTAGCCATTCTGACAGGAGTAAGATGGTATCTCAGAGTTGTTTTGATTTGCATTTCCCTAAGAAAGCATCTTCAACAAATGGTGCTGTCATAACTGAATGCTGACTTGTAGAAGACTGCAAATAGATCCATATCTATCACCATGCACAAAACTTAAGTCCAAATGGATCAAAGACCTCACATAAATCCAGCTACGCGAATCTCTTAGAAAGGAAAGTGGGAGGTATCCTTGAATGAATTGGTTCAGGAGACTGCTTCCTGAACATAATACCAGTAGCATAGACACTGAGCTCAACAATTAATAAATTGGACCTCCTCAAATTGAAAAGCTTATGTAAAGCAAAGGACACAGTCAACAAGACAAAATGGCAGCCCACAGAATGGGAAAAGTTCTTCACCAACCTCACATCTGACAGAGGGCTGATTTCCAAAATATACAAAGAATTCAAGAAGCTAGTAAACAAAACACTAAATAATCCAATTTAAAAAGTGAGGTACAGAACTAAATAGAGAATTCTCAATAGAGGAATTTAAAATGGCTGAAAGACACTTAAGAAAGTGCACAAAAGAAGGAAGTAAATGAACAGAAACTTTTATTACATACATGTGTCCCATTCTTTGTCATCTTTCTCACCATAATGAGTCCATATTGGCTATAGGCCCACAGTTTTAACACTTCCTGATGCTCGGTGAACAAACCTTTGTCCTATGAATGCCCTCTGTGGCTCACTCAAAGAAATATCCCCTTTGAATCTTTGCAGCCATTAACCTAGCTTCACTGTTGGACCCGCAAATATCAGCTGTGGTTTAGAGCAGCTGAAGTGTCCCAGGGGAAAGTTTATTAAGTCTCCTTACAGTGACCTGACAGAAGCCACACCCTCTCTGATAGCATTAGGAAATGTGGCAATTTATGACCAAATGTGACTGTTGATCATGTGAAACTTTCATTGTGATGGCTTTATGATGCTGCAATAGCCTCTCTCCCATTATCTTCTCTTCCTTTATGTCTCTTGAGAAAGCAGTCTCCTCCTTATATTAATGCCTCAGGGGAAATCTCTAAGTGGAAGTAATAAGGAAGTCATCTGTGTTTTTGTTTTTTATGTATTCTAAAGTCTTAGAAGAATTTAGGGGCAAAAGTAGGAAAGAAAGAAAGTGATCCTTGGCTAAAGGTTGTGTTGTTCATCCTTCAAATTTTAATTGAAAATCAGTGCTTCAAGCCATGATGAAGAGTAGCATCCTTCTGCCCCAAGAGCAGAGGGAGTCTGAATCCTGTTGCCTAGCTGCAACTTCAGCTGGATGTTGGGAAACAGATATGAAACTTCTTGTACTGCACAGGCAGATAGAAATTAAGTTGGAGAGTCTTGCAGGGAGCTTCCTTGCCAGATCCCAAGTGATGCAGTGGTGGGGAAGAGGACTGCAGAAAGAACATGATGTCTGAACCAAGCTGAGCAACCTTGTAATGAAAACACAATTCTCCTCCTCCCGAGACTCAGCACTGTGCATGCTGAGGAGACAGGACTCAAGAAGATTTCCACAGTGTTGGTGGGCTCCACTGGCTTGGAGGAGTAAATACCAGGAGGGGTAAATGTCAAGAAACTAACTAGACATACAGAGAAGAAAGCAAAACTTATTGTTTACCTAAGTCTGTGCATGTACGCTTTCACAGTTTAGATGGCATAGAAATTGTTGGTGGAATATTATAGAGTGCTAACAACTTTTGATTTTAGAGAGGAAGTTGTAAATATGTCGATGGAGTTTACATTTCCAGGTTGACTTAAGAATGTTGGATTTGGTGAAATGCTGTCCACAAGGAACATACCCAGTGGTACAAGTATTAAACAATAAAAACCGATAAAGACAGACATGAACAGATGTCAAGTAATCCTTTATTAATTTCAGAAAAGATTTTGTTTTACAAAAGTAGTCACTACAAAATTAAAGTCTAAAATTGGGAAACTATTTTAATTTAATCTGTAGAAAACAAGGTGCACAATTACATTTATTTAATATAGCCTATTTTAGGAAGCATTTTAAGGAGGAAATGACACCAACACTGGCATAATTTTGATCACAAGACATGCATTAACTAAAGTAGATATATTTAAGCTCAAAATTTAATTCAAAGAGGTATAACGTGTTGTTTGGAATCATTTGTGTCTGAATGACTAAAATGTACCATTCAAATTATGTCCAATAAAAATGACATAGTCCGTGATAATATTCTCATTCTTCTCCTGAGTGCCATTTGGAAAATTATAGATGATTTTTCTTTTATTTTGTTTTGTTTACTCAAAAGAGAGAAGAAAAATGATGGCAGGATGGCAAAGAAAGAGAAGAGAAAAAACTAGCAAGTGAAGGTACAGAGATGAGCAGAGTGGAACAGTGGGTACAGACCTGTTGGCCATTCAAGAGCACTGCAGGGATGCTGTGTGTGGGCATCTGGTTGTGCCCATCTGGGAGAAATAGAAGTATCAGAAGTAAAAGTGCAACCTACTACTTCAAACTGCCTCCTCAGAAAGCCAGCTGGGAGACTCACAGCACAGGTACACAGCTTAGATTTCTTTAGTGGGTCACTTTCAAGCTATATACTCACTACAGGATTTTTTCTCCCTGCCAATTTTGTCCTCCAGTATTGTCAGTTCATCAACTGAACTTCTGCACTCTGAAACTAAAAACAAAACAAAACAAAAAGATCCAACCACTATTTGATTATTTGGTTGTTACTTGATGCATAAGTCCCCAAACAGGCAAATGAAAACTCACTTAGACCAGAAGATACTATCAAAAACTGTGATTAAGAAATTGCCCTTGTTTACAACTATTGTACTTTATAGATCTTGACCTTCCTGCACTGACCCTGCCCTTTAAGTATGGACTAGGAAGACTGCTAGTGTAGATTTCACTCATCCTTAACTTTAAATAAAAGTGTTTAATAAATTAGATTTGCTACAGATGCTAAACTTCCACAACCTTCTAGATTATATCATAAATGGTGATTTTTATACAGTATTCCTACAAGAGTCGCTGAAACATGTTTTTCTTCTCTTCACAATGAAACACTTTAATTTGTAAAACAAACAGTAAAAAAAAACAAAGTCACAATCTAAATGTACAGTATTCATGATTAATTCCAGCATTTGGGTGGGGGGGTGAAGAGGATCATGAATTCAAAGACTCTCCAGGCATACAGCCTTGTACGATTTGCCCCATCAATACTGGAATGCTTTTCTGTCCTTTCTCATTCTCCACCAGGACATAGATGGGGTAGATGTTGAGGTGACCTCACACCAGGCCTGGGTCAAACCTCAGATGATCAGTCCTAGCTTCCACCAGGACTCCCCACATAAGCTAGGCTCAGGGCCTGCCATCCCATGCCCATACCATCAGGGCAAGCTATTTCACAGGCATGATGAGGAGTGGGGCCAGTTCTCCCAAGTATGGGACCAGCCGTTCCATGGCCATCAGTGGTAGCAGGGGCCATGGGCCATGGGCATCAACACAATTCCATGCTTCAGTGGGCCCACAGATCCACACATGGTCCTTGGCAGCAGCACAGATCCAAACATCACATGGCCCTATATGGCAATGTAGGCCACCCAGGTCAGCCTGTTTCTCATACCACTGAGTCTTCAGTTCCCGTTCTCTCCACAGTTCATTAACCACTCTACCTCTCCCTTCTAATTTCTGCACCACACACCTGTCCATTGTAGTGGTGCCCTTGCTGACAGCAACACCGACAGGCCTGAGGCTGGTTGCTCTGGGGTGTTGTCGTTTTGGGGTCTTGTTTAAGTAAACTATTTTTGAGATATCAAGGGCAAAGCTTCACTGTCATCAATAGAAGACACTGTCTCACAGCTGATGTCCTCCTGCTCTGGCATTTACAATCTTTCCACCGCCTCTTCCTAGTAATTCTCTAAGTTGTGTGGGTTGTAGTGTAGATATATCAGTTGGAGTTTTCATCTCATGGTTAGTTCCTCTCTGCATGTTTACTAGTGGCTATAAAGGAGGAAATGAGAAAAAAAACTGGTGTTGGAATATAACTGGCAAAGGAAGGCAGAGCAACAAAGATAGAGAGGGTTAGAGGAGGTCTAAATAATACTTAGGATATTTGAAGAAACTATAGAGAAATATGATTTTTATTTACTTAAAATATATGCATATATTGTATATATATATATATACATATATGTATATATATATATATATATAGTTTGCATGAAAGTATGCCACTTGGGATGACAATGTTCCCCCAAAAAAACCCAGTACAAAGTACGTGAAACTCCCCATAGAATTGTTGGCCAAGGGATCAAAGAGATTCTCAAAATAACACAGAATATAGCCATTGCCTCTGTTTGCCTCCCTGGATGGGGAAATGGGACATCACTAAATACACTACACACTTTGGACACAGAACACTTGGAGGAATCACACTAGAACTGGCCTGAGAGTGTCCTCACTGAGTATTAGCTCTCATAGTATTCAAAGGTGCTGTGTGAGCTGTCAAGGGAGAAAAGCAATCAACAGTTCGATCCAGCTGTGAAACCCACAAACCACAGCAATGACTGATGTGGTAGAATAGCCCTGATAGTGCATCAGTGGCACATACATTTTGGAGGATAATAATAGCTGTTTTTTCATACTAAAGATACACTCATTTGAAGACAATTTATGCCTGGTCCTGTAACCTAGCCAACTACCCATGGCTATTGAAGTATGGATTCTAAAGGACACACTACTACTTCCACTTTACTAGTGGCCACTGGATCTGTCATTAAGGTAAAAATAATCGTCTTATCTCTTGAGAAATTCCAAAACATGTAGGAACTATATGTCTAGGAACTGGGCAAAAAATCAAAAAATATATATCAAGAATGTCCCAGCATTCAGATATAATCTGTCATCCACATGCTTCAATTTGGTAAGGAATATTTGCATACTTTTTTTTTACTTTTTTTAAACATTTATTTATTTTATGCTGGACATAATTATACATGCCTTTATTAATGAAAAAACATTTATAAACAATATTTGGGAATTTGAGCGTTGTTCTTTCCAAACTGCTTCCTGCTGGTAGGGGGCGCTGTCATGGGAGAATCCTAAGAAGATGCAGATTCATGGCTGTTGTGGTCTGCAAGGCTGTATTTTCCCATTGACGTTGCTTCATGGGGTCTTGCTCGATCAAACCACATTAGTCTGGAAGGAATCCACAGCTTTTCATTTTCTGTGGAAACAAAATTAGAAATCCTTTTCCCCAGTAACTTGTCCTTAGGCTTAAATTTTGAAGTCAAAGCATTATATATATATATTTAATCCAGCAGCATTTTCCTTATTTTCATATTAATAATTTAAAAATTTGGGTCTAAATCAAAAGAGGACAAAGTTGTTTATAAAAGGATCAGATAACTAATTCTAGTTTTAGAGACCATAAATACTCTCTTGACATAAAATCTTTGTTGTGTGCTTTTTTTTTTTTCTTTTTCTTTCTTTTAAATGTGTCTTAGTTTGCAAGATGCTTTTGGCAAATAAAACACATTGTTTGTTTAATGATTATACAAAAGGGCTTAATTCAAAGTATGGATTAAAGATTTTGTAACCTATGTATCATTTAACAGCCTAGAATATCTGTAATTTTGTCCTTTTGATATCACATATTGGTTGTGGTTGATATTTCTGTCTGCATTCATCTCACTGTAGGATTATCAATTTTCTTATTTTCAAAAATTATAATATAAATTGCATAAGAACTCTATAAACCACATAAATCCACATTAGTTCTAAACAACCTTCCCCTTAGTGACAGAGCACTCCATATGCAGCAACACTGAGTGACTGATAAAATAAATTGATAAATCCACAAGGAAATGTGAAGCTGGGCAACCTCTTGTTCCTGTAATTGCTAAACCAATCAAGCTGTAAATTAGCAAGGCTATAGTAGTCTTGAATGACACTGCCCACTAATTGTGTTTAATTGACATATATAGGATCCTGCACACTGCCTTTCCTAATGCACAGAAACAACCAGGAGATTAAACCCTTTTCTTGGCTAAAAAAGCAGGCCTCAGTAAATTTGTTTGTCCTTTGTTTGTGTGTCATGTTCTGCTCAGTAACAAAAGACATTTATTCACAGGCATCCTTGGCCATGCAGGTGGTTTGTTCTGTCTGAGTGACCGGTAGCAGGACTTGGACAACCTTTCCAATCTGTATTTTTGACAGGAGGAAGATTAAGTGTTAGCTTCCCACAGGTGGCATTGGACTTTTTGTTCTGGTCCAATAGAAATTTTTTGTTTGTTTTGGTGTTTGTTTAGTTTTCGGAGACAGGGTTTCTCTGTGTAACACTGGCTGACCTGGAACTCACTTTGTAGACCAGGCTGGCCTTGAACTCAGAGATCCTCTTGCCTCTGCTTCCTGAGTGCTGGGACTAAAGACATGAACCACTACTATCCAGCTATGATAGAATCTTACCCAGACAGAGTTTCTGTCAGATCAGCTGTCTCTGTGGGTTTCCTCATCTTGACCTCACTTGTTCATATGATCCCCCCTCCCTCCCTTCAACTGAACTCCAGGAGCTCAGTGTAAGTGTGCATGCTCTAGTCTGTTATATTTTCCCAAGATACTGTCTTCCCTGGACACTAAAATAATGATATTCCTTTTAAATAAAAATAATTCTTAATGTTACTAGTGACTATGTGGAATTTTCAGACTTTCCCATCTTTCTCCCACATAGTACCAACCTAGTTACTTATCTTAGAGTAACTGTAGTTATCCACCCGATGTTATCCAAGATCCTACTCAGTGCAATCCTGTTTATCCACCTACTGTCAACCAGTGACCCTCCCAGGCTTTTTACATTTCTACTCTATTTTTAATGAGTAGCTCACTTATATCATTCTTGTATACATATTTTCATGCTCTTCTGTTTCATCCAGGTAAGTGTATATCATTTAGCTAAAATAAGTTATATTTTCAATCATGCTAATTATTAGATCAAAGGATAAATCAAGCATTGACTACTTTACATCCTTTTGGAAAATCATGTGACAGTGTGGTTTAGACTTTTGCCACATGAACCTGAGAGGAACTGTTTCGTGGAAAGTTTCTATTCCTTCATCTGTTTTCTCCTTCTTGAATTATTTGGTATTTATATAAATCTCTCTTAAAGCACCTATCATGTCATTGTTCTCACTAATTTGTTCTTAGGCTGTCTGTGGAATCATAAATTGTAGACTTTGTAGGTGTGTTTGAACTTTGTTTTAAAATATAAATTATAAATACATTATTTTACTATTTATTTATTTATAAATACATTCTTAAGGAAACTGGTGAGAAGGAAGCCAATGAGAATTTAAGTGTTATGTGAAATCATTTTTTCCTCTCTGAAGAAAAACAATGCTTCTGGAGTTTAGGCAGTGAAGGCCACAGATAGGTCAGTTCTTCCACTAATATGTCAAGTTCACATCTCTTCACCCTGCATTCATTGATTTTCAAAGGAGAAAGGCATAAACATAAATGCTTGTGTACAAAGGCTTGTGTATATCTTTTTAACCATAAATTTCTGAGTGTTTCATCTCACAAGTAATAAAATATTTATTACAGGAAACTATTTGTTAAAGAGCAAATAGCATTATTTTTCTTTTTTATTGAAAATAGATTCTTTTCTCATACAATATACCCTGATTACAGTTTCTCCTCCCTCTGCTCCTCCCAGTTCTTCCCCACTTACCCCTGCTCTGGATACACTCCCTTTCTGCCTCACATTAGAAAGAATAGGCTTCCAATAGAGGACAACCAAACATAATAACATGAAATATAATGATGAAGCAAAAATTTTCATATCCAGATTGGACACAACAACCCAACAGGATGAAAAGAGTTCCAATAGCAGGCAATAGAGTCAGAGAGACCCACTTGTTCTCATAGTTAGGAGTCCCATAAAAGTTATATATATCTATAATTTTATATATGTATCTATATAATTTTCAATACATAATTATATAATATAGTATTTTATATATATTTATATATATATATGCAGAACACCTGGTGCAGACCCCTATAAGACCTGTGCTTGCTTCTGTCTCTGTGAGCTCATATGTGTCTTATTGACTCAGAGGGCCATGTTCATTAGTTGAATTGGTGGCTAGTGGGGTCCCATTGAAATCTCTGAACAAGCTAGGCTGTTGCTAAGACAGTTTGTCTCTACAAACTGACAATGGAGCTTCATTGGTTAGGACAGCATCCATACAATTCATTGAATGTGGACAAGCTGAGCTGGTGTCTACATGGAGCCTTCACTCCACATTCTGGTCTCTTTGGTGCAGAAGGGTACTCTACAGGCTACTGAAAAATAAACATGGACACCAACCCAGCCATAAACCCTTTGACCTACAATCTGACCTTCCTGCAAGGTGACATGCTAAAGCAATGGTGGCACAGAAATTGTGGAAATAGTTAGCCAATGTGTGATTCGACTTAAGGCCCACTCCCAGAGAACTCAGTGTACAACTGGCCCTGGTTGTATAAAAAAAAAATTAATAAAGTTACTTCTAGTGATAGCCTGATATAGTCACAGATCAGTATCTTATCCATGCATCACCAGAGAGTCTTCCTCCAGCAGCAGATGGGGACAGATGCAGAGACCCACAGTCAGACATGTGGAGAGAGAAAGTCTAAATTGGAGTTCGCCATCAAATCCCTACACACAGAACTCAACAGGGGATCCTGAGGAAGAGGAGGCAGAAAGATCATAAAAGTCAGAAAACAAATGTCATAGAATACAATGTCATAGAATTAACTAAGATTAAATTGTAAATGACATGATGGACTCAGATAAAAACCTAGCTCATTGACTTTGGACCCAGTACCCTTTCCGCCTGAGTTTCCCTATCCACAAAGACAGTCAGTGACAATATGCACTCCATATACTGTGTGTTCTGGTTTTATTTCTGCTACTGAGATAAATACCCCAACTAAAAACAACTTATGGGAGGAAATGATTCATTTCCATGTACAGTTCCAGGTTACGGTGTATCATGAGGAAGTTGAGGCAAGAACTTTAAACTGCTAGTCATGCCACATCTGCATCCAGAACAGAAGAAATGAATGGATACATGCTCCTGTTCTGTCTTGCTATGTTCAGCATTATGGCTGTACTATACACAGTTCAGTATTGAAAACCTCCTAAGTCCAGCTTCTAAAATTTTCTCTCAGGGTTCAAAAAAAGGAACTACTATAAGTGAGGGAACTAAAATCTGAGAGAAAAAAAGAATGGACTCACACACAATTGTGCCTCTGCTTGTTCTTTCTTTCTTTCCTTCTTCTTCTTCTTCTTCTTCTCCTCCTCCTCCTCCTCCTCCTCCTCCTCCTCCTCCTCCTCCTCCTCCTCCTCCTTCTTCTTCTTTTTCTTCTTCTGCTTCTGCTTCTTTTTTTCTCCCCTGCTGTTCTGTTTCTCGGTTTCTGTCTATTTCTGCATTTCTTTGTCTCTTGAATTCTTCTCTTTTCCTAGTTCTTGGGGGGTACCGGTATTTATATATTTGCAGCAGTGATTCTCTTTACAACATGAGACTTGAGTTTCTCGGGGTCAGCAAGGCAGATAAGATTTACACACAGAGCAATAAACTAAAACTGCTAGGAGAAACTTTTAGCATCAATTACTTAGGGCTTTAGGTCAAAGAGAGGTTCTAAGATTGATTTGCACAAGTAACAAAACCTGGCTCCTTCCAGTGCTCTGGCCTCAGTGGCAGCACAAGCCTTCACAAAAGTTTAATTTTCTATGAGGATGAGCAAATGGGCTGAATAACTTTGTCTTTATCTTCTCAGGGAAAACAGGAGGGAGCAGTAAATCTGTGAGGTAAAATTGTGAGTTAGTAAAACAAAAAGTTTGAGAATCTTTTAGTGCAGGGTTATCACTTCCTCTATCTGCCAGTGAGGTAAAGCCAAGGGCATGTATTTTTTATCCATTTAGGCAGCTGTCAATCAACAACTTTGGACATGTAGTAATTCTATGTTCTTGGATATTTGAGAATGTCTTAGATGGGATGCTTTTGCCTGGGCCCTAAACACTGATCAAATGTCTGTCAATAAAGGTGATTGCAGGAAGGCAGATCTCTGTAATTACAATGGAGATGGGAACAAGGACCTGATAGTGGAAAACAGGCCTCACATATAGCTGAGGAATATAATCAGTAAACGAGGACCTGCTAATGGAGAACAGGTATTTACACATAGCTAGGGAATGTAATCAGTAAAATTCCAAATGCATGAGAGAAATTTGTTTCCACTAAATGATCAGATGGTGCTGAACCGTGGGGAGTAAATCCTAAGTTTGTTACAGAAAGGAATAAGCTACAAAAGGAATCTACAGCAAGACACAGCCAATTCATTAACAACATTCTACTGCCAGGTACAACTTTATACTAGTTTCATCCTTCAGAAGAATACTTAATTCTTCTAAGTTATTAATGATGCAAAGATTGTACAATTACTATGTGATCTTGAGGCTTGTAGCCATTCAGAACCCCCTTTGTATGGAGTGATGTCACCTACTGTAGGCTGAGTCTTTCTGTACCAGTCAACCTAATTAAAACAAACTCCACAAACATGCCTAGAGACCAACCCAACATAGAAAATCCCTCATTATGTCTCTTTTCCTAGCTTTTTAAAAGTTGACTAATGATCATGGTATCTGTAAAGATGGGTGAGTACACAGAAATGATAGCTATAAAAGGAACTGAAAATGAAGTTCGTAAGTGTCTTAGTGTTTCTATTGCTGTGAAAAGATCCACCAGCCTGTGCCTCTTGAGTACTGGGATTAAAGGCATGCACCACTGTAGTTGGTTATTTTTACTCTTTACTCTTTGCCTCTTTTAGGGGACGCACTGTAGCTTGTTGTTTTCCGCCAGCCTGCCCGCCGGTCTGGCATGCCAGCCCCAAATAACACACACTCTGTATTTGATACAATCCTGTTGGCCAGTTACTATTATTGTTTATGAGGTTGCTCTGTCTTAATTATTAACCCATTTCTACTTATCTAAGTATTTCCACGTGGTCATCTTATCAGAGTGTGGCAGGCCAACATCTTGCTTCCTCTAGGCTCTACATGCTGACCCCTCCTTCTTACTTCCTCTTTCCTCTTTGTCTCCTAGCCCCACCTATCTTGTTTTCCCATTGGCCCAACAGTGCTTTATTAATTACCCAGTATGAGAAACATATTTACAGAATAACATCCCCCATCAACGCACCTCCCAGCTACCAAATAATCACAGACAGACACACATACACACACACACACACACACACACACACACACACACACACACACACACACACACAGAGTCTTACTCTTACTTATAAATGAGCCTTAGCTCAGCTTATTTCTATCCAGATTTCCTTAACTTAAATTATCCCAGCTGTCTTTTTGTCTTTTGCTTCTGGGTTCTCATCTTTTTCTATTTCTATATACAGTTCTTTCTTACTCCATTGCTGGTTGTATAGCTAGATGGCTGCCCTTTGATGGTCTCCTCTCCTTCTCTTTTCACTTTTTCTATTTATCCTCTCTGCTTGCCAGCCCCACTTATTCTTTCTCCTGCCTTACTATTGGCCATTCAACTCATTATTAGACAAATCAGGCGTTTTGTACACGCAAAGTAACACAGCTTTGAAGAGTTAAACAAATGTAACACAAAAGAACACAACAGATCTTTGTATCATTAAAACAAATGATCCATAGCACAAATAAATGTAAGACACAGTAAAATTAATATCCCACAACACACCAGTTCACCTCGCTCAGTGCTTAGCTGTGGGTGTAGCAGCATCCATTTTCAAATAGATAAGATCTGCTCCGAAATGATAAGCTTCTCCTACACTGTTAATGGTGGCTGCTTCTGCTTTTTCCAGGATTGTAATAGAGAAATGCAAGAGAAACAATGCTTATGAAAAATGATGCCATTTAAACACAGATATGGCAATGCTAATTGTTGAGTTTCAGTGGTGGGATATTTTTATGGGTTTCCCTGGAGATCCTGCTGGACACCTCTATGTGAATTATATCTATTTGAAAATGGATGCTGCTACACCCACAGCTAAGCACTGAGCCAAATTCCTGGAATCCAGTTGCTGAGAGGGAGGAGTGATGAGCAAAGGGATCAAGACCTGGCTGAGGAACTCACAGAAACATCTGACCTGAACAAGGGGCAGCTCATGGACTCCAGTCTGATTGCTTCGAAATCAGCATAGGACAGACCCAGACCTCCTGAATAACATGGATGTCAGTTAGGACGACTGGGCAGTCTATGGGGCCTCTGGTAGTGGATCAGTATGTATCCCTAGTGTACAAATGGACTTTGAAAGCCCACTCCCCATAAAAGGATACTCTCTCAGCTTAGACACACATGGGGGAGGGCCTATGTGACAGACTTTGATGACCCCCAAGGAATGCCTCACCCTCCCTGGGGAGCAGAAAGGGAATGAGATGGGGGTCAGTAGGGGGCATGGAAGGGTGGGAAGTAAGGGAACTGGTATTGGTATGTAAAATAAGATTGTTTCTAATTTAAATTTTAAAAAATATATAAAACCAAAAAGAAAGAAAGAAGGAAGGAAGAAAGAAAGAAAGTAAGAAAGAAAGGGAGGAAGAAAGAAAATAGATGCTGCTTAGAGTTCTGTGGTTACCAGCTATTTTCTTTTTTGCATGTAGCATAGAAGAATCATGGTTCTTCAAAGTTGGAAAAAAATTCAGCTGAATCATGATTCAAAACAAGTAAAGGAAAATGATTTTGCTTTTTATTTACTGGAACAGGATAAAAGAAAAAACTATAACACAATGTTGAAGACAAGTATTATAAGACAACTCCACAGTTATGATGGGTGAGTTGAAACATTTTTTATGGAGCACAATGTTCTTGAATGTTTGAAATGTATACACACACACACACACACACACACACACACACTTTTTCTAAGTATGTCCTATATCTATAAGCAGGTAGAAGATTTTTACTGCAACATAATATGAATACAAAATTTGAGGAATCACTGTAGAGTCCATTGTTACAAATACTAAAAATATTGAATGCATTGACATCCAAGGAATCACTATACTATCAAGAAATTACTGGAGAAATTCTATAGGTAAGGACCCCCCTAAACAAGCCTGGTTGATGCTAGCACAGAAGGACACTCTATGAAAACAATGGGGCTCCATTGCCAAGTCATGTGACTTGCCAGCTATTAAAAACATGACAAATGTTTTCAATAAATAAAATCAATGATAATAATTTGCAGCAATTAAAACTATGGAGCATTATAGTTTTAAAAGAAAAATAAAGCCTCCAAAGGAAGAAAGTGTGTAGATATGCAATAACATAATCGTTGCAAGAGGACAAAGTAAGTTTGGGAACAGTACCTGCAGTTACTAGCTGGCTACCTCAAGAAAAAACTACAGTTGTCATTTGTCTTTAACTTGATAGGAATAAAACAGAATAAATTTGTGACACTTTTATTTTGTACTATTTGTAATTATTTTAGTTTAGTTTACTGATAGCCAAACTGACCAGCTGGCTACAATCACCCTAGTATAGATAATCAATATACTTCTCTAACTCTTTAAGAGATAAGAATCTAATTCTAGAAAAGAAAGCAATGCAATCACACTTCAGAGCAGTCTGGCACCTGAGGCTGTGACAGATGGATCAGGAGTCAATGGACTGAGAGCTTTAAATGAAGCAGCAACCTAGACAGGCATTATGAAGATAAATATAAATAGGTTAATGCATAAAAATAGGGGGGAAGTGCAATGAAGATATTTAAGAACAGTCAGAAAAATTAAATAATTGGAAAAAATCAAGACTCAAATTTAAAATAATTTTTATTTTGAATATTACACAACTTACAGGATCTTTGCACATGAAGTATTTTATTTGTCTGTAATGATGCAGTGGTCCAGAGTGAGATTTCGTCATGCTATTAATCTATGCAGAAATCATTTAAACTGTCTTTTTTAGAATCTGCATTTTTTGTCATATTTCAAAAGAGTTGTACTCCCTTCAAGGCTAATAAAATAAATATGAGCTTGCTTATTTACAATATCTTCCATAAAGAAACCTATGGTGAGATTTGGTGTATATACCTTTGACAATGTTTTGTATGCTGTTACAATGTTTAAAAAAAAATACTAATTGCAGAAAATTGAATTATCCAAAGGTTGCAAGGTGGTAGACAAGATGAAAACCCTGTAATACTCAAAATTACTACAATGCAATTATAAATGATAATCAGCCAACAAATTTGTTAGCTTGATAAGGATAATGTGCAGTGAGTCAACCTCTTCTGTGAAAATGTCCCTCTGTTCCAGCTCTCATCATCCCTTTCACTCCCCCAACCAAGTGGTTCTTCCTAGTACCTCAGGTATCTCAGAGCCATCCTAAGACACTGGGACAGCTCATTTCCACGGAAACCTTTCCTTCCTTTTCACTCTGCAAACTGCTTTTCACTTTTTTAACTGCTTTGATGTGAATAAAGTTTGACAAACTTAGTACCATTTTCAAATAACAATAAAACATAAAAGTCACTTTATGTCTTACTAACTTTTTTAAAGGGCCCTATTTCAGTCCAAGTAACTGGGTTGTTTCATGGTTATATTTAAAATAAGTTGTCACATAAAATGAACTGTTTAACCTAACTAGTCTTGGGACTGTAGAAGTCAGATGAATTATGAAAACTGATATTAAAATATATACTATGAAAACATAACACAGGCTTCTATTTTATGCATTAATCCAAAGACTAAAACTTGCCAAGATAAAGGTGAAGACCATTATTGGACTGACTCAGACCCCCTGAACCTGGGTCTCAGTTAGAAGGCCAGGGCAGTCTAAGGAACCTCTGACAGTGTAACCAGGATGTATCTCTGGTGCACAAAAGGACTTTGGGAGAACATTCACTATAGAGGGATACTCCCTTAGCCTAGAGGCAGAAGGGAGGGCCTAGACCCTATTCCAAATGACTTGAAAGATTTTGTTGATCCCTCCTGGAAGGCATCACCCTCCCTGTGGAGTGGGGGGGAAGGGAACAGGATAAGAGGGTGGGGGGACGGGAGGGAGGGAGAGGGACCTGGGATTGATATGTAAAATAAGATAAATAAGTAATTAAAAAAAACATTAAAATAAATACTCCAAATGTTTGTCTTACTCCACCAGGTATCAAGGTTTTAGATAAAACCACAATAAACAAAGATAGAACAAACAAAACAGAGAGTCTCGACCAACGCATGGAGGCACACTGCCAACTCATGCCTCGTTGTGAGAAAGTGAGAAAATTAATCTAATAAATCTAGTGGGACTATGAGAGATCCAGAAGGAGATAACAATTCCAGAGTCTTCTTGTTTAATATCAATAAAAAGAAATGTCTGAAAGATAGCTATTATTCCTAAAATTGCAAAAAACACTCTTTTATGCTAACAGAAAACTTGGCAGTCCCAGATTAATTCTGAATTAGAAGACCTGAGCTCTAGTGAGATTTTTGTCAGTAAATGAGCTTGGATGAACTAATTAAATTGCCACAAATGGTTTCACTAAGTTGAAAAAATAAGTGGAGGATTTTATGTAATTTATTCCCTACCTTCTGGATAATTCAGTACAAGTAAAATTAGTTAATATGTGAAACTGACTGAAACATAACTATATGCCTGCAATAATTCAGAAACACATTCTGTGAAGAAAAATATATTGCCACAAAGTCACAAAATACACAGGACAGGCATCAGGCCAGAGAGTATAACTTATACTCATACACTTGGAAACACAAAACATAATTGTTTTAGAGGTGAGCATGACTGATTGATAAACAGTAGTGATGTATTCCTAAGCATCCTCCCTGATATATTTTCAAATAAATATGCAGCAGTTCTATTTATTTCAATGTAATGAAAGATTAAATTATATAAACCATATCTATGAAAGAAGAAAGATTACTACTTAAATTATAAAAGGCAGAAATTCTACACGCTTAAAACCAACTGTGGGGTTTAAAATACAAAGAATTTGAATCATATACAACTTCCTTACAAGAGATAAGTCAGGTAAAATTTTCTCAAAAGGTAATTAAGCATGTAATACACATGTAAAAGGAACCTGAGATGTCTGATGACCCAAATCTAAACTCTGACTGTCCCTAACATACATCATAGACTAATTTACTTCAATGTGAAGATGGTTCTCAGTCTTTTCTTCCACAAGCCATAGCTCCAGGCATGGCAGAAACTCTATGCTGATCACAGCAAACTGAGCTAGCATTAGTTGATGAACCCAACTCCCGCTCCAAAAAAAAAAAAAAAATGTCTTCTATTGACAGAGCTGAATAGCACTTAGTATGCAAGCAGTGTGTGTTTCTTACTTAGATGGGTGGGTGAATAAATATTGTAGTGTAAACAAATATATTAGAGTAAAGAGTAGAAATTAATCTCAGTAGGAACACTTCTTTTTAAAGTCACTAGAATAGAAATCCATTGTATCTGTAAAATTAAGAAGCTATGAAAATTATGTAAAATAGGCAAGAAATTTCAGAGAGGTAGAAACACAGAAATTTCTGTATATATTTGAAACATGGCACATTATTATAATCTGTGGGACTTAAAGCAATATTTCAAGATATGCACAGTAGTAAAGTATTTAAACTTGTGTTACCATAAACAACTACTTTTAAATGAAAATATAAATGTCTCACAGATTCACAGATGAAACAATGTAAACCACAATGAAAAGAATTATAACCTACTACTATGAAAAAGAAACAAACAAATAAATAATTAACAAATAAAAACCCAGCCAGTTGGTGAAAGTCAAGCAGGTCACTAAACATATTGATACACACTTCTAATCTGTCAAGTGGGAAGTTGAAACAGGAGGATAACGAATTTGAGGACAACCTGTAATAAACTGTGAAATTCTATCTTTGCAAGTAGAGAGGGACTAGGCAATAGATGCATATATTTGTTTATAAAGATATGTGCATACATGTACTTGTGTGCTCACATATATGTGCATGTATGCACAGAAGCCAGAGGTCAACGTTGTGTGTCTTAGCCAAACATTCACCACCTTATATATTGATTCAAGTCTTCTACTGAACATTGATCCCATCAATTGGCTATACCTATTACCAAACCCTAGAGATCCTTCTAGAACCCACACCAACTTCCCTGTCCTCCAGGTCATCCACTGTTAGAAACCTGCAATCTCACCCTGTTGGGCCATGCCCAACCCCCACCTTTTTAATAGTAATAAGAGGTGGGAATGTTGAGGCTCGACAGTCTGTGGGCCCCGCCTCTGATGGGCAGGACGCGTAATCACTACGTCAGGCCTTACCTGGCTGGGCAGAGACTGGGTTATGCATGGGCAAGCTCCCCTTTTAAAGCAAGCGCACCAAGCACACTTCTCTCTGGTTTCTCTCTCTCTCTCTTGCTTCTCTCTTTTGCTTCTCTCTCGTTTCTCTCTTGTTTCTCTCTCTCTCTATGCTTCTCTCTTGCTTCTCTCTTGCTTCTCTCTCTTGCTCTCTTTGCCCTCCCCTTTCTCTCTCTCTCTCCCCGCTTTCGGTTGGCCACCAGCTACCCCCCTCTTTCCTCTCCCCTCTCTCAATAAACTCCACGTGGGCGCTCAATCTCCTGTTTGTGTTTCTTAGGCCATAGCAGCTGCACAAAACAACAACATCCACTCTACCAGACTTTTTGTCTTAGAGATTAATTTTTAAAAGTATGTGCCTGAGTGATTTTCTTACTTGTATGTGTGTGCCACATGTAGACGTGATGTCTGTAGAGATCAGAAGATGGTTTCTGAGCCACTGGAACTGGAGTTATGGGTGTTTGTGAGCCATACGTGAATGCTAAGAACAGACCCTAGTCTTCTGGAAGAGTAACAAGTGCTTTTAACTGCTCATCAATCACTCCAGTCCCAGTACATGAATGTTTATCAGCAATGATAAGCTTGCATGACCAACCCAAAAGGTTAACATATTTTATTACTTTATATATTTATCGATGATTCAAAGGATCAAGTGAAAATATGGCATAAGAGATGTGCTGGAAAAATAAGAATATACCATTAAGGAGCCTCAGTATACATGGGACAACAGATGAGTTATTAGAACTGTGATGATGATGGATGGTAGTATAAAGAGTAGGGGTGAATAAATTCTATTCAAAACATAAGAAACTAAAAATAATAGTTAATAAAGAGCCTTTGGATTTCATCCAAGGAAACTACTTATTTTACAGAGGAAGAAATAAACTTTGTTAATGATGTCTCAATTCCAGGTATAAGCCTGAAACCCAGATAGTTTGACTTCTTCTATTTTGATAGGATCCCTTTAAAATCAAAAGTACATCTACTAAACAAAGAAAGAATGTATCTTTGATGATGGTGTGTGTGTGTGTGTGTGTGTGTGTGTGTGTGTGTATGTATTAGTGTGTATAGGTGTGTTCAAAACAATAACAGTAAATTTTCTAATCTAGAATCATGTTGACAGACCAGATGAGCATTCCATTCCAGCAAGACAAATAAATTTTATGTAATAACAGGAAGAAGTCACCTACAAATGCCATACTAAAAAAGTTACTAAAGACTATTCCTGAAACCAAGGAGTCTTCCATAGCATAGACTACAGAGAGAATAGATTGATGTTTGGAATAGATTTTATTAATAAGTATAGCATAATAAAAATATGTTTGAAATCTACCACTTCTTAAAGAAATTTTCAAAAATATTTGCATAATCAGATATTTGCATAGCACTGAATAACACATTATACTTGATTTTAGAACATAAATTTATACATGTATCTTATCATATAAATAAATCTATATTCCATTATATATTTAAATATTTAATATGCTGTCATAAACATTTAACTTAAAGTTTTCTTTTTATTTTCTTTTTTTAATTTTTTTTTCTTATTTTAAAAATAGATCCCAGTTCCCTCTCCCTCTCTTCTTCTCTCCCCCCACTCCCTCCTTCCCATGCCTCCCTGACCACCCTCCCATCCCATCCCCTCCTACCCCCTCCACACACACTCCACAGGGAGGGTGATGCCTCCCAGAAGGGATCAACAAAATCTGTCAAGTCATTTGGAGTAGGAACTAGGCCCTCCTTTCTGCCTCTGGGTTAGGGGAGTATCCCTCCATGGGGAATGTGCTCCCAAAGTCGTTTTGTGCACTAGGGATACATCCTGGTTTCACTGTCAGAGGTCCCTCAAACTGCCCAGGCCTTCTAAATGAGACTCATGTTCAGGGGGTCTAGTTGGTCCAATGCCAGATTCCCAACTATCAGTCTGGGGGTCCATTAGGTCCTCCTTGTCAGCTGTCTCTTTGGGTTTCTGTAGTCTGGTCTTGTCCCCATTTTCTTATCACTTCTCTCTCTCTGCATCTGGATTCCAGTTCGGCTCAGTGTTTAACTGTGGGTGTCTGCTTCTGTTTCCATCAGCTACTATGAGGACTCTATGATGGCATATAAGTTAGTCATCAATCTCATTATCAGGGAAGGGCATTTAAGGTAGCCTTTCCATCGTTGCTCAGATTGTTAACTTAAATTTTTCTGATTAATATATTTAACTCTGAAAACAATCAAATCCATGGTTTAAGTACTGATGCTGTTTACAGAGATGCACATGGGAAGCCTTGAACCTACAACTTGTTGCTAGCAAGCAGCTGGTTAATCCTCCACATTTCATTAAATTGCCATTGAGTCTAGCTAGCCCACTCTCCCCATTTTCACATTTGGCAAACAAAGTAAGCTGATTAAAGGTGACAGTCACCTTTAATCCCAGCACTGGGAAGGCAGAAGAAGGTGAATCTCTGTAAGTTAGAGAACAGGTTGGTCCATATATCAAGTTCCAGGCCAGGCAGGGCAACATAGTGAGACCCTTTCTTAAAACAAACAAATAAACCAAAATAAATAAACAAACAAACTAACTAAAAAAAATAGAAAGGAAAAGGAATAAGATTTTTTAGGAATATTAATAAGTTTAAATAAAATTTGAATATTAAGATCTGTTTGAAACAATGGCTTCTTCTTTTTATAGATGTTACCAGTTTGGGCCTGACTTTGGCTGGATTTGAGGCTTCGTCAGCATGAGGGAGTTCTTGCTTGTACTGTGCAGTTTGCAAAAGCCCAGAGCTAAAACAGCATAGGGATGAACCTACTACTATTATTTTGCTAAGTGGACATGTCATTAAACTGCTTCTTAAATAATTACGTTTATATCCAAAGATTAGCACTTTCTTCAGCCTAAAAGGGAGCCTTTGTTTGTAGGGAACAGCAATTAATGCTGTTAACTCATAGCTGGTTAAGACGCTGAGAACAGGTGTTCAGTATGAAACAGCCCATTCATACCATTCTCTCCAAACTTGAGGGAGTGTCACAAAAGAATCAGTAGAGGAATATAAGAGAAGGATAATGGGAGGGAGCGTCAAGACACAATGTCATAGAGGCATGGCATGTTCACAGCACTTGTGAACTTGAATAGAACCTGAATAACACTGAACCCATTAGTATTCAGTCATAGATAGGGGAGGGTCCAATGTACCCCCAGCATGAGGGAGTAATGGTAGTCTAGGGCCACTGGTGTCAGAAAAGTCAACCACCTTCAGTGATAGAGAAAATGAAAAGTTAATCATGCTCCAGTAGGTAGCTTCCTACCCACTCCCATGACAGTGGCCCTGGTTTACTACAGTGGCTCACAAAGCAAAAACAAAGACAAAATAAAAAGTTGAGAACATAGGATAGGGACTTGGCAGGGAGGAATAGTTGATGGGAGCAGAAGAGGGACAAGAAGAGGAGTGGGGGGAAATGTGACCAGAAAATATTAAATGAATGTATGATATTGCTAAGGGATAAGTTTTCTTTTAAAAACAAAACAAAATTGAAGGGTCTTAGTTAATGTGGATCTTCACAGTTGTTTAGTAAACCAGCTCCATTTGGCATCTGTACAAGGAAAAGACTCATTCTTCAGTGCCATGTCATATTACTGAAAATACGGCAAAGTTTTTGCCGTATGTCTTACCACAAATTCAGTGTTTATGAAGACACAAAAGGAAACAGATGGCTTAACCGAAATAAGACAGAACACCTGGATATATTCACTATTACTGTGCATGGAAAGCACTTGATTAGCCCTTCATGTGTCAAATCTTGCATGAGTTCAAGTATCACATACATGGTGGAGTGAACTCAGAGGTGGGCTCTTGCGGATCTGTGGGCATCTATATGAGAATAAACTCTAACATGTGCATATTGCTTCTGGGAGTAGAAATAGGTTCTGTCATTTTAGAAAGCTACCTGCTAGGATCTAGGAAAACTAAACACAAGTTTAGCTTATGACCAAAGTCTCTTCTGAGAAAGAGAGAAAGGCAGAGAGAGAGAGAGAGAGATTTAAAATTTTTATTAAAAATTTCAAAAATTGTTCATAAAAGCTGTAGTCATCATTGCTTCAAATTAGAATTTGGCTGAACATCATGAATAAACAACCCAGATTCTACCATAGAAATACGTCAATAAAAAAATGGCTTGTTAATAAATGGGATGAATATCACAGACAGAATGCTAAACAAAGAAGTCACAGAGTCACAAAAGCACTCACTCATACTGTACAATTGGTTGCAGAGAGTTTTTATCCTGGTCCTACTGCCAGGAACCCCTCAGATAGCCCAAGCTTCACAACTGTCTTGCACATACAGAGGACCTGGTTCATATGCCTGGAGTCTTCACAGCTGTCAGTCTAGAGTTCATGAGATTCTAAAAGCTTGGTTCAGCTATCTATGTAGATTTCTCCATCATGATCCTAGCCTCCCTTGCTGATACATCCCTTCCTCATTCTCTTTGACTGGATTCCCAGAGCTTGGCCTGGTGCTCGGGTGTGGATCTCTGTGTCTGGTTGCATCAATTACTGGATGAAGGGTCTATGGTGATAGTTGGGATATTCATCAATCTGATTACAGAGAAAGGCCAGTTATGGCATCTTCTCTACCATTGCTAGGTGTCTTAGCTAGGGTCATTATTGTAGATTCTTGGAAATTACTCTAGTACCAGATTTCTCCCTAACCCTATACTGGCTCTCTCTATTAAGATATCCCTTTCATTGCTCTTCCACTGTATCCCTCCTCCTCCAACCCCCCCAACATCCCATTTCCTTGTGTTCTCATCCTCCCTCCCCTCCCCCTTAAAGGTCCCCACTCCCATTTTATCCAGTATATCTCACTCATCTAATTTCCCTTCCCAGGGTTATCCATGTTTCCCTCTTAAGGTACTCCTTGTTACTTAGCTTTTCTGGAGGTGTGGATTGTAGTCTAGTTTTACTTGCTTTACATCTAATATCTATTTATAAGGGAATACATACTGTGTTTGTTTTTATGAGTATGGTTTACCTCACTCAGGATGATTTTTTTCTAATTCCATCCATTTGCCTGCAAATTTCATAAGGTCACCATTTTTTTTTTACAGCTGAGCGGTACTCCTTTGTGTAAATAAACCATATTTTTCTTATCCATTCTTTGGTTTAAGGGCATCTAGCTTGTTTCTAGGTTCTGGCTATTACAAATAATGCTTGCAGAAAGTTTTAAAAGGTAAGCAGAACTCTCTTTGTTGATGAAAGCTGAAATTATTACTGCAAGTGGAAGTGTGCTAGAGCATGGGTATGGAGTCATGGCTCTTGGCAGCAGGCAGATCAGAGGATTGTTGACAGTGCTAGGTAGAGAGGAAGACATGAAAAACTTAGAGCAACCTGAGGGAAAGAGCTTTGGCATGTACGTAGGCAAGGCAATTAGAAACAAAGTTGACCTAAGATGGTACAGGGTGAAGAATGTGTGATGCCATAATGTGGGTGTAGGGCTAGGTAAGAATGTAATACAGCTAGTAGAGAAACTGAGACAGGTGGATCGTTGGAGCCCAGGAGTTTGAGCAGTATATGGCGACCTTGTCTCAAAAGTAGGGGTAGTGCTATAAGTTGGGGATAGAGTAGGATTTGTTGAGAAAAATATTGAACAAAACATTGAGATTTTATAAAATCATTTCTATTCTGTTTAGTAACTATGTTATTATGGTTGGTACTTTTGGCTAGAGATAAACTGCTCTTTATATTCTAAAAAAATGAAATATTATGTAAAATGTATTATACATTTAAAAGATGGTTAATTATTTTCTGATGGGTAGCACTGGTATGTGTTATATTTAAAGGTTTAAAAATGCATATAGCTTACGGGTTTTACCATATGTTGTAGTTTTCAAATAGCAGGAAGCCTGCTACACTTCTAGTTTATAAAAATTACCCAGGGAGTTTTATTTATCTCAGTTTTGTGCACCAATCTCTTTTGAGTATTCATTTTTTTCTATCATTTTTAACATTGTTAATAAAGCTTATGTTTATTAAAACCACATGTGACTCATTTAATCAAACTATCATCAATAGTTTGTTATGACAGATGCCTTGCTATTATTTTAACTTAGTTATCCATGTAGAATTGTTGATCTTTTGAATATCACAAAAGACTGATACAATCAGAAACAAAGATCCAAAGGGCCCTCAAGTGTCAGAGTAACAGCCAATTGACAGACAAACTTTTGGTCCAGGCAGGGAAGATAAGAGAGTAAACACCACATTTGACTGAGAAAAACATTTGATGCATGTTTGTTTTCATTTCAGAAAGATGTCAGCTCTGTCTTAACCTTGATAATATTTATAAACTTGAATGGTTCCCTATGATCTTTTCTGATTAAATATATGTTTCCCACGAGGGCAAAGTAGCAGTGTTTTCCATATATATATATATGTTTAAGTGACAGATCCAAATGTTTTCTTCTCTCTCACCTGTTACAGGCTAGATTTTGTCTTCCATTCCAAGTTCATGTGTTCAGTCCCTAACCTCCAATAGCTCAGAATGGGACAGTTTTTGTTATAGGGTCTTTAGAAAGGCGATAAGTCAGAATGAAGTCAATAGCACAGTCCTAATCTAATCTGATTTGGGCCTTTATAAAAGGGGAGGTTAGTGTGAAGAAAAATGCAGTGTGAAGAAAGTAAAAGATGGTCATCAACAAACCAAGGTAAGAGTTCACAGAAGAAACCAACCCTGAGAATACATGACTTCAGGCTGGGCAGAGTCAGGCTGATCCCTGTGAGTTTGAGGCTAGCCTGGTATACAGAGAGTTCTGGGAGAGCCAGGGCTGTTACAGAGAATCGCTGTCTCAAGACACAAAAGCAATGAGTACCTGACTTTAGACTTGTAGAACTGACTGTTGTAGCCACCCAGCCTGTGATACTAGGTCGGGGGAACCTGTGAATATGAATCATCTCAGTACGAGAACATATACTATCTCAATACAAAAGAATCCACTAGCAAAGAAAATATATCTCCTCCTTAGTTAGGTTAAATATTCTGCTATACCATCTTGTTTCATAGTTCAAACTAGTCTTATTATGTAGCTCAGGTTGCCTCAAAATTGTGACTTTCTGTCTCAGCCTCCTCAGTGCTGGGATTATAGTCTTTTTATCATGTCAACCTAAAACACATTGCTAGAACCTATTCCTATACTGGATTTTTAAGCTTCCCTTCATATTAAAACAATCTGTCAAATTTAAAACTGAACAACACCTAATTAGTGAATTTTAGTGTAATTCTATACACACATATGCACAAAATTTAGATTAAATAAAAGAAATACATACAATTTGCTGCCAATTCTGATTTAATTGCCATAATTTAATTGAGATATAACCTTGATATTGGAATATTTAGAATGTGACCCACTATCAATGGTAGTACCTATTTTCCTGAATAATATTACTGAGTCGGTCCCAGGAGAGACTAGGCATTGATATTTTCTTTGATTAGTCAGGTGAATCCAGTGCAAATCAATTCCCTAATAAATGTTCTCTGGGTTACATTCACTCACAACACATGATAAAGCTAACTTAAATTTACAATATTTATGCTTTCTTGCCTTTTTGTGATATACTTGGTACCTGTACAACATTTTAAAGTTCACATACATTCATGTATATTTAAATAAGCTGGATCACACATAGGCTCCTTGATGAACTAGCTTGTACTTTTAGCCCAGTGATTCCAACATCTTTGAAGTTCTCCAGTGTGCCCAAAGCAACAGAGGCTGTGTGTAAAACTGGGCTATCATCCCAATCCAGCCGTGCAATGGACGCAATTATTTCAGGAAGAAAAATGGGCATCGAGATAGCACAAAGAATAATTGCTTCTATGATAGTCATTTAGTTTCCAAGAGTATAGATTCAAACCAGCATCTCCATTAGCCTAACAACAATTGCACAGTGTTCCCTTTCATCCAAATCTTCTACACTTTTCTTTTCTGAAGCTTTCTAAAGGGTATTGGAGTGATCTAACATTAACCACCCACACACTGTATTTACCACTATTATTAGCACAGCAGATGATCTTTACAATTTAGTGAGGCTACAAGAAGCATTATTAGAGATTTTCTTTTAAAAGTGCTTCCAAGCCATTTGCCATTTCTCCCCAATTTGTAACCCAGGCAGAATCATTCTCACGTGACCTTCAATTATTTCTCGTACCTTCAACTTAAAACGCCTACAATTAGTAAAATGATGTAAGTGCATCTTGACTCTTAAATACATTTCCTTCTATATAAATTCAGGAATCTTTGAAGACACAAACCTAACAAGGTGAAGTATAATAGAGGGGCAATGTCTTACTTCCAGTTTCTCCCAATAACCACATGATTATCAGAAGTAGATGGTGTGTAGGCACTAATCAGAAAATTGATTTCATTTGGGTTGGAGGAATACATGGCAAATTCGGTTTAGTCTCTTTCAAAGAATGTGCAGCAGATAATAATTCTTAATGTTTACCCACTACTTATAAAATCCTCCCTAGTGTTGTTAAGTACTAAAAAATGTTTCATTGAGTGAGTAAACACTGTATTGTGCTGCACAACAAAAACCAAAGTGTATCCTTCAGGAAGTAAGTAAGATACTGTGTGTACAACAGTTGAAAGGAAACTGCAAATGAAATTACATTATATGATCAAAATGTTATACACAGATCTGTAGGCAATTGCCAGGAGGCATAGCAACAGCTGTAGTGAAAGAAATCCTCCAAGATTCTGTATGGACTTTGCTGAGACCTTGAATACTGTCTTCCTAAAAATGTAAAAGCTTAACTTTCTGTATAATATTAATGTATTTTGCTCTCAGTGGTTTTGGATAAAGGCTTTTAAAATTACTATTAACTTCGTGATTTTTGTTTTTAAACATAAAAGGGAGTAGAGTTTTAATTTCAAGTTTTCTGTCAGTAGAAAACATCATGTTACTAATGCAACTGGTTCTTTTTAATTTTTAAATTACACCTTGTTATTTACTTCATGTGTGCTTGTGTCTACATGTACATGTATGCCAGAGAATGAATGGAGAAGTCAATGTACAGAAGTTGTTTCTCTCCTTCTACCATGTGGGTTTGGGAGTTCACACTCAAGTGAACAGGTTCAGCAGCAAGAACCTTTACCCACTGAATCATCTCACCAGTCCAAGCAACTAGCCCTTAGCTGCAACAATAGTTGAGTGAATATAATTAGTTCATTGCAAAGGCAGTGAATTTATCTTCATAAGTGTGGTGGTTCAAAAGAAAATGACCCCCAAATGAAGTGGCACTATTGGGAGGTGAGGCTTTGTTAGAGTAGGTATGGCCTTGTTGGAGGAAGTGTGCCACTGTGGAGGTGGACTTTGAGGTCTCATATATGCTCAAGCCACACCCAGTATTTCAGACCACTTCCTGTGTCCTGCAAGTCAAGATGTAGGACATTCAGCTGCCTCAACAGCACCATATCTGCCCACATGCCACAATGTTGCACTATGATGATAATGCACTAAACCTCTGAAAATTGTTTGCCACTCCAATTAAATGATTTTCCTTTATAAGAGTTTCCATGGTCATGGTGTCTCTTCACAGCAATAGAAGCCCTAAAACAATAAGCTTCAATCAGTATTGATAAGGCAAAACAGTATACAATAAGACATTTCATAAAACAGACAATAAGAACTATTAGATTTTCTAGACTTTACTAGATTAAAACACTTAACCTATAGACAGTTGAAGTCTCTTCCAATATGCTCCAAGCCTCTAAAGCAGGAAAAAAAAATTATGTGCAGTATTAGTCAAAGAAACATCAGTCCTAACTTGTTTTAGAAATGTCTGATTTGTTCTTGGACTATGGTTTCCCATGCACAGTTGCCTTATTATTTTTCCTTTCCTGAGTAGATGTTTCACTGCAGCCATCCTTTAGGTGGAATGTTGCTGTGCCAGTCTCTAGAGGAAAAAAATGAGAAGAAATTTAAATGATCCCTTCTCTTCTTGCCTTCTTTAAAATTTACCTGTTTCCAGGATTGACATTTTAGACACAGTGGATGAAAATTAAAAAAAGTTACTGGGGCAAGTTTCCCTTTATGAGCAAAACCTAAGTAGGTTGGGAAAAACTGTAGACACACAAAAGAAAAACATTTAAGTAAAACTTTTTTTCTTATTTCAGTGGCTAATATAAACAATCCTTAATTTACATATGGGCTTTAGTTGAGGATGCTTTGAATGCACAAAAATGTGTTGCTCAGTAGATTACATTTCTAATACAAGATTTCAAACATACAAAGCAATAGAAGTGCTAGCCAGGCACAGTTGTTAAAATTGAGGGTACTGTAATATTAGAAGATCTTTAAAAGGAGATTCTATAATATTGAAAAAGAACTAGTACAGCACTATATGCAATATAATTTGGACATTAATATGGCTATCTTAACACGTATACCTTGTATGTGTACACAATGAGTACCAGTGCCAAGGCAAATTCCATCTAATACTTGTTTTGGTAAGTTAAGTACCCTGTAATATCTCTGTATACTGTGACAAATGTCCTATAGACTGTTTCCAATAATTTATTTCTAACAATCTATGAATGTGTGATGGGGGATGTCCTTCTATATATATGTTTTTCTTGTTGATTGATGAATATAACATTGATTGGCCAGTAGCCATGCAGGAAGTATACATGGGGCTATGAGATGAGAATTCTGAGGAGAAGAAAGGAGGAGAAGCTGCTGGAGAGACGCCATGCAGCCGATGAAAGAGAAACATGCTGGAGCACTGTCTGGTAAGCCAAAACCACATGGAGATCCACAGTTTAATAAAAATGGGTTAGCAATTAAAGAGAGCCAGGCAGTAAGAATCCTGAGTCATTAGCCAAACAGTTTATAATTATTATAAGTCTCATGTGTTTATTTGGAGAAAGAAAGTCTATCCACAAATGTGTGATCATTTCTGTTTTGTAACCTGTATCCCCATGGTAATCTCACTGTGCCCAATGCCTGTTTGCTGTTCCTCCTGCATTGCCTTTCCCACCTATAGAACCAGGCTGTAGATTTCCTAAGTGTTATTGTGGCTATTAGCTTGGGGTGATGGATGAGGTAAGAGAGAAATGGGTTTGCACAAGATTAAGCCAGACACTTTTGTTACCAAAGCCTGTCTCTCATCTCCATCTGTTTTACTGTTATCTGTGTCAAGAAACCTAACATTTTTCCCTTTTCTTGTGCAGTCTGTGGCTCAGTTGTCAGGTGAATGAACACTCCAGTGCAAAGACAGAACACAATGGGCAATGACCTGACACTGGAATGTAATACATAACACCAGGATTCAGAAACAGGCTACCACAGCACTGTCTTCAATCTAGGAGGGCTAAAGAGCTCTAATTTTCCTCATTACTAACAATAACATTCAAAAAAGAGCTGTAGTCTTAATCTGTATTTAAAAGGCACTTTTTACATGTCTTCAATAAGTGTTGTCACAGAGTCTTGTCCTTGATTTCAAGTGACAGCAAAAATTTCTTTTACTATTCCTCTCTACTCCCTCTCACTAGCCCCTCCCTTCAACAGACTTAGCCTAGGGACTTGGTTGTTTGACTGTTACTCATTATTCTTTTACTTAGTGTCAAAGTACATTCCCAACTAAGTTTTTGCATTAATAAAACCATAACAATTTGGAAGAATTTTAATTTTCTTTAGAACTAATCATCCTAAAGTGTTATAACTGAGAAGTTTCATGGAAATATTTAGTAAATTTTTATATCTGACACGAAGAACAGAAAATCTTAATTAATAACTCTACTGAAATTTCTTTCAGGTAAACTGTTAAGTTCTATTGTATATGACAAAAACAGTGTTTTGTTGAAAAAGTATTTAAACTAGTTGTATTTGGGCAACTTATATCATTAAAAAAACAACCCACCACAAACAGTTTGTAATGATTACTTGATACTGATAAGTAAATTAAGCTAGCTAATTAGTGCCCTTGACTATTTGGCAGAGCTTAACTGGTGAGTCTCTTGTCTCTTAATCCTGGTTTTATATGTTTCAGTCCAATGCCAGGTTAATTCCCTACAGTACTCTGTCTCTAAACTAGAATTTCCATTCTGCTAACAACCGAGCAGCAGACCATGCAGAAGGGCCAATTAAGTTTCCATAATGAAGATACTTCAAAATAGTGAATTAATTAAAATGAAAATTGATTTATTTATCTATCATAAAGAGTCTTAGGAGTCAAAATGTAACTGACTGCCTGGCAGAAATGGGTGTATTCTAAAGATACTCTTTTTAATCTCTTTTTTGGCTATTAGGTTATTAGAAAAAAAAATGGACCCCAAGAAATGAAAATTTCCCCAGGGATCTCCTGTTAAGAGAAGAAAAGAGTGGGTCCTAAAGGAATCTAGAGGAGGGGCTTGACTCTCTAACAAAGATTTCCAACTTATCAGACGAACCCTCAGGAGAGACTGGGAGCTGAGAGAATGGTAGGAAATGGACCATACCTTGGTTATGCATCTCTCTTTTTTTTCCTATTTAAACCCTTCCCTAATGTTAGGATCCCAGAGATGGGCACAGGAGAAGAGGTGTTACTGAGCTTTTCATCACTCTTCCCAATACTGCAGCAAAGAATAAATCTCTGAATCCTGCTTTTCACTGTTAACGTGCCTCTTTTAATTGGCTTACTGAAGACAGCCAGCTGAGCCTGGCTTGTCAGGGCCTTAGATGTGACTCCACAAGTCTGTGAAAAAAAAGCACAAGCTGGGGTAAAGCTCTGCTGTTCAGAAGTGCAAGCGCTTACATAATGTCACTCTGCCAAAGGGGTACAGCCTGTCTAGATGCCTCCATGTTGCTTTGACTTTATTCTGGCCCATAGAAAGAAAGGGGGAGTTAAAGTACAGGTGCTGGGTGTTTTAAGGCCACCACTGAAGCTACTGCTCTACTTCTATTCATATCCTATTGGCTCAACCCACTGAAGTGTGAGTCCAACAGTATATACAGCAGAATCCGAGGCCACCTGTCAGTCGTGTGCTCTGGCCAGGACTTGGTTGCTCAGTTCTAATCATGTAGAAAGATGGAATTCATTATATCAGCATAGAAATTTTTTATCTCTAACTTACCGAGACACCATGACTTAATGTTTCTTCTTCTTGGAAAAGATATCAGAAGCATAGGTCAACAATGCATTTAATTGCAATAACAAGTTCTTGAAAGCTGTGTTGCATGGATGTAAAGAATCTAGTGACATTATTTTTGGTGACTATTTGCCTAGTTTCTACTGCTTTAGAAACTCAGTGTTAAGTTATTAAGAATAACATTGCTCAATTCTCCCAGAAAGAGGATTTTTAAAAAAGACAAGATAATGCATGTTCAATCCATAGCATTTGTTGGTACTGTTGCATTGACCCTAGTGAGTGGCAGAATTTAACTTAGTGAACTCTAAACATAATTTAACCTGGATGCTTTGTGCAGCAGTTCAATACTCTACATATGTGGGATGTTATTTTCAGTAACTGAGGCTACATATTACCTCACTCTGATCACCGTGGGAAAAGCAGAAGCATAAACCAGGCAATTCAATTCTTCCTTCAACACTCCAATGAAACTGCTGAGCAAGAGCCAGGAATGGTAGTTGTCTGGTGTATTTAAGTTTCTGTTCCCAATTTTTCAGGAGACATTGCATTTAGCACACATATTTAGAATTATAAGGAACAACCTAACTAGCTCTTGGCCATTGCATCATGTATTAGGACACATTTCCTACTTGCCTCTTTGCTTCAACTGGACAGTGATGCTGATGACATCTTTCTTAACTTTGCATTCTCTCTTCTAGAAAATTTACTTATGGAACAAGAGAAGGAATTGGTCAAATCCCGTCTTTGTTAATAGACAAATGATCTTCACAAGGCAAACCTCTGATAGCTTCCCAGTAAAGAGTTGAAGTCTAAGTAAATTGTGGACTATCTGAGGAAATATGGAGAGGGTGAAGGTAGAAAAGGTCAAAGACAATAATGTTCAGGATTTGGGGGTTAAAGGCAACACTTTAAAGAGCGCAAGGAAGGTATGAACAATTTCTTACAAAAAAAGATGGAATTTAATGCAGAATCAAGAGAGGGAGAGAGATGAGCCAATAAATAATACCTAGAGTTACATATCTATGATCAGGAAGCAGCAATGAAAAATCTAAAAGCAGGGGAAAGAGTTGTTAAATGTGTGGATAGCAGTGGGGCTTGGTCTCAAATAGGTCCACCATTAGTTGTTTATTGAGCATTTATTGCATTCCTTGAATATACCAGAAACTGCTATTAACATCAAGCCATGCACAATATAGCGGTTGTACCTCAGTTTGCAAGACAGATTTTTTTCTACGCAGAAAAAAAATTTTCTACAACAAAATGGGCATAATGATTTTATTTTATAGAGCTCTGTTGATTCATTAAAATGTTCCAACTATATTATGAACTTTAAGGCACCAGCAATAAGAAAAAAGACAGCAAAAATGTCTAAAACACACTGAACTATGATGTCAGTAAGCAAGATAAGAAAGACAGATAAGAATGCACAACCAAACATGTGCATGCTGTAAAACCAGGTAGAATTTAGGTACGTTCCTTTGTACCTATTGTTTCATGTCTAATATACTCCTCCATACAAGCAAAACAAAACATGTAATACTTGATGAAATGCTGAACCTCTCCTCTGAGCACAAAATTCTAACTCTTCTACCTATTCTACACTCTTCACAAAATTTTGAGGTAAGTTCTATTAATATTCTTGCTCAAGGCAATAAATATGTCTCTTGGAGATACTAAGCAACCTGCCTAGGGCATATAAAACTAATGTTTAAATATTACAAAACTCTCTTCTACATGTTTTGCTGAAAAATGACATAAACTTTAAAGTTAAATAAAACAAATTATAATGTTTCTGTGACTTCTTATTAATGAATAAACCTTTCAGTTTGTTGGGTGTTCAGTTTAATTTACTTAATACCTAGGAAATCAATTAATTCTTCTAAGTGAAAAATTACTCAAGATAGAAACTAAATCTGTCTTGGAGTACAGCAACATTTTTTTCTCACAAACATTGTTGTGATTGTTTCATTTCAAACTTCCCCTTTAAAAGTATCTCACATAGTCAATAATGTGTAGTATTGATATTAATTTTATATAAAAATATTTAGGAAAGGATTCTTATTCTTCTTGACTTTTATCCTTATTGATTTTTATTGATTACTTTCTATGTTCATCAGTTATATTCCCTCTTATTATCATAATAAATTAACTACATATTTAGCACTTTAAATGAATAGCAACTAATAGTTAGAAATCCAGGCAAGACTCAGTATAGATACTCACATTTCCAAGACCAAGGTGACAACAAGTGTGCTTTTCTTGCTGGAGGATTCAGTCTAGAGATATGTCTTTTTCCAAGATCCTTCAGATTTTGTCTAGGTTCTGTTCCTTATGTTTGAATGGCTGACAGAGTGAATTGGAGGACCCTCTTTGTTCCTAGAGCTTACCTACATTTTATGTGCATTACATGTAGTCATAGCCCTTGAAATATCACTTGATATTTCATATCGCAAAATTCTACTACTAAATGTAGTAGTGTCTCCAGCAGATAAAGAGTTCTACTTTTAAAGGGTCATGTGATTAGATTGAGGCCACACGGATAAACCAGAATGGTCTTCCAATTTTACAATCAACAATTTAATTACATATTCAAAGTTCTTTTTCTAAATAAATCAGCATATTCACTTAAATCAGAATTGGGACATACCATCTTAGAAAGCATAGGGTGTTCTACCTACATGATAAAAATATCTTTTCTCCAGCAACCAAAGTAAATTCCACATCCTTATAGAATTTCTGCTTTATCCTTAACTTGTCTTATTTTATATCTAGGAGATTTTCTTGATATTCTGTTACTTTGCTTTAGTGGGAAGAGAGCTCTTAAAAAAAAAAATAAGCTAGGACAATAAAACATTATCATTGGATGGCAGATTTTATAATGGAATTCAAAATTATAATGAACAGTTAATTTTATTTTTACCTTAGTGTATATTCAGAACCATCTACTAACTTTTTTCTTTTTTATTATTATTATTATTTTTCTTATTTTAAATATTGTTCCCAGTTCCCTCCCCCTCCCATCTTCCCAGACTCCCCACCCCCCACCCACCCAATTCCCCACCCACTCCTCAGGAAGGGTGAGGCTTTCCAGGAGGGATCATCAAAATCTGTCAATTCATTTGGGGTAGGGCCTAGGTCCTCCTTCTTGTCTCTGGGTGAAAGGAGTATTCTTCAATGGGAATGGGCTCTCAAAGTCCTTCGTGTACCAGGAAAACATTCTGCTTCCACTGTCAGAGCTCCCATATAATGCTCAGGCCTTCTAATTGAGACCCAAGTTCAGGGGGTCTGAGTTGGTCCTATGCTGATTTCCCAGCTATCAGTCTAGGGGCCCCCCCCTCATTCAGGCCAGCTGTCTCTGTGGGTTTCTGCAGCCTGGTCATAACCCCTTTGCTCATCACTCCTCCCTCTCTGCAATTGGATTCCAGGAGTTCATCTTAGTGTTTAGCTGTAGGTGTCTGCTTCTGCTTCCATCAGCTACTGGATGAGGGCTCCATGATGGCATATAAGATAGTGGTCAATCTCATTATCAGGGAAGGGAATTTAAGGTAGCCTCTCCACTATTGCTCAGATTGTTAGTTGGGATCATCCTTGTAGATCTCTGGACATTTCTCTAGTGCCAGTTTTCTCTTCAAAACTACAATGGCTCCCTCTATTATAGTATCTCTTTTCTTGTTCTCCTCTATTTCTTCCTGGTCCCTCAAATTCTCCCCTCCCCTCCTCTTCTCCCTTTCTCTTTCTTCTAACTCCCTCTCCACTCACTGCCCGCTCCCATTCAATATGCTCAGGAGATCTTGTCCTTTTCCCCTTCTGTGAGGGACCTTGTATGAATCTCTTAGTTTCTTCCTTGTATTCTAGCTTCTCTGGTGATATGAACTATAGGCTGCTGATCCTTTGCTCTATGTCTAAAATTCATAGATGAGTAAGTATATACCATGTTCTTCTTTTTGTGACTGGGTTACTTCACTCAGGATGGTTTCTTCAAATTCCATCTATTTGCCTGAAAATTTCACGATTCCATTGTTTTTTGTTTTTTTGTTTTGTTTTGTTTTGTTTTCCGTTAAGTAGTACTCCATTGTGTACATGTACCACATTTTCTTTATCCATTCTTCAGTTTTGGGGCATATAGGTTGTTTCCAGGCTCTGGCTATTACAAATAATGCTTCTATGAACATAGTTGAACAGTTGTCCTTGTACGAATGTGCATCTTTTGGGTATATGCCTAAAAGTGGAATTGTCAGATCCTATGGTAGACTGATTCCTATTTTCCTGAGGAACCGCCATACTGATCTCCAAAATGGCTGTACAAGTTTACACTCCCACCAGCAGTGGGGGGTGGTCCCCTCTTTCACAATACATATCCACAAATCAAGCCCTACAGAAAGTTCTGGAAGGAAAACTCCAACCTGAGGAAGTTAACTACATTCACAAAAACATAGGCAATAGAAAACCCCACTTTACCAGAAACCTGAAAGAAAAAGTGGGGCAAATATACTCACAATACCACCGCCTACAACAAATACAAAACAAACAAGAATTAACAATCAATGGTCCGTACTTTCCCTCAATATTAATGGTCTTAATTCACCTATAAAAAGACACAACTTGACAGAAACAAGAAACACATCCCAGCTTCAAGGACATACATTACCTCAGAGTAAAGGGTTGGGAAAAGATCTTCCAATCAATTGGACCCAAGAAGCAAGCAGGTATAGCTATCGTAATATCTAACAAGTGAGACTTCAAACCTTCCACTATTTTTTAAGGAACATTTAAGTCATGTAGCACATATAACTAAGTCAAAAATTTCTTGAGAATTATAAATCAGTCAAAAACCCTCTTTAGTCTGGCTCATTTTTCAAGGAATGACTGGAATGCTGTTTGTATTGTCTATAAACAGAGATACATTTTTTGAGGAAACCATTGAAATAAGAAAAGAAAACTTTAAGCAGTTTTTAGATTGTGGACTTTTTGCTACAGTATTAATTTGATAACCTTGTTCTTTCTCATTTTGTTTGAGAAGGTTTTATTTTGATTTTTTTTGGTCTGCTGATTACTATAACTTTAATTTACAGTTTAGTCCACTCACTTAATAAAGAAACAGCCATCTTGTGATTATTTTTCCTGAACAGGCACAGCAGAGCTCCAGAGTCATTGTTGCTTCTCACACCACCTCTCTGATACATCTGATGGCTTCTAACTGAATATATTCCAAATCCAAGAGTTTCCAATACTCTCATCCTAATTCAAGTCAGCACCACCTCCTACTGTGATGACTCCAATAACTTTCTGAATTCTGTGCCAACTTTAAGCCTTGTTTCCCTAAATCCATTCCCTGAAGAGTATTCTCCAGGAGCTTTCCCAAATGCTAACTAGATCTTACAACATCCTTGCTCAAAACCTGCCAGAAATTTTCTGTTGCAAAGCAAGACCAAATTCCTTACTGTAGTCTCCAAATTCTTTATATTGTGGCTGAACTGTTGCTATCTATCTACCTTTCATGGACACACTCTCACACACACGTACACACACTTAGCACAGAACTCTTTGGCAGATGACTTCCTTCTTTCTGATTCCTGGAGATAATAAGTACTTTTATTGCCCACTCTGTACCCACCCTTCTTTCTCCTTGTCATCTTCAACTCAATGTCACTTAAGACAGACTGTGCCATCCTACTTCCTCTGTCCTTCTTTATACAGCAGTGGGCTTTTCACAGTGCAAATAAATCATGGTACTTTGCTCAACTTGTGCCTACATTTTTTATTTTTGCTGCTGTTTTTTTTTTCCCATAAGCAATATCAACACATCCCCTAAGACAGAATACTTTGAAAAAAAAAAAAAACCAGAAGGGACTTTCACCATTTTTAGGATGTGTTGTTTCTTCAGTGTAGGATCATAATCATTGATGAGCTGCATGCTTACTTCATGTCAGATACTGGGCTAAATAATTTGAATTACCTTACTTAAGCATAGCAAATACCTTAAAGGATGTGTAGATAATACTTCTCTGTTAGAGAAAACTGTAGTTTAGGAAAGTTGAGTAAAGATTTCCACCCAAATATGTGACCAATGTTTGATCATTTCTCACTTAAAGAAATATACTTTTTCATTTTCAGTCTACTGTCATCTAAAGTTTCAAAAGATTTAGTATTACAACATTTCTAGCTAAATGTAATACACAGCTTTGTAATAAAACACAGCACTATGTTTTCAAATAATGAATCATTATTTCAAGAAACAGATCTTTAGGGATCTTTGTATATCATTAATTCTTCATGACTCTTATTTATACTGAGTAATAATATGGTTTGTACTACTTTTTTCCCATCCCTCAGTTCCCAAGGAAGCAACATGGAGACTCAATTAATTATAAATGCTGGGGTAATAGCTCAGGCTTATTTTTAACTAGATCTTACAACTTAAATCAACCCATTTCTATTATTCTAAGTTCTACCACATGGCATTATCTCTGTCATCTTTCATGTCCTGCTTCCTTTTCTTGTCTCGATGGCAACTCCTCTGACTCCAGCCTTCTTCCCAGTGTCCTTAGTCTGGTTTTCCTGCCTAACCTTATTCTGTACAGCTATTGGTGAGTCAGCTTCTTTATTAAACCAATCACAGTATAATTTACACAGTGCAAAAAAGGATTATTTCACAGGAATAGTTGACTTTAATACCAATGCCACAAATCTTCCAGACGTCCAGTTCATTGTTTTAGCCTCTCTGACTTGCTGCTCTGTTTCACATTGCTGAGGAAATTTTTTATCAGTGGTGCTTAGAATTCACAGGATCTGAGACTCTGAGCATACCTCAGTGCTGTCCCCTCATATGACACTGTGTAGCACTTTGATTTGATGTTGTCAAGTGCTATTATAGCAAAAAAGAATCACCAGCCTACATTGAACCATTTTCTAAGCAAACAAACAACATTCCAAATTCTTCAACCTACTTTTATATATGGCTTTTATTTTGTCAAATATCCAAGAAGGAAAAGCTTTTTTTTACACCCTCTGAGTGCATTGCATTAAGTCCAGGCTTTTGGTTTTGTTTGGTTTTTTTTTTTTTTTCATACCCGTTTTTCCTAAGGGTCATGCTGAACTCTCTTAGTTATTTGCATTCTAAAACAGTTAACAACCCTGAACTGTTACAGAAAGGATTTGTTTAAATATCTGTTCCTCTTCTATAGTACTACAACCTTTTGAATATAAAAGAAAACTACATGAGAAACAAAGATTTAAATTTCTTTGTCAAACTTAGAATCTAAAGCAGTCAATATTTTAGAGAAAAATAACTATTTAAATAGAAAAATATCTATTGCTTTTGATAGTTTTAACAAAATATTGGTTGGGAGCTGAGGGCAGAAATGAAAAAAAAATGAAATTCAGTAAATATATCTGCAGGAAATTTATTATTAGGAGAGTAAAGGAGGGTATGTATATACAATTATTGAGAGTGACATTTGAGACATGTAGAATTCTGCCACACTAGCCCCAGTGGGGACAGTGTAGCAATGGCTGAGATGAATTTCAAATGGCTACCTGTCCAGAGGTTTGCACCACACATGGTTACACCTCCTGGGAAGAAGTGGTCAGGTCCCTGCAGGTGCTTGCTTGGCTGACTGATTGGAATGGGTGCTGGGTGTATTTTGTGCTATGTTAACAATAATGTTTTTGATCATGAGTGTTTTGGCCTGTAGCTCCTCTATTAGTTCAATAAAGCCTACAGAACATTTAGATATAGTTTCAAGAAGTGAAAGAGATGCAGACCAGCGATCAGCAGATGAATGTCCTCTGTGCCCTCAACCACAAGACCCACGGCACCGGTTGAGCAAACAGGTGTCAGCTCAAGGCCTGAGAAATTAATAGGGTTGAAGCTGTATGAACTTGCCCACAATGTGACCCTGCCTGAAAATAGCCCACCCGCAGCAAAGCTGCTGTGGGATTTACTACAAAACTCTAACTTGTCTTTTGGGGCTCTTAGGGCCCCTAAAACAGTGCGAGAGTTCTTGTCAATGCTGTTGAAAGTTTAACGTTCAAAAACAATGACTATTCTCTAAACTCAGTGAACCAAGTGTCTGGCAGGCTGACCACAGGCAGACCAAAATAGAAGGAGTTTCCCAACTATGTACTTCATGCTTCAAGGGAATTATTAATGTGCATTAATTTCTGTAGAATACCTGTAATTTGAATTGTGGCCAAAGATCTGTTCCTTGAACTTTCTGTATAAAAACCTGATGCTCTTAAGTAAAAATGGCAACAGTTCACAAACCTCCTCAAGTGTGTTTGTGTCTGTCTGTCACGTCGAAGCCACTCCTGACCTGGTCATCCGAGTCTTGGTCTCCACGCAGACCCGTTACCCACTGAGCAGTCTGCAGCAGAATTCTCTCCAGAAAATACCATTTTGACTTTTGAATATTCAAAAATTGGTCTAGCTTATATTTTTTCAAGAAATCTCTCGATAAGTGTGAATTTATAAAATACTACTTTGTGCCTTTCATTGATAAGTTTTTTAAAACAAAGATTTATTCACAGCATCCTCAATACGAGTATGAAGTTCAGGGATCAAGGTAAAATATCTACTTTCCTATGACACCAACAGCCTTGAATCCTCGTGTGTTCATCCTTTCATTTTCAGGAGTGAAAGACTGCAGGCCAATCAGAGCCATCAAACTGAAACCATGGACTCATAGACATGCTGCCCCATCCCTTCCTGAAAGAGGAGAAAGTGCTCTTTTTCCATGGGTCTTTAAGTCTCTGGAATAGGAGTGTTATCTCCAGGGATCAGAGAATCAGATCCCTTTGAACTATAAATTCATCAAAAATCAGCCTATAGACCTCTCCACCGATGACACAGCTGTGTTTAAGCATCCTGAGGTTCCAAATGACCTTTTTCCCAGCTGCAGGTTTTCTGTCCGTAGTTGCATAGGGCATGAAAGTGTCGACTTCTTAACAATAATATGTCAAAATATTCAAGGAGTATGACTTTGTTTCAGGATCAATTCATTGTGATTTAAAGTACAAAAATATGTTCATAAGAAATTACAAAAAGTTTCCATCCTTTTGATAGAAAATTATTCATACTGTAGTTGTTGATGGATAAGTAAAAGCTGACTTCATCGAAGATGTACATTTTTGTTTCCTGCTGAAAGTTGAGAAGTGCTCTCCTAAATAATCTGTGAATAACATTTGTTGTAAGTTGAATTGTACCCCCAAAACTTAAATATTTTACCCTAAAATAATTAATTAAAATGGGAAATTATTATAATTGATTAAATAAAATGAGGAAAAGTTTATTTCAATGGCCATCTGAAAACTGTGAGGAACCTGATAGACTTTCCCCTGGTGGCCTCAGAAACAACTTGAAGTATGAACATCAACGTCCAGGAGAGTGGCTCTCAACCTGTGGGGTCGAGAATCCTTTGGTGTTGAATGACACTTTCACAGCAATCATCTAAGGCCATCAAAAAACATGGATGTTCCTACTACTATTCATAACAGTACCAAAATTATAGTTATGGCAACAAAATTTTTTTATGGTTAGGGGTCAACACAACATGAAGAACTGTGTCAAAGTGTCACAGTGCTAGGGAGGCTGCAAACTGCTGCTGTAGATACATGAGATAAGGATTCCATGTTTTATCTCACCTGATATATGGTTATGCACCCCCAACAAGTGATTACAGCTACTGTCTATAAATTAGTGATGAGCAAACAGTAGTGATCTTGTAAGAGGATATCACAAAAACCACACTAAAAGGAGGATGGTTGTATAAAGTGCATTCATATGAGAATAAGTATTTTGTTAATTAATACATTCATTTTAGATATTATGGGGAAACAAATGATGTTGCAGGCATTGACAATCCCCCATAGAAGGCCTCAACCTTTCTATGGAGCAGAAGAGGGATGGGTTGGGGGTTGGTGGGGCACATGGGAGAGTGGAGGGGGGGAGAGAACTGGGATTGATATATAAAATAAGATTGTTTCTAATTTAAATAAAAAATGCAAAAAGAAGCCTTTAGGTAAACTGAGTGTTGCTTTCCTATGACTAAATTCAACTTTCTAAGGACATTAGAAAAATATCAAACACTGATGTGCTCCTAGACCTATAAAGCAGTAATGAGTGTTGTGAAAGTCCCAGAGGGAGAATTGTTAAATAGAAAACAAATAGCAATCAAAGCTTGCAGGGACTCAAAACAAAAGATGAAGGAACAAGTGATGAGCTTTCTATTTTACCTGCTCACAGATCTACAATACAAGATAGATCAGCTATATTCTCCTGTCTTCTGAAATAGTAAATGGCATGACCCTATAAAGAGACTCACTGTGCTAACTCAGACTACCACTCCTAGCATCATCATTCCTATACAGGTGTTAAAATGCCCACATGGCATTTGAACTTTCTTATTCTGCATTTTTATGATAGAAACATGCGCATTCCATGGCCATGATGCTCTTTACTTAATGAGTCACAGGGGATAGTAACTCATATCTGACAACGGTATAATTTCTTTTTACTTAATTATGAAATGGAAGGCACTCTAAAGCTGGCACATGCAGAGGAATCAGCCACTTCTCAAGGGCAAGGAAGGATGGAAAAAGAAGATATTTAGCAATAAAATCAGGAATGATGTAGAAAGTCTCACCAAGAGACTAATGTGAGAAAGGAGAGAAGGAACAAAGCCTGATGCATCTAATAACTTTGGTAAAAATGGGGAAAACTGTGAAAGAACTACTGGACTGGGATGCGACAGTGAAACATATCAAGATATAACTGTGAGAACGAATTGGCTTTTCTTACAAGTTTGTCACATCTTTGTACTTGTTTTATCTTATTCTACCTATACTAACATATATTATTAAATAAAATTATGAAAATCCTGCAGCAAAAATATAAGGGATATAGGTTGACTCATAAACTCTGGTATAATTATGTCACGTAATTCTATTTCTGACTCGTATTCTTCTTCTTCTTGAATGTCAAGGTAAATCAAAGGCAGAGATAGGACTATGCAGTATATTGACTACTCTGTCTGATCCCAGGTACTGAAATACCACTAGCTGATGTGACTGAGGAGTAGGAATCTACTGTACAATCAGAATGCTATAAATTCTGGGACCCCAAGGGAGGAGACTAATATTGTGTGATTTTCCAGATAAATGGTCCTCATTGAAGTAAGTTAGCATGAGTATTATTGATAACATAAAGTTTATGATAAAGATTTATCATAGGAGACTATATGCCAGCAGTTCTCAACCTGGAGTTCATGGCATCTTTTGGGGTCAAACAACCCTTTCACAAGGGTTGCCTGAGACCATCTGCATATCAGATACTATATTAAGAATCATAACAGTAGCAAAATTATACTTATAAAATAGCAACAAAATTAATGTTATGGTTAAGGGGTCACCACAACATGAGGAATTGTATTAACAGGCTGTGTCACAGTGTTGAGACGGTTATGAACTAATATTATATGCCTGTTATTAATTTCAGCAATCCTAGAGGTTTCATTTTTACACAGCTCATCTGGCCACAAGGGCTGACCTGGCTAGTGTCTATCAACTTGACGTAAGCTAGAATTATCAGAGAAGAGAGAACTACATTTGACCAAATATCCCCATAAGACTGGCCTATAGGCAAGTCTATGGGGTATTGTCTTGATTTGAGTGATGTGAAAGGGCCCATCCCACAAAGGGTGTAGCCACCCCTGGGCAGGTTGTTCTGAGCAAACTGAGCAAACCATGGGTATCAAGCTTGTAAGCAGTGTGCTTCCAAGGCTTCCATTTCCATGAATGCCTTTAGGTTCCTGTCCTGACTTTCCTCAGTGGTCGACTTTTACCTAGACATGTAAGATGAAATAAACTGTATCCTCCCCCAAAACTGTTGGTTTTGGTCACAACAATAGAAAGTGTCCTCTACTACAAGAAGAGAAAAGAAAAGGCAATGTGCAGTAGGGACCACTTAAGGAAATATTTCACTGGACAGGGGGTGAGTTTAGGGACTTGTTACTTGCCATGTATTCTTTAGACCAGAAATATGAGGACCATCTAGAATCTTGTTAAAAATCAGTTGCTTAACCTACTCACCAAAAATTCTGAATCAGAATCTACATCTTAACAATTTCCAGGTGACTTCTGAGCACATTAAAGAAGTAAGTCTTACTCAGAATTTACAGAAAACTATTATTAGTCATTTATTGTTTGCATCATAGACTTATTAAAATCTCAATATTACTGCTACAAGGCTGTTAAACTAACTTGTGGATTCCACAAATTGTTTACTTTAATGTTGCAAGATGTTAATTCCTATCTCAGAATTGTAAATATCACTAGTTCAAGGCTGACAAAAAAATCTTGAATACTAAAAATGAATAATGTATATCCATAGGGTGAACATACAGAGACAATAATAATATATTATATTTTTAAGAACAAATATTACAAGAAATGCACTCCAATTTAATTTTAAGGAGTTTGTCTAAGTGTATGATGAATATATTGATGTCAAGGCAGCAATAAATAAGTGAGACTACATAGATACATTAAAACACAGTGGAGATGCACAAATGAAGTCCACAAGAAAAGCAACTGATAATCACATGAATGGAATTGATGCTCACCATAAACTTAATAGATGCTTTCCAATAGAAGGGCACAAAAGCCAAGATTTGGTGGCTTATTGTATTAATAGTAACTTCTCAGACTACTACAAATTTATATTTTATCTTAAGTGCTCAATAAATGTTTTAGTTCTATTATCCCAAATATTACCACAGAGTTAACATAGGAAAATTATTGAAAAGCTCATTTTCAAAACTGGGTCAGAGAGCAAGCTATTAATGTCCCTGGCTACAAAGTGAGAGTTTTGTCAAATTGTTCTTTGTACGCTGACTCTAAAGTTGGCTCAAAATATTAAAAGCTTCAAGATGGAGAGCAGGGGCATTGTCCCTACAGGAAAAGGCAAGAAGGTGAGTAGACTAGAAGTGAGTAGACAGGAAGAAGAAGGTCATGGCTAGAGTCAGGAGTTTGACAAGCTTGTGATTCTGAAAACCATCAGGATCCCAAATCAGGTAAATACAGCAAAATCAGATGACAAAGCATAAAATGAAAAAGCCAATTCCAAACCACATTACCAGACTGACTATTTGTGGGATCTTGAACACTGACCTCCCTGAATCTCTATCCCAGCATCTGCTAGATAAGAAGTGTTTGGAAGTACTCACTTGCTTAGAGGTATTCCATCAGCATTGTTTTAGTAGGGACCATAACTTCAATAGCAAAACCTCAAAATTATAATCAATTTGTAAGAGGTGACAAGGTGACACTACTTGAAAATCTGAGTTCTAAGCAGGCAAAATCTGACTATGTTGAAGTCTTAGCAGCTCTGTGTAGAATCCCCTCTCCCTCTTTCATCTAAGAGTCATTTCTACTGGGTTTCGACTTTGTAGTCTTCTGAATATTTGGACCAGAATTGGCAAAAGGCTATGCTTGTACAGAGCCCTAATGATACTAAGCAATTCCTTCCATTTGGGTGGCTCCCTGTGCAGAGATACATATGTGGAAACACAATTAGCGTGGGATAATTATAAGCCATGCAATTGATGTCAGAAGACTATTATTGTGACATTCTGAAGACAGTGTTTTCAAGCATTTTCTTCTAAAGTCGATGTAAGATAAATATAGAACTCCAGCTTGGATCCACATAAATTATGGAGTTGGTCAGTCATGGAGACACAATTACATTTAGAGTTCCCTCTGGCATTATAAGAGGTGAAACTGAAAAGGGCATGCTCACACTGCATAACAGGTGCCCCAGATTCTTAATGTCGTTGTTTTCCAAATGAATCCAATTCTGTGGCCCTCAGAAACTTGAAATAATGGGGCAGTTGATTAATAGGTCTCCTATTTACAGAGCATGGTGGTTTGACAATGTGGCTAATTAATAAAATGAATCTAGTTCCTGGTACCTAATTTGAGATCTAAACTCATAGGTGCATTTGGTTTAATATCTTTTTGTCCTTCATTTTATTGACATTCCATCCTTACTGGCTTGGAAACTCTCATCATAACCAGCATTTCCTTTCTTCTTCTAAGAAACTAATCCATCTTCAGCAATGAATCATGCATATACTTCATACATATGCTGGGAGCAATATATATTTTAATGATAATATTTGAAAATTTATTGTGTTGAGGTCCATATTTCATTAATACTTTATTATTTGAAAATTGAAGAACATGATTAAAGACCGTGATTCAGTCCCTGACTTACAGTGGTCATGTCGGGCTTTTCTTAGGACTGAATGAATTACAGTACGACCTTTATCCACACATTCTGAAGCCAACAATGCAATTAAGTTTGAATGAGGACCCAGGTAAAATTGTGATGTTATAGCTTTCAGCCAGCCTATCCAAAAAAAAAAAAAAGCTTATTTTATTATTCACTTTGGTTCTTGCATTCTTTATTTGAGGGCTAAACAGAGAAGGGGGAAAAACAAGAATTATAATGAATAGCTCACTCAAAAAAAAAATGTGTATATGAAATGTTAGAGTAAACAAGTCCTTGGAAAATGGTTGCTAAGACAGAGTGAAGAAAACAGTGTAAGGATCAGAAAGGCATAAGGTAACCCAATGATTAAAAAATTTATCAGTTAATGTAGTTCAAAAAATATTGGGGATCGGAATTTTTTAGCAAGTCTTACTAAATTGGTAACAATTGATTACCCATCAAAGTTATTTAACACTATTTAATTTGTTGATTTTATTTACTCACTTCTTAACTTTCCTTCAGGATATAAGTAATATTTACTTTTAAAATGTTGAGCATTAAATAAGCATCTAAAATCGGAGAGAAAACCATTCTTCTCATAGAAGTGGATCTCCAGCCACTTGGAGATGGAATCATAAGTGAGAGTTTCAGTTCTCCAGTACCTAATTTCAGGGAAGCTAGGCTATGAATTTCTTCAGTTCTCTTCAAGTCAGGTTTGTTTGTTTGGTTTGGTTGTTTTTGTTTTAGCTGCTATTGTTGTAAAGTTGCATTGTGCCTTATGACAATGTGTGGCTATTGATACAATGAAAGGAATACTTTAGTGTATTGACAACCCCATTGAAATGACTGTAATAATCTTTTACCTCTCTACTTTGTGTGTAAAACACTGCATCTGGAGAGCTGGGATTTTTTTCCCATCCTTTCCCTGTTTTGCATACTTTCAACTCCTGATGAATAATTAATTAATTCTATAAACATCCACTTTTCATGGACCAAGGTTTGAAGGCAACCACAATGACATTTTTTTTTCTACTCAATGTTAGCAACATGGTATAAGATCAAAGGAGAATACAGAAGGCACTAACCATGCTCAGAGATCAGCAGCAGATACTGATGTATAAAATATTCTCATTTAGAGCATTTAGGTCTGACTGTCCCACTTCTGTAGTCTGTCTAGAATTTTACAAAACATTTCTTATTATACCAAAGATTTCTAATGATAAAGGATATTATCAGAGTAAGATTGCAAGGTTGTATTTTAATTTCAAAATATTTACACCTTGGCTTAACCACAAATACACTGATGACTAAGTAAATACAATGTAAGCAGAATGTGCTACATGTTTCCAAACAGAACCTTTAAATATAACTCCATGACTCAACTCAACCTCTTTATTATCTCTGCCTTCTTCTGTGAAAGAATTTTAACCCAAATAGGGGTTATTGTCTCAGTTTAGATTATTGAGTAAAAAGAGAAATGGAGATGACTGCAGACAGAAAGATATAAATAATATGTGTTTAGAAATAATACTTGTTTCTTCTTGAAAACCATTGAGACTTGGAAGTTGGTTTGCTATCACAGAAAAACTGACAGAATATAAAGTGAAACCTAACTGTGGAATTTTGCTTTTCAACATACTGGTTATTGGACCAAAAGCTATATTTAGAACCTAAAAATGTCAATAATCCACCATCTATGATAGCCTGTAACACAGAGGATACATGGAATGAACTTGAGACTTTGAAGCTGAATATTACTACACGGATTGATTTATTTTCTTCATTAAATAAACTTACAAACACTATTTGCAAGTAGATAATAAAAAATAACAGATATTCAGAATAGTAGAGTTTGAAAATACAAGTGCTTTTCAACTACTATGAGTTAAAAAAAATACACAAAAAGAGAAATGCTTTATGTTGTTATAGATGATTGAGACCCTTGCTTGATAAGACTACTATTCAGGAAAAAAATATTTTCACAGAAGCTTCTGATGATTTTAAGATATATTTTAGATACATTTTTATATCTAAAATTTTAAAGATACAGATATGAATATGGTTATTGATCCATTGTCATTCTTTGTCACCTTTGCTTAAAAGATTGGCATTGTCCTCTAAGATCCATGATTCCATTATCCCTAGAGAGTTAGCTAGGTTTCCAGTACCAGGTGTGATTTCCCTCTGGTTGTGCTGCCCTTGGGTCAAATTAGAGAGCTGTTGGTTACCTCTATGGTGTGAGCATCACTACTGCACCCATAAATGCAATCTCATTCTGGTTATCATTGTTCAGAACTGTGTTGGTTTTTCTCCTCCCTTGGAAGTTTGCATAGCGGCTTCTGAAACCATGAAAGCTGGTTTTTAAGGACTAAGATTTCAAGTCCTATCCAATTTTGTCCTCTGGGTCTTGTGTCTGAAGCACATGGTATGTCAGCAATAGGGACTTACCTCCCACATCCAAGAGGCTTTGAAAGTCTACTGCCACTTTCATAAGCTAGTCTATCACTAACTGCATTCAAAATATTTATCCTTATAACCACAATTGGTGTAGCTTTGACTCCTAATTAAAGAAAGTTCCCTTTGCAACACATGGGGGCGCTTTCAGAAACTACAATCAATCAAAATGCAGAGAACGAGTGTGATGTCTTCAGATGCAGTGAATATATCTAAAGTCCAACTCCAGCAGCACCTAAGGCTCAGGAAACATCACAGGAGAGGAGGTAGAAGACTATAAGAGCCAGAGAACCAGGAGATCCACTGTGACATTTTTATGTTCTAGACACCACAGGGAAGCTTCAGCCATGATATGGCAACAATATGGCACTCTAAACAAGACTTAAAGAACTGCAACATCAATAGACATGCTAAAACGGGCCTCTCACAAGGTCCCACCCATAGACAAAAAAACCACAGGCAACTAAGCTGAGAGGAAGAAATGGTATTCCCTAGACATGAACCATTAATTGATTATTGATTATGAAGTAGTCAATCCTGAAATTATATAGATACAAAAACATTAAATGAACTTAGCAAACTATTTGCATATATTTAGGAGTGCATGTGTGTGTGTGTGTGTGTGTGTGTGTGTGTGTGTGTGTGTGAGTGTGTATGTGGGTGTGCAAAGGGGCCATAATTTCAAAAGGGGGCAGGGAGTTATGAGGTATATGTGGAAGATAAGAGGAAAAAAAGAGATGAAAATGATATTTTAATTAAAAATAAAATATAACTTTTAAGAGCTGTGTATTGTCTAAGGTTTTATCATCCCTGGGGCAAAAGTACTTACTGCTAGATTCCAAGGCAATCCTTGGGTTCCCAGTTGTCTAAGGCAGAAATCCTTCTGGGAAATCTGATTACTCTTCCCAAGAATGTTTTCTTCTCCAAGGTCTGCATCATTTTCAATCACGAGAGGAAATGGTGGTGGTGATGATGATGATGATGATGATGATGAATAAAGTCCTTCTCAGAGTGGATGTGAAAGCTGTGGGAATTAATGAATAGGAGAGTAGTTATTCTCAGGGGGAACAAAATGCTAATCAAGGAGAATCCACACAACAAGCTGTCCTTACACTGTTTTCCTGAGGTTTGTGTGAGAGGACAGGTGATGTATGGGTGGTGCACCCACAAGTGAAGGCCAGAGGAGAAAAACCAGGGTCTTCCTCCATTCCTCACCACCTTATTGCCTTGAGTCTGTCACAGAATCTTGGGGTTCATCTATCTCCCTCACTCCACTGCAATCCAGAGGAAACAATAGCAGCTATGGCCAGTTTTTATGTGAATTTCTGAGAAGTTGAGTTCAATCCTCATGCATGTACAGAAATTACTCTTACCCACTGAGTCATCTATCCATCCTTTTTCAGATATCAAATTGGTGAAGTTTCCAATTTTTTATTTGAATGGAAGTATCTATTTTGTTTGTTTGCCTGATATTGTCATACACAATTATGGCATTAAATGTTAATTGTGTTTATTGGTTGTATAAACCTGGATAATTTGCCTTCTTCAAAAAAATTAGAAAATATTTCTAGATCCGAGGTAGTGTTCACAATCTTAGAGTGTTGTATATGCGTGTGTGTTTGTAAGTGCACATGAGTGTGTGTGTCATATGAAAACCTTTCTTACATCATTTTAGAGATACTGTATTTCTTCTTTTAAGTATTTGTGATAGAGGAAAGTTTATCTAAAATGAAGTTTATCTAAAATCAAGAATATATGCTCAGTATTCACTTGTCAGTGAAATTCTTTCTTCAATAATATGAACACTATTTATGATCATAAGGAACTAAAAGTTGGAGTAATTTACTTTTGTATTGCCTTTTTGTGTGCATATATTTCTAAACATCATACTTTCATGACTTCTCAAATTTGCATTTTGTATTTAACCATACATACACAAAAGCTTTTACATATCCACATTATTAATGGTGCAAGTATTTTTCTTTCTAATGTTGCTATTTATGTCATAGAATTAGGGAATAAATTATCTTGTTATATTAAAACTTTTTGAAAGGAATCATAATATTGAAGTTGATATTTGATTTTTAACAAAAAATATAAATTCTAATGAAACCATGTGGATAGTTCTTTTGTTGTTGTTGTTGTTATTGTTGTTGTTTGCCTAGTTTTGTTTCTTAGTTTTGGAAACAGCCAGTATATGGCAATAGAGATTATATAGAAAGATATCTTGAATCCAAGCTTGGATCTGGAGAACAAAGTCTCAGCTGAATCCTGTCTAAGCTCTGGTCTCTGAGCATGCAAATCTGAAGACTAATTTAATAGCATTATGTAACATGACACCTTAAGACTTGGTGATCAGGGTTAGATCTCTGCTGAGACTGTGCAAGAGGAGATACTCATAGAAACTTTATAACCATAAATAAAATCTTAAGGACTCACCACCACATAATATATACTACATGATTGAATGTACATAAATTCCCTCAGTTCCTCCCCAAAATATCGCTACATAATAGTGCCATTCTATCGATGAAGAAAATGAAATTCTAAAAGCCTAAATATTTGCCCAGATCTCCTTGCAGAATCACGGACAATTCAAAGAGTCGGGTGAGGACATAATCGTCTGTTCATCACTGTATTTTTAAAGGAAAAAAAATAATTCAAGGATCAATCAAATCTTTCTGACTTCCCATCAAGTTTGAAGATTCATCATGGGTCATGTACAGGTTTGCTCCCTTCACCCACTCCTGGGGTCTTGCTGCACAGCTAGGGACCTCTCTAAGCACGCTCTGTTACACCCAGTCCATTGTGTGCCACAGGGAAGGAAAAAGACCACACTTAACAGGTTCCAAAGATTTAAATAAGTCACCACATAAACGGAGTCTCTGATCAATCAGGGCTGAAGAACAAGACTCAGGACAACCCATAGCAGAGGGAGAAATAGGACTCAAACACAAAACCATAAGCATAACTGTGCCAAGTTACAGTTACATTTTTTACCAATCAGGATTCAGGGATTGGGAGCTTTCCCTATATGTTTGTTTCATTATTGTCAATCAACACAGGATATTCAGTCAATTGGATTCATTTGTTCTTTCTGTTGTTAGGAGCAGCCACAATATTTTAGAGAACTAAGTGTTCATGCCTACCTCGACCAGCAAGGAAACACGACATGACTCTTCTTCAAGCAGTTTATTCAGGAACCTTGTACATCAGCTTCTGCCTCTCCCAGTCCCAATCGGGGATGTTAAAGCCTCCAGACTGCATCCAGACTGCCTCTACCAGGGCCTATGTCACGGGCTTAAATACTGACTTACAGCACAGTGGAAAACAATCAAGGGTCAAGTGTGCAAGTTCTCAGGCTTAGTTCCTCCCCAGCAGAAGTGTGTTAGCAAATCAAGAAGAGTACCAAGAACTACTCTGGTGCAAGATGTTCCAGCCAACAGCTTCAGGCTTTCTCAAGGCGCCTCAGGGTCCATGCAACACCCTACAGGCCCCCCCTTTCTTTTAATATAAACTAACACCTGTCTTAGGTGGCAGAGGATGTCAGCATAATTCCTTACCCATCATTGGAGAGGTCACCCAGGCCCATAACACCCCTGTCTTAGGTTGGATATTTGCCCCCTCTGCCTTACCCGTCACTGGTGAATAGTTTGTCAACCACAAGTGGGCAGAGGCATTTTCTCTTGAGCCAAAAACAGTGTCTGTCTTGTTTGAAATCTGGCCTGGGCCTGTCCAATGCTGTGGCAAAGTAGCTCCAAGTGCAAGGGGCTACACACCCCAATAATCTGCACAGGCAAGTGGTACTCAGGTTTCATCAGTGTAATGCATATGTATAGGAGGCTAGTTTGTAAAAATGCCAATTTGTACTAAATAACCAAGTGTGTTTTGGGTGGCTAAGGCTACAGCCAAATCACCTGATAGTTGATCCACTGTGCTTGCAGTATTTACAGATTGGGAGAGGGTTAGGGTAGAAACTGTCGAAGGTGGCACTGGCAGACTTGATCCCAAAATCTCCTTCTCTGCCGCACACCTGGGGTATGTGGCCCATAACAGCTGTTACAGTTGGCAGACCTGCTGAAAACAATTAAAACTTTCTCCAAAATTAGTAGCATTGGTTAAAACAAAAAGTACTTTGCATGGTTTCCTTGCAAAATTCTTGAAATTCGCCTCTCCAGAGAAAATTAGTCACCTTCACTCAGCGTGGCTCTTCAGAGCTGCATCCAATCACTAAGGGTGCAATATAACGCTGCGAGAGACTCAAAAATTGTCTGAGTTTTATATCCTTTTTGTCTGAATACGGAACTTTATTGCTCCTTACCGGAGACCTTATCACCTCTTTACTGAGGGCCTTAGCTTGGTCCCAACTTACCTGGGACTTACTAGTCGACTGCCCTGACTGCAGGAAGTTCTGAGCCGTTCACCCACAGAGAGGTTCCCTGTACTGGCCACCACTTGTTCATGCCTACCTCATCTGGCAAGGAAACACGAACACAACGATTCTGCAAGCAGTTTATTCAGGAACCTTGTACATCAACTTCCGCCTCTCCCAGTCCCAATTGGGGATGTTAAAGCCTCCAGACTGCCTCCAGGCTGCCTCCAGACTGCCTCTACCAGGGCTATGTCACGGGCTTAAATACTGATTTACAGCACAGTGGAAAACAATCAAGGGTCAAGCGTGTAAGTTCTTGGGCTTACTTCCTTCCCAGCAGATGTGTGTTAGCAAATCAAGAAGAGTACCAAGAACTACTCTGGTGCAAGATGTTCCAGCCAACAGCTTCAGGCTTGCTCAAGGTGCCTCGGGGTCCATGCAGCGCCCTACAACTAAAGGGCATAGCAGACTATTTCTATTGTCTAAGGAGGTGATTGGTCAGCTATTGGAATGTTCTTGTCTCCTCTAGGGCTTGGGAACCTGAACCCTGTTTCATCCTACAGGTAAAATGGAGTCTGAAGTCAAAATGGCAGGACTTAGGACAAGGAGCTTTTGCCTGTTCCCTTTGACTCTTTCTCTTTTCTGTGAACACTTGTTAATTGCCGGTGCTTCTTCTTTTCTCTGGGCATGAATCACCCCATTATTCCCATAGACTGACATGTCTGACATATTCACTCAGAAATTTGCTCAGATACACCTTTGCTCAGGAAATGACTCAAAAACAAGGTGGGGGGGCATGTATACCCTCAAGGTAAACATAAATACACATAAACCTTGAGAAGAGGTAGATATCAACATAAAAGAATATACAAGTCTTGTGAGGAAAAATATATGTGTACATAAAGGGGACTATGACAAAAAGAAAAAATTGCTTCAAATTTTTGCTTACTCTGGACCCAATACCTAACTAGTTTATATTTTTGTATCCCAATCTTTTGGTCATAGTCAGCATTGTTTGAGCTGGAGTTTGGCAGAGGCTCTTTAAAAAGAATCTGAAAGAATCCTTTGACCCAGGCATTAATGCTTGGAATATTTTTTTTTATTTTAATTAAGCAAATGCTCCTTACTTTCACGTCTTTGAATATGTAAAGTAAACATATTTTATCCTCTCTGCTTAACATAAAATTATGGAACTAATAGAGGCTATTTCTAAGGGAAAATACAAGTACTGAGAAAGAAAATACTCAAAATTATACCGTTCTTTCTTTTTAAACCTAGCAGTAAGTACTACAAAGCCATTTGATTTCACTTTGCATCAGTTTATTTTCTTATTTATTATAAAGCATAAATTGTTCATTTCTGTATTTAATTTATTTAACAATCCTAATTATTCACTTGAGCTTTCATTCTGAATACAATGAAGAGGTATATTTAAACTATGCCATTCAAAGAAATATCTAAGCCTGAGAAAACTTTAACTATCACTAATAGCTTATAAAATATATATTTGTGGGCAATAGATGGGAGATGTTATTCTGTATATATGTTTCTCATACTGGTTAATAAAGCACTGTGGCCAATAGAAAACTAGATAGGTGGGGCTAGGGACCAGGAGGAGGAGAGAGGAGGTAGTGGAGTCGAGATGTAGCCCAGAAGAAGCAGGAAGCCTCCGCGCGGCTCCCCGATAAGACGACCACGTGGAAATACTTAGATAAGTAGAAATGGGTTAATAATTAAGACAGAGCTAGCCCATAAACAGTAATGGTAATTGGCCAACAGGATTGTATCAAATATAGAGTCTCCTGCATGTTATTTGGGGCTGGCGCGGCTGTGGGCCCAGACTGGCAGGCTGGCGGGCTGGCGGAAACATACACGCTACAAATGGCACCCAACGTGGCTATAAGAACTTTCACTTAAAACTAATAAGAGCTTAAGAAATGTTTTAGAAACAAAGGAACAGAGACTAGCAAGACTTCTTAGTAGCAGCATTTTCTCCATTGGATTTGTTTTGTTGTAGACAGAGATTTGCGTGGCTCCTTTAAGGGATGTTTCCAAAATTAGCATAAGCGGCAAGAAAACCACCCTGCTTTTAAAGAGCTCTGCTAACAATTCATTGGTGTGTACTAGAGCTGCAATTAAGGTTTACACTGTGTTTTAAAAAATACGCTGGCTTGGGAGAGAAAAAGAAACGGGATACAATGGTTTAAAAAAGAAAAAAGGAAGTAGAATTAATCCTAGTACTCGGCAGACAGAGGCAAGCAGATCTCTGTGATTTCAAAGTAAACCTGGTATGGAGTGAATTCCAGGACAGATAAAAGGTACACAGAGAAACCCTGTCTCAAAATATGTAAAAATAGAAGTAGAATAAATAGAGTAATAAAAAAGCCACATAAAGATGGAAAACACAGAGAAATTTTGGATACTATATGTGCTTCTGTTGTCTTTAAATTATTTGATTGCTGAGAAAATAACTACTGATAAAAGAAATGCTGCTGGATTAATTCAATTTATATATTTTAAAAATGCTTTGACTCCAAAATTTAAGGACAAGTTACTGGGGAAAAGGTTTTCTATTTTTGTTTCCACAGAAAATGAAAAGCTATGGATTCTTTCCAGACTTATGTGGTTTGATCAAGCCAGACCCCCTGAAACAATGCCCCAGATGATTCAACATTCAAAGCAGTTGAGACAAAGCCTTGCAGACTACAGCCAAGATTTCTATGTCTTCTTTGGACCCCCCATGACAGCGCCCTCTACCAGCAGGAAGTAGTTTGGAAAGAACGACGCCCAAATTCCCAAATATTGTTTATAAATGTTTGTTTTCACTTAAATGGGCTTGGTTATAAATGGCTATAACCACAAGCAATCTTTTAAAGGTAAAAAGGGAATTATGGTATAGATATGAATACTTTGTTTGGAATGGATTTTCTTTTATTGACACAATTTAAGGTCAATTTTGTGATATGTATATTTCTCCTCTTGTTTAGGTATTGTGTTTATATAGCTCATTGGAAAATGTAATGTATAATTTAGTACAGATTAGAGAGTTACCTATGATAGTCAAAACTTGGAGTTAAGTTAGTTAGGATTTCTAGGTATGCAGAGATGTATTTGAGATGAATAGGCATTCTTCAAACCTTTCAAAGACCTACAGAATATGGCATTTAAAATGGTTTAGGTTTTTTCTTGACAATGAGGCACAACTGCTCCTGGTAACACCACCTGCATCAGAAAGGAAGATGGACACTGAAGAAACTCGTTATGAAGTTTGCTTCTAATATGGCAAGACTAGCCATTTGGACAAGGTACTGCTCTTCTAGACTGTTTGACTTTATGCTGTAGAAACTGGACTGCAGGACCCACAAATAGGTGACTGCTGATGCAAGATGGACATTGCTACAGGATTCTGCTTCATGGAAGAGGCTGCCAGACAGCCAGACAGTCTACAGGACACAGAGAAAAGTGACTGACAAACTGCCATTACAGGTGGACAGTTTAAAGTTTCCTGCCTTGTTGAGGAGTCTGGACACACACCATGGCCTAAGGGCTGAAGATGGAATATTACAGAAGAACTTTGGGTGACTGACCAGGCAATGAGTTGTCTCTGTCATTTCTAGAATTTATATATTATCCTTCTGTGGTCTTTGATGGAGTTGAAGACAGGTAGTTATGATTATAGTTTTCCTTAGTTAGGATTAAAGATAAGTTACATATAGGACTTTAGACTCACAAAGATAGCATAGATGATATTTTCTTTAAGTCTTACAAAATGTTAATGGACTAAATATTGTTAACTGTGATTCTTATTTGATAACTGTTGTATGATATATTTTGCTATGTTAAGGTTAAACCCCTTCTTTTACTTTAGACAGAAAAGAGGAGATGATGGGAGATGTGATTCTGTATATATGTTTCTCATACTGGTTAATAAAGCACTGTGGCCAATAGAAAACTAGATAGGTGGGGCTAGGGACCAGGAGGAGGAGAGAGGAGGTAGTGGAGTCGAGATGTAGCCCGGAAGAAGCAGGAAGCCTGCAGCGCGGCTCCCCGATAAGACGACCACGTGGAAATACTTAGATAAGTAGAAATGGGTTAATGATTAAGGCAGAGCTAGCCCATTAACAATAATGGTAACTGGCCAACAGGATTGTATCAAATACAGAGTCTCTGAGTGTTATTTGGGGCACACGGGGTTGCAGGACAATGGCGGCAGGACCAGGAGGCCGGCGGGAACAACAAGCTGTAACAGGCAATAGCATACATACTTATATTTTCTGAGAAACACAGGCTAAAATTACATTGTGATTGTACAATATGAGTTGTACCTAAATTACAGAGTGAAATTTGACTGGTCTGGACACCATGACTATGAGTGTTTTCTTGAGGAGGCATTAGAATTTTAGTTCCTTTTAGAAAGCTGTGTAACTGGACAATAGGCATAAGCAATCAACAAAAGTGGTATCTCCTATTCCATGAAACTCTTAAGGTGTACGCGCCTACCCCTGCCAGCAAGGAAGAGGCAACTCCGGGAAGATCTTCTTCATGCAGTTTTAATCAGGATCCTTGAAAAATGTTTCCTCTGACCCGGGAGAGGGACCCGGCGGACCCCTGCACAGGCTTAAATACCCTTGCGCTAACCAACCCCAGTGAGCTACGTGGACCCTGCAGATAGGCTATTCTAAAGCAGAAGCAGACAGGCTGAACAGACTTAACCAAATAAGGGCTTGTTTACGCCAGAGAGCCCTCACCAATAGGAAGGTGTAAAGCAGAAGCCAGCACCACTTTAAGGCGTGTCACTTCGCAGCTCTCTACACTAAGGGACTGTCTACCTGCCCTATTTTTGTTACAAACCACCAGGAATTTAAGGTAAATAAGCAGTGATTGTTACAAGTCTCATGATCCAATGCAGAATACAACTATCACAGTCCAAATTGAAGAATGGAGTTCAAGATGCCATGACAGTGAGGAAGAAAGCTCTCCAACCCATTGCATATATTCAGATTAGATGAGGATGAAGACAGTATTTACCAGGGCAAAATGCATACATTCTAAATTACATAACTCTGCACCTGTACCTGCACCTGCACCTGCACCTGCACCTACAAATGGTAAGAATTACTGAATCTCTACCAATGGGTTACAAAGAGGTTAGACATACATCTGTTGCTCAGACAATTGCTTTAAAAATTCTCACTGATATTAACCTAATTTTTCATCTATGTAAGTTAATTTTTGCTACAAACTTTGCAAATTACAGGGTCTATATAGTTGTTCACTGTAATGGAAAACTGAAAATATTCATAGTAATCTAAGCAACCAATAACTTTGGAAACATTACTCATGAAGGAGGAAATATTAAACTGTTAATTTCTTTAGTCCCATAAAAGAATGTCTTGGTAAATTACAAATCCAGAACAATAACAGTATATAGGTTCATGGGCCTTTGTGAGAGACTAACTAGAATTGACAGGAACTGCTTTGAGCTCCCCTTTTACTAACAGAAGTGGAATGGAAATCAGAAACAGAATCAAAGGGAAGGAAAAGTCTAAAAACAGGCTCTCAATCAATCCTTTAACATTCTTTAATAGTTGCTTCCTGTTGTCAATCTACATTGAATAGAAGATAAAATGCTTAAAGAATAAAATTTTTCTTACTAGATCCACTGAGAATAAATAATTGTAAAATGGAGAAATTCCCAACAGAAATACTGGGGCCCCAGTGACAGTAACTTGAAGAAATATAAAGAATCACAAAATCACTAGGAAGCAGAAAAAGAACAAGAGGATCACTGGTTCTCTGGATAATCTCATTACACTTACTTTCATGAGAAAATATGTATGTTAGGACAAACTGAGTTACATAACCATGCTCTTGTAAACCTGTGCTCTTTTTATTCTTTTTGAGTTTAGAAATTTCAAGAGCTTCTCCTGCCTAAGTTCATCTATCATCCCCCTTATATTTTATCCATAAAAAATTTAATTTTATATGTGACACATATTTATCTTAGAAAGTACCAGGCATGACTCCAGTATTTTTTCTTCTTTCTTTTTATTGTTCATATATATTTATTTATTTTACATCCTGATGGAGGTTCCTCCTCCCACCTCTCCTCCCATTTCTACCCCTACTCAATCCACTCTCCTCTGTTTCTGTTCAGAAAGGGCAGGCCTCCCGTGGGTGTCAACAAAGCATGGTGTATCAAGTTGTGGTAAGCCTATACTCTGCTCTTTGCATTTAGGTTGGGTAAGGCAATCCAGTGTGAGGAATAGAGTTCCAAGAACCCAGCCAAAGTATCCCATTATTTTTTTAATATCATTTTCTAATTAAACATAAAATTTCAGATGAAATGAATATTTCCCACACCCAGGTGTGGAATGGTTTCTTGGAAGTTTTAAAACTGAAGATGCATTCACACGGTGACTTATTAAGGAACATTATTCTAAGCTGTGTTACATTTGTTTGTACTATGGAACATTTGTTTAATGATACAAAGATGTGTTGCATTTGATTAACTCTGTGAAGCTGTGTTACTGTGCCTGTCTAAAACACCAGATTGGTCTAATAAAAAGCCCGTTGGTCAATAGCAAAGCAAAAGAAAGGGGGGGGGGCAGGACTGGCAGGCAGAGAGAATAAATGAAGGAGAAAATAAAAGCAGGAGCAAGAGAACAAGGTAAGGAAGATGTCCAAAGCCCAACTCCCAGGTGCCCAGTCCCCCAGCCAGCCATGGAATAAGAGTGAAAGCAAGACAAACAGAAGAAAAAAAGGAGAAGGCCCAGAAGCAAAAGGTAGATGGTGATATTTAAGTTAAGAAAAGCTGGTGGAAACAAGCTGAGGTTGGGTAAATAAGAATAAGCTTTGTGTGTGTGTGTGTGTGTGTGTGTGTGTGTGTGTGTGTGTGTGTGTGTGTGTTTATTTTGGGAGTTGGGTGGCAGGCTTGCCAAAAGAGTAAACAACCAACAACGGAGCCTTAGAAATTATATGTTTAGCATGATGTATCATTTTAAATTATCAAATAAGTCCCTCTTACTGGTTCATGCTTACCTTTTATTTTGAAGAAAAAAAATTCATATTCTCATTTGATGAACTTGGGTAATACCTCATATTGGCATAGAAAAGGTTTGCCAATGAAATTTGACATGAAATTTTGCTATATCAGAATTCGGCTTTATTTCTTATAGAAATACTATCAATTGACAAATTTTCTTCAATTTAGGAATTATGGGTATTTTACAAAGATTTTAAAAAACACATTGACCTTACTTAACTTGTAATTTTGTCTTTAAAAAATCTTCAGAGTGAGTTCCAGGACAGCCACAGCAGCTACACAGAGAACCCTGACTTGCAAAAACTGGGAAAAAAAAATCAAAAAACAAAAAAAAAAAACTTCAATGAGTAATTTAATTCCTTTCTTCTTAGATTCCACTTCCCAGGCTAATTAGTGAAGTCCTAACTCTAGGACATCGCACCTGAGACAGCAAAAACAGCTTTTGGACATCTGTAGTGAGCAAAGTCTTTCTTTTCTTTCTTTCTTCTTCCTTCCTTTCTTTCTTTTCTTTTCTTTTTTTCTTTTTTTTTTTTCAGTCCTTTTGGTAAACCACATTTACTAAGCCGACAAAAACAATTTATGTTGAGTTTACGTTCAGTGACAAGCTTTCATTTGTATCAAAGCCAGTGAAAGGTTTTCTCTTGATGCGTGCAGTTCTTGAAATATCAGGCCTCTACTGGTCTTGACCTCATTGGCATGGAATAGAAGAAGTCCTTAGGTGTAGCCTCCAGATGGGCCAATCAGTCTTGAAGGAATGTAATGTTACTAAAAGCTTGATCTTGAAAGAGGGTTTTTGCTGTTGCTGTTGCTGTTGCTGTTGTTGGTTTGGTTTTTGCATGACTTCCCAACAGCCAAACCAGAGTTGCTAAGGACTGAGCTGGAAATCAGAGCAAGTGACTTCTCCATTGTGTGTCCCCCCTCTGTAGTGGGATATTCACTGTGTCTGCTTCTGTGGCACTGACCACACCCATTGAGGGGTGGAGCCAGGGGCAGAAGTGACCTGTGGAGTTTAGCCTCGGGAGGAGGCGGAGAAAAGTCTTTTCTGGCGGGACACGGAGAGAGGAGCATCCAGTTTTAACTACTGTGTTCATCTGTCTGTGTTGTGAGTTGTTTCTCCCTTAATAAATATCTATTCGACCTATTTGTTTATCCTGACCCTTATTGAACTGCAATATCTGGTGTGAGAAGCGGGATCAGGATTTTCACCGCACCTGGGTTTTACCCAGGTGCCGCAGCAACCCTTCCCCCACCTTCCTTGAACGGGCAGGATATACCCTGCCGTAGAACTTCTTTTATCTCCATCTTGGCCCTGAGACTACTGCTCATCTATCGCCCATTCCCTCAGATTGTATTCGCACAGAGCCCTGCAGCATTAGCCCTGCCTTTTGTATTGCAGCACTAGGCCTGTACTCGGCCTGCTCCGTTTGTGTGCTTGCAGGCTCCGGCAGCTGCAGCAGCTGCAGCCGGTGGACTGGCGGAAAATAGACACACTGCAGTTGCTTGCGGCTCCTGTTTTCCCTGTGGTCTCAACAATTGTACAAGGCTCATTTCACTCCTTCGTTTAACAAAATTTTGCTTGCCTTAGTTTGGTAAAAGCTATTCTACAGGGACCGGGATCAGAAGGATTGTTTCCTGCTGGAGGCTATTTGGCGGACACTCTTTGGTGGTACAATTCCGGATAGAACCAGAATTGGAAGGCTCCTCTGCTGCCTGACGCTTTTTACTGCTACACCTCCGAGTGTAACTACAGCAAGTTGAGATCTACAGCTAAAAGCATCAAAGCTCCAGGACAGCGGAATTACATCTAAAGTAATTGTAATATCTTTTGCAATTTAAGCTGTTAAGTTACAGCAGGTCTCCCCGCCGGCCTCCCGGTCCTGCCGCCACGTGGGCCCACAGCCGCGCCAGCCCCAAATAACACTCAGAGACTCCGTATTTGATATAATCCTGTTGGCCAGTACCATTATTGTTTATGGGCTAGCTCTGTCTTAATTATTAACCCATTTCTACTTATCTAAGTATTTCCACGTGGTTGTCTATCAGGGAGCCGCAGCTGGCGTCCTCCTTCCTCCCTGGGCTACATGTCGACTCCTACTACTTCCTCTTTCCTCCTTCTAGTCTCCTAGCCCCGCCTATCTTGTTATCTCATTGGCCACAGTGTTTTATTAACCAGTATGAGAAACATATATACAGAATCACATCTCCCATCATCTCCTCTTTTCTGTCTAAAGTAAAAGAAGGGGTTTAACCTTAACATAGCAAAATATATCATACAACAGTTATCAAATAAGAATCACAGTTAACAATATTTAGTCCATTAACATTTTGTAAGACTTAAAGAAAATATCATCTATGCTATCTTTGTGAGTCTAAAGTCCTATATGTAACTTATCTTTAATCCTAACTAAGGAAAACTATAATCATAACTACCTGTCTTCAACTCCATCAAAGACCACAGAAGGATAATATATAAATTCTAGAAATGACAGAGACAACTCATTGCCTGGTCAGTCACCCAAAGTTCTTCTGTAATATTCCATCTTCAGCCCTTAGGCCATGGTGTGTGTCCAGACTCCTCAACAAGGCAGGAAACTTTAAACTGTCCACCTGTAATGGCAGTTTGTCAGTCACTTTTCTCTGTGTCCTGTAGACTGTCTGGCTGTCTGGCAGCCTCTTCCATGAAGCAGAATCCTGTAGCAATGTCCACCTTGCATCAGCAGTCACCTATTTGTGGGTCCTGCAGTCCAGTTTCTACAGCATAAAGTCAAACAGTCTAGAAGAGCAGTACCTTGTCCAAATGGCTAGTCTTGCCATATTAGAAGCAAACTTCATAACGAGTTTCTTCAGTGTCCATCTTCCTTTCTGATGCAGGTGGTGTTACCAGGAGCAGTTGTGCCTCATTGTCAAGAAAAAACCTAAACCATTTTAAATGCCATATTCTGTAGGTCTTTGAAAGGTTTGAAGAATGCCTATTCATCTCAAATACATCTCTGCATATCTAGAAATCCTAACTAACTTAACTCCAAGTTTTGACTATCATAGGTAACTCTCTAATCTGTACTAAATTATACATTACATTTTCCAATGAGCTATATAAACACAATACCTAAACAAGAGGAGAAATATACATATTACAAAATTGACCTTAAATTGTGTCAATAAAAGAAAATCCATTCCAAAGCAAAGTATTCATATCTATACCATAATTCCCTTTTTACCTTTAAAAGATTGCTTGTGGTTATAGCCATTTATAACCAAGCCCATTTAAGTGAAAACAAACATTTATAAACAATATTTGGGAATTTGGGCGTCATTCTTTCCAAACTACTTCCTGCTGGTAGAGGGCGCTGTCATGGGGGGCCAAAGAAGACATAGAAATCTTGGCTGTAGTCTGCAAGGCTTTGTCTCAACTGCTTTGAATGTTGAATCATCTGAGGCATTGTTTCAGGGGGTCTGGCTTGATCAAACCACATAAGTCTGGAAAGAATCCATAGCTTTTCATTTTCTGTGGAAACAAAAATAGAAAACCTTTTCCCCAGTAACTTGTCCTTAAACTTAAATTTTGGAGTCAAAGCATTTTTAAAATATATAAATTGAATTAATCCAGCAGCATTTTTTTTATCAGTAGTTATTTTCTCAGCAATCAAATAATTTAAAGACAACAGAAGCACATATAGTATCCAAAATTTCTCTGTGTTTTCCATCTTTACGTGGCTTTTTTATTACTCTATTTATTCTACTTCTATTTTTACATATTTTGAGACAGGGTTTCTCTGTGTAACTTTTATCTGTCCTGGAATTCACTCCATACCAGGTTTACTTTGAAATCACAGAGATCTGCTTGCCTCTGTCTGCCGAGTGCTGGGATTAATGGCATGCCCCATTATACCCATTCATTCTACTTTCTTTTTTAAACCATTGTATCCCCTTTCTTTTTCTCTCCCAAGCCAGCGTATTTTTTAAAACACAGTGTAAACCTTCATTACAGCTCTAGTACACACCATTGAATTGTTAGCAGAGCTCTTTAAAAGCAAGGTGGCTTTTTTGCCGCTTATGCTAATTTTGGAAACCTCCCTTAAAGAGCAGCACAACTCTCTGTCTACAGCAAAACAAATCCAACTGAGAAAATGCTGCTACCAAGAAGTCTTGCTAGTCTCTGTTCCCTTGTTTCTAAAAACTATTTTTTAAGCTTCCGTTAAGTTTTAAGCGAAAATTCTCAATCCCGCTTCTGACACCATTATGTTACGGTAGGTTCCTCCCCGCCAGCCTCCCGGACCTGCCGCATGGTCCTGCAACCACGTGTGCCCCAAATAACACTCAGAGACTCTGTATTTGATACAATCCTGTTGGCCAATTACCATTATTGTTTAAGGACTAGCTCTGCCTTAATTATTAACCCATTTCTACTTATCTAAGTATTTCCACGTGGTCGTCTTATCGGGGAGCTGCGCGGCAGGCGTCCTGCGTCTTCCCTGGGCTACATCTCGACCCCGCCTTCTACTTCCTCTTTCCTCCTCCTAGTCTCCTAGCCCCGCCTATCTAGTTTTCTATTGGCCACAGTGCTTTATTAACCAGTATGAGAAACATATATACAGAATAACATCTCCCATCACCCCTCATATACACGTCTTTAACTAAATTACTCTCGGGTTTTCCTGACTAAAAGTGTGCATTCCCAACTTCTATTTCAGTTAAGCTTTAGTGCTTTTTCTATTGCTGTCATCTGGCATCGCTTCATGACTCTTTTGCTAGATCTCACATTTAATAAAGTACTTTAACATATTAAGTGTGTTTGCTAATAAAAACAGTCATGCCAACAACTTTTGTATTCTTTTCTTTATTATAATTGAAAACTAATAGAATGGCAACATTATAGCAAAAATCAGACAACTCCTCAGTACTCAAGTTCAGAAACACATTCTACTTATTATAAATAGAAACCAAACATGGTTTGATATTGTTATATATAGAATATGCCTTTGGGATATAATTCTTACTCAAACAAAGTAATACTTTGAGAGAAAAAGTCTTACCCAAAGTCATATGATGAAAACTATATGTTACAATATAAACAGATATTCAGTAACAGAGCGCCTTAGTCTCTGGTAACAATGGCATACAAGTTCTTTTTTTTTAAATAATATAATTTCAAAATTTTACATGTTGATCCCAATTTCCTCTTCCTTCCTCCCTCCCTCCCTCCCTCCCTCCCTCTCTCGCTCCCTCTTTCCCTCTTTTCCCTTGTGACATGCACCCTGGCCACCCTCCCATCCCATCCCCCCACCCCCATTCCACTTGTAGGGCTATACTATCCAGGTTGGGTCATGTAAATCTGTCAAGTCATTTGTAGTAGGGACTAGGACTTCTCTCCTGTCTCTAGGTTAAGGGGGTATCCCTCCATGGGGGATGTGTCCACAAGGTCCTTTTGTGCACCAGGAATAGATCCTGTTTTGTATGTCTGAGGTCCCCCAGAATTCTAGCTGAGGGACCCATATTCAGAGGGTCTGAGTCAGTCCCATGCAGAATTCCAAGCTATCATAAGTAATAAATTTCAAAGCATCAATCACTCATAAGTGCCAATTTTTAGACAGAGTTAAGAACTTATTCAATTATCTTTTCAGTGTTAGAAATTGCAATTTATACTCCTCTTCAACATATGTACCCATCAAATGATTGTGATGAAAAAAGTTAAGTCAGAAAAAAGTTAATCTTACTGGAAACTGCTTGTCTACAAGGTAAACTCACTAAATTTTATGTCTTAAAATATCCAGATCTGAGCTAGCTCATATCCTCTATTTTATGAATATTAAAACTATAATTCAGAAGTATTGACTTTTCCAAGAACAAAACAGTTACATTTAAGAATAGACATCAGTTTTCGTATATCTATTTTTAAGGAGAGAAGGAAATCTTCATATTATCCAATAATATTGATGTTACTGTTTGGTTCATTGGATTACAAAATTAGAAAAAAAATCACTATGTTTAAAACTTTATTACTGTTTCTACAATGTTGAAATCTCTTGTTTCTTTTCCGTTTACTTTGCTAGATTTATCAAAAAAAAAAAAAAAGACTACTCAAATAGTCACCATTGCCTTGTCATTGCTATAATCATCTCAAAGATCCGGCTGTTAGACTGTTTCATAAATGTGATGTTAATCTAAAATTTGTTGCAGAATAATTTGAACATATGCTACATTTGTGTAATGTTTCTCATTTGTATGAGTCAAATTTGAGACATTGAAATACCAATAAATATGAATAAAGTGTTCTTCAAAGGAAATTTTACTAAGCAGCACTTTATATACACATTACAAAACTGGAATGTATATGTGAGTTCACCTACAAGCTTGTCACTTGAGTTCAAACTGTGCTAAGCAGAACATTATAATTATTACAGGGGGTATGCTGTAGACACTGCTTAAACAAATTAATAGCCTCTTTGTTTCAGGCATGAATAAGTAAAACTCTTATATATGCATAAATACTGTCTAATAGCAGATGTGTTGCGTTCACAACCTAAGCAAATACTCGTGTGATCAGCTTTAACAAATGGCATTTGTGCTAATGTTAACTGAGAAGAAAATATTTCTTTATGCACACAAATCTTCATTTTTAAAATCCCTTACTTGTGTACTGAAAATTCTCTTTGGTCAGAGAAAGCAGAGCTGCACAATAAAAGGCAAATATCTCTCAACGGAAAAGAGTTGGCAGTGCCAACATGTTGATATATTTACCCACCAATCTGGGGTAAATAAGCCGATGGCCAAGTGAGCTTGCAGGAACTGCCCTGAGCATTTTTCTCCATCCAGTCCTGTTTTTGCCAAAGTACAAGAGATTTATGAAGGCATGTAGGCTATGCGTTTAGAATATATTTCTTCCCAAGCTTACAATTTTTGCTTGTCATTTCATGCAAACTGAAATAATAAGCCTAAAAACTAAAAAAAAAAAAAGTATACAAGTGTACATTCCATTATATCACATTTCCTTTTGACTCCACCTCCATGACGTCATTACATATTTCCCAATCTACCTGCTCCTCTGGCCCCTTTGTCCTGCTTTCTGGACCATGCTATAGGGGAAGGGGAAGTTCTTGTAAACTGATTTGTCTAAGGGCTTCTGTAAGAAGTTTGCTTCCAGTGCCTGTTGAACAAAGTAGACAGAAACATAAAAGTCTGTAGAATTTCAATTTGTCCATAACTCAAAATGTTCTTCTCAACTCTTAATTATAATGACTAATTATTCACTGATGCACATGCTTATTCAAATCCCATTAAGCAATGCAGATAAAGGCAAAATTCTGACACTGGGGCAGTTGAACTCTTTGTTACATGCTACCTAGTAACTTTATGAACAACAGATTATACTGAATTATGTGTTGAGTTATGTGAATTAGGTAACATGAAATTCAATAACTGTTTCCTCAAAGGTGTGACCTTCCCTTGCTAAATAAACTATACTTACAGGTTCTAGCCTGCCATATTCTAAAAGCACTATTGTTCCTGAGATGTAAATTATTAAGTCTGATTACAAATATTAGATAGTTTTAAATAAGTGACAAATATATAATCAAAGTTTTCAGTAATAAGAAATATACTGAGCTAGTTTCTTTGGGTGGGTTCTTAATAGTATTGTTAGAACAGACCTTGAGGAACATACAGAACAGTGTTCTGGGTGGAAGTATGCAGTCAGAGCTCTTCTTGTGTGTGAGGTCCATGCTGTGAACAAATTGAGTACATGAACAATGCTGGAGACCAGTCCTCATCACGTTACTCTTACATCTAAGCTCAGTGAAGCATCCATTTGAGAGAGAAAAAAAAAAGACCAAACTGAATAACTTATATATAAAGGTTTTCAAATGTAAAACTTGGATATTGGATATCTTCAAGGCCAAGCTACACATGTTGCTTGATGTTAAAGATAAAATTCAATTTTATTTCACAAAGTCATCTTTATATAAGTGCCTGGGCTTTCAACTCCATAGGTTAGTTATATAAGGCTCAAAGTCTAAAGGACAGTTATGGATTTCACAAGGATCACTTCAATAAAGGACCATCTCTCTATTTCTAAAGGCACAGTCATTTGTCCTCTGTTTTCATTAGGATCTTTGATCTCAGAGTTGCTGTACATTTTTAACATTCCTTTCCTTATGGCTGGTACTGCTGCCTCTCCTAAACTCCCTCCTAGAAATCTCAGGGCTTTGTTTCTCAGACTTTATCTACTTGCAATGCTGCACACCCAAGATTGCTCTCTACTTTCTCTCTTAATGTCTTTATCTATAAAAATCAAATAAATTCTGAAAGCTAATCCTTTGAACTTAGAAGTTGAACTCAGTACAACTTAATCTGAGTGAGTATAGGATTCAGAATGATTTCTCTTTCAAAAAGTGTATCAATCAGTTCTCCTTAGTATCTTTCTTAGAAGCAGAATATGGAACAGAAGTCAGGACACTTCTGATGTATGGTGACAGAGCTGTCAGAAGGAAGAGCACAAGCAGATGAGAAGAGGGAGGATCTGAGCATAGGTGGGCTTTCTCCTAGAGGCTGGGGCCAGTTTGATTACACAGAGCCTCTGCTTCAAGAAACATTGACACATAATTGGGCCAACTTTAAAGCTAGGAGCTTTCTTTATTTACCTCCACATCTGTCATTGATGTCTCAAGAAGAGCACAGTGTCCTGAACAAGGAAACTCCCACACTGCCAAGAGCAATCTTCTTTAGAAGGTGGCAGCTGTGAGTTATTAGTGACCAACTTAGAATGGGCACGTGGGTGCTTGAGTCTTCCAAGTGACATCCAAATGGAACACCAAGACTGTCTACCTCCATGTTCAAGTAAAATTGTTGGTGTTATTGAAGGTCACAGTTTACTTCACTCAGAACTTTTCTGATTGTTTTGAAGAAATATGATACACTAAAGTAATGGCTTTAGAATCCATTACTCTCAAGAACATACCTCTATTGTATAGTCATAAAGCCCATTTTCACAAATGTTTATTAAATCTATTTTCACTATTCTCTAACACATAAAAATGTCAACCACAGCCATAAATATCCCTGTAATGATATTTTGGATGTTATAGGACAAGTTTCTTTCTGAATTCTGAATTTCAGAGCATAAAAATGTGTACAGGGCTGGGAATGTAGCTCAGCAACAGAACATAACCACCATGGGACTACCACTCTGAAAAAAAAAGTGCTTAAATGCCCCACCTACCATTATTGTTTAACATTATCATCAATTAATACAATAAAGTGCTTCTTATATAGCTCTACACCATGCTAGATAGTCTACAAACTACCACATTGCACTTACCAAGTGGTTATTGTGTCCTTTCCCACATATCTTCTACAATTCATTATTTACTGACCACTGACCAAATATCAGAATATAAAATCATTCTCCTTGAATATAAAAAGATTTGGATCGCTTTGACAGATCTGGGAAAAGGGAAGAGTATACAGTTTCCAAAGCTAGTTTGCATCAGTTTTTGCTCTGTGTGGAAGTCATATGCTCCAAGAGCAGGCTATGATGAAGCAAGGGTATAGGAAAATTACAGACTAGTGAGTAGAACTAGACTTCCAACCAGCCCATCCCTGGTGCCAACCCTGTGAGTGAGAAAGGCATGCATTCATTTCCAGACTTTGAGTCTCCCAAGTCCCAATATTGTAGAACAAAAACTAAAACACTCTGTTGTACTCTATTCACATTCCTGACCAGTGAATGGAAAAGCATCATAGAGATTGTTTCAGATGCTCAATTTTAGAGTGATTTGCTACCACAATGATAATTGAAACACAAATGTTAATTTTAAAGTACTATAATATGCTTCCTGAGACAGATTATGAATCTTATTAAGACAATTTGTAATTATTCTTGCTTAAAAGCCTTTATTAGCAGCTAAACTAAAAATCACATAGTGAATGGCTTCTAGACATGTTGTGACAGTAAATGTCCCCATTGCCTTAAAGTAACTATTCCTTCTACTAGAATAGTCATATACCCAAATTCAACACAGCCTTTCTCCCACCTCAGGCCATGTTCCCCTAACCATCCTTACTCCTTGCTACCTGAAACTACTAATTTATTTATTTCCTGTTTCCTAGTTAATTTTGGAGGAAATAAGCTGTATATGCTTTCCTTTCGCCCAGTAACCAATCATTTAATGAATGATTTTACATTTAAGAAATGTAAGACTTACTCTGAACAGAAGTGGTATGGATGGACAACCATATGGTAAAATGCTGGAATTAACACGAAGACCAGATGGAGCTTTAATGATGACAGTGATGTAAGAAAGTAAATATTTTATTCCTAGGCTGAGAACTAAGACTGGACTGCAAATTAGAGTGGATCAACTAGGACAAAAGGAAAGGCAGAAGGTAAAATATTTCAAAATCAGTATTGCAGAATGCTCCGTGAAAGGCAGCACAAGAACACCAAGGAACGGGGCCAATTCTGGAGCTGAAGGAACAAGGCAGCCACAGCCTGTGCAATACATAAGGCTTTACAGCTTGAGCAAAGACAGGGTTACAAAAACAAAACCACATGCAAGATGTATTTTTCATTTGCTTTGGATTTTGAATCTATTTTTGTGTACTGATTATGCATGTGCTGTCTTATGCCGATCACTCAAGTATTTCATCATGTTTTCTGTTATTTAGAAAACTCCTGGTCATAAAAATCCCTCATCATCCATCAACTTCACGAAGCAACATCAAAGGAACCATGTTTTGAAGGGTACAAAAAGAAAGCCCCAAGTAAAGAAGTGTATTTTTGTTATAAGCCTGCGTAAGCAAAATAAAATAAATAACCATTTTAAATTTGCAATCTTAATTCTTTTAGTAAAATAAAAATGAATACTAGTTTATTTAAATACCACTCTTGTTTCTTTACTGCCCAGGCAATAACACTTTTTACCTTGGCCCTAGATTACAGCTATTTTGATATTCAAGCATTAGCCTATTAGATATCGTGGTTTAATAAATATCTCACTACAATTAGGTACCTAACAGGTGCTATAATAAATTGCTGCAACTTTATTGTTTAAAATAACAAAAAGTCATTTTCCCAATCCTGTGGAGACCAGAAGTCTCTAAATAAAATACTGTTGGCTGGAGAGATGTCTCAATGGTTGGGGACACTGGCTGTTTTTCCAGGGGACTCAAGTTCAATTTCTAGCACCACATGACAGGTCACAATTATCTGTAACTCTAGTTCCAGAGGATACAACACCTTCACAAAGACATATATGCAGACAAAATACCAATACACAAACAAAATAAATAAGTCATTAAAAATAGGCCAGGCTTTCTTTGGAGGGTATTATGGGAATCCATATTTCTTTCATCTTCCTGTGACTGCCCATTTTCCTTGACTTGAGGCTACAATACTCTGATTATTGCCTTCTGTTCTAGGTATCCATTCTAAAGACCACAGTTATTGCATTTATATTCTAGTTAGGCAATTTAAATGTCCTCATGTTGTTAATTCAAATACAAGACCCTTCTTTATATATGTGTTCCAGAGGTAGCAACATATACATAGGTGGTCAGAAATGGACATTATCAATCAAACACATGGTTGAAGCTTTGCATAAATTAAATAATTATTAAATGAAATAAAAAATAAGAAAATAAAATGATTGTATTATCTGTATTGAAATTTTAATCTGAATATATTTTCTAAAAAAAAAGATGGGAAGGGGTAATTAGCAAGTAAAATTAAAATAGGGAAACTGTAAAATCCAAGGACTCCATGGATGAAGACTAACAAAATGAGTTTTCTACTTTGATTTATAGTAATTATTTTTTCTATAGTCAGATCATGTCAAATTTCTTTCTCCAAAAACGAATAAATGACAGAGTTCAGAACTCCTTTTCTCATATCTGTCTCTGTTAATGACATTGTTATCCATTATAAACTGGAGATCCACCAGACTTATCTTCTTTCATCCTTTTCCACCTCCAGTCAACTACAGAACCCTGTGACTCTTACCTTGTAAATTCCTTTGGGATCCACTGCATTCTTTCCATCTTTCTTCCCTCTTTGCCCCATCATGTTGGTCCAAACACTAACCATAATTTGATCCCTAGCTCTCTCAGGGGCCCTTGGCTGCCTTTGATTATCAGCCACTTTCTAAAACACAAGTCTGCTCCATCAGATACCTGATGTAAATTAGCCTAAATCTTCCTTTCTAGAAAGCCTTGGATGTTCCTATAACCAATCGATTAAGAGAGAATTATCTGATTCTGTAGGGACTTAGGAAATGTGTTCCAATACTTCAGCCAATATCAATTCTGATTTTCCAATGCTTGTATATGACATCACGTGACCCCCAGACTGGGAAGAAAACCTGGCAGTTGGCGTTCACTTTAGTTTCTGTGATGTAGACTAATTCTCATAAGCAGAAACTGTTGTTATTCAAGAAACTCAAGAGATGATCAGAAGTTGTTATCTGACAACTTGACAGCTTTAGAGACGTAAACAAGTATGTATTACATCATTGAAATGATCCATAGTTTGGACAACGAATTTTTTTCTTTTTTTTTACGGAACAAGAGCAATCACTGTGGGAAAACCTTCCAAAAAATATTATAGTGTATGTTTAAGATAACTAGTTAGATGAATGTAAGGGCATTTATTCAACAGAAAAGAATCTGTTGACATATTTTTTAAAACTGGGGGAAAACAAAAGGAGTTCAATGTCTGTGGCTAAATAGTTATCACGGATTCATCCTGTGGGATTTTAAAACAAATGAGATAGATCTATACATATTGATAATGAATAAATAACCAAGATGTTAAGATATAAAGCAATTCATGAAGTTAGTGCTGTCTTTAGCTTTTTTCACACCTCTCTTTCAGTCACAAACATCATCATTCACTTGTTCGAAAAACTTTGAAAGCTAGTAAAAATATAACTGTATTCATCTTTCTAAAGGATTTCACAAATGTTACACTTCATAAGAAAATAACAGTGAAATGCTAAGGATATTTTGGCTTGTGAGTGGCATGGTAGAATCTGCTTTAGTGTGGGGTTTTAAAATCCTTAGTAAATTTAATGTGATTCAGAATTAAAAATTTTTTTTTCATTTTTTAAAAAACAGTCTTTTCTCATTTTACACACCAATCCCAGGTCCCATCCCCCCCCCCTGCTCCCTCTACCTTCCCCTACCCTACCCCTCTCAGCTTCTCAGAGAGGGTAAGGCTTCCAAGAGGAGTCACTTTGAAGCAGGACCAAGCTCCTCCCCGCTGAGCAAGGTATTTCTGCAAAGAGAATGGGCACCAAAATGTCAGTTCAGGCACTAGGAATAAATCCTGGTTCCACTACCAGTGGCCCCACAGATTGACCAAATCACACAGCTGACACCCACATTCAGGGGGCCTGATTTGGTCTTAAGCAGGTTCCCCAGCTGTCAGACAGGGATCCATGAGCTCCTACCTGCTCAGGTCAGCAAACATTTTCAATATCGAATGATTTTCTCTACCTTTCTCAAAGAAAGCCCTGGCCAAGTTTCTGCTTCCTGATGAAGACAAAGAGAAACAGCTGCTGAATAACAGCAGTTTGCACATAGAGAAAACACTGCAAAGTATACCACGTTCTCTGGCTGGAAACATTTGATGAAACAGTTCTTTGTCTGAGTATGAGTTTAAGTGAGAAGCCAAACGAATCTAAATTGTGTGGGATCCTACAAAATTTAAATTTCTCTGGCTTTCATTTAAAAGAAATACAACTGTTCATTTTACAGCAATTGCGCTCACATTCACGTCACAGCTGAATTTTCCCTGTAAACTCTGTACAATTTCACAGAAATAATGAACATTTAATACATTTGTAAATGTTAGAAGATTATTTGGGGGTTACAAAGAATGGCAAATTATATATTTAATTAAGTTTATAAACTGTGTGTGAACACATTTATATAACTATCTGCAAGGTTCTAAAACTACTGTTGGTTTATAAAATTAACACTTCCTAAAGACACCAAACTTCTGAATTTATATAAAAAAATTTTGTATAAATTTATGTAAACCTCCATTTTATCTACAATTGAACAAATTTCTGATATTTACAAAGTTCCTAACTCTAGTTTAAGCAGAAACACTCATACTTGTAATCCCAGCACTCAAGAGGCGAAGGCAGGAGAATACCCATGAGTTTGAGGCCAGCCTGGGATACTACTCCTCCCATGATATGTCTGGGCTGCCTTGCTGGTTAACAGTAAAGAAAGAGTAAAAAAATGCATCTAAAACTAAACATTAAAAAAATAAACGTATCTGCCAAGCTTAAACATTTCCCTTGAATATGCTTTCATTAAAGTCACAGTATGAGTAGGAGTAGTTTATTTGAAACTATATAGCTCTGTGTGTGTGTGTGTGTGTGTGTGTGTGTGTGTGTGTGTGTGTGTGTGTGTGTGTGTTTGCATGTATGGGTGTCTGTGCACATATGTGTATTCTTGGTGAGTTTCCAATGAATACAAATCATAATAGAGGAAAAGGGGAGTATTTTGCTTTGGTATAACTTTTATTATTCCTCCAAAGTAAAGTATTTAAAATCATAAATCTCTACAATGTGTTCTTTGATAAGAATGAAACGTGATCTCCAATATTTTTTTTAACCAAGGAGCACATCTGGGTCCTTTCAAGGCCACTGAAACTTTGCTGTGATTGTTATTCATAATTTCAAAATTGCAGAGGAAATGAAAACTGTAGAGGCAAATTTAGCAGTTCAGTAGTCAGAACCCAGTTGCTTTGTCATCAAAATAAAGCAAACTAGATTGGTGGCCTTACATTGAACAACAAAATGCCTTCATCTTGGCGCGATGTGCCCTTTGGAGTTGAACTGGCAATCCTACAAAGCATGTAAAAACGCACTATTTCTCCAACTAAAGTTTTAATTTGAATAATAAGACTTTTATCTGTCATCACCTAGGCCTTTGGAAGTACCTGAATCTCTGACTCATACACATGTAATATCATTTCTTAGAATCTCACAAAATGCAAAAAGGAGAAATTAGTATCCACCTGTATGGATCATATTAAGTTCCTAATATACAAATATTCTATGTTCTGTGTACCCAATACTTTGCCTTACTCTAAGAACTGGGACTTTCATTGCTTCATGTGTCCATAACTTGGCACAAAGCTTCCAGTCAGAAAGCACATTACATCATGCCTCTGGGATGAATAAATTAAATGAACAGGAAATAGTCTAACATTATTCTTAAGTGGTACTTTTGCTAGAGTTCAAACAAAGGGCCAACTCTAAACTTTGTAGAGGGAACATTAAAACTGAAAAATTACAGAGCATCTTTATTAAACCTAAAGTGAGTGTTTACACCCTAAGCAGTTGGGATTCAAGACTGAAGATGAAGCAGTCTACCACCCTTATTAATAAATAGCCCTGTATGATTTTGAGGTCATTTTAGGGCCATCATATTACTGATGACAAAGTACTTATCAGGTGTACTCACTAGGATGAGATGTGTTGACCTCATCAGATTTTCATATTTTATGATAGGATTGTGTATGCATTTATGTGTTGGTGGGTGAATTTAATTGCCATAAATTATGATACTTTAAAACAAATTTTAATAATTAAGTGAAAAATCCAGATCTTTGCACAAAATATAATAATTTAAGCAAGGTAACCACTGAGCATTTAGAGTTGTTTTGTTCAGTTATTAACTTGGAACATCAACCAAGCAAAGGCAAAGATATTGTAAACCCTAAAACTGAACTGCCTGTTAGCATAAAAAAGCATAACTACAAGAAGATGGTGTAAAAAAAAAAGTAGGGAGAAGGTACTAAAACACACAAGAGTATGGGGGGTGGAGATATTTCACACTTGTAGCATAACAGCTCTTTTGTTTACTTCTGTTAATAGTAACTAGTAGGAGATATGATCATAAGCATATCTAATGCACAACTATTGTACAGATTAAAGTAGTCTCTAATTATTCCTTTCATTCCAGGTTTAAAATGATTTGTAGTGCTGGTACCCAAGCTTCTGGATCATCCAGAAAAGCTCCATTGATTGATAAAATGAGTGGAATCAATAGGACAGTTAAGCTACAACAAGTAAATACAGACAACCATAATGTAAAATGTAATCACCACCAAGGCTAAATGAATTAAAATAACTTTATTATGTAAGAAAAAAAAGAAGATGGTGTAGTAGAGAGATGGACACATGTTGCAGGACTCTTTGGTGTTCCACCAATATACAGAAAGAAGTATGGCCATTGCCAAAGGTGCTTTTGAAAACAGCTTACCTTCAGAAGGAAATAGGTGTAGAAATAGAAGGCAGAGGGAAGAGTTGTTGAAACATGGTGATCGCAACTGGGTCAAGCAGACTGAGAAATGCTACCAGTGGCTCCAACTTAAAGCACAAAGGGCACTGAGACCTGCAGGATAAACACTAGTGTGCCTGGACTGTATAATAATAATTGCTTCTGGAAGTCCAGCTTTGAATACAGATGAGAAAACTATTTTATTAAGCAAAATTATGTCAAAGAAGATGCAATAAGAAAACACAGGGAGGGGGGAGAGCAAACTAAAATCATGTTCAAACCACCAAGTAACCCTTTTACATTAGCATTAAATAGGACTGGAAAGTTTGCTTTTGTTTGTATAAGCTATATGTGGTTTTGCTAAGTATATTTTATATGTTTAATTTTCAAGGTACCCATCCAAAATAATAAAAGAATTTATAATCTTGGAAAATCCCTCACCTTCCCAGCCTACCTCTTACAATGCGTGCATAGAGAAGCAGCTTAGTGATTTTAGTTGTTTCCATTTTAGAGCTAATCAATACATCTGTATCTCTTGGTCATATACTTTATTGTTTATTGCCAAATTCGTGAATTTTACATTAACACTTGCTTTCTCATTTTTACAGGTAAGTATCTGTCTTAGAGTTTACCATTGCTGTAAAGAGATACTATGACCATGGCAACTTTTATAAAGAAAACATTTCATTGAAGGTGTCTCAGTTACAGTTTCAGAGGTTCAATCCATTATAATCATGAAGGGGTCATGGCCACAGGTACGCAGGCATGATGCTGAAGCTGAGAGTGCTATATCTTGACCAGAAGGCAAACAATTAACTGTTAACACTAAGGCGTGAGGAAAAGAGACCTCAAAGCCTACCCTACAGTGATACACTTCCTCTAACAAGGCCATACCTCCTCATGGGGACATTCCCTTTAGGAGCTATTTTCTTTCAAACCACCAAAATATCTCACAGTGGATAACATGTCATTTTAACAAATTAATAAAAATTAGTTTATTAATAAATTTTTAAAATATACCTTTATAGAGAATTTTATATATATATATAAAGTATTTTGATCATGTTCATTGTCATGAATATAGATCATGATTGATCTGGGGCATACATAATTGGCCTACAAAAGGCCACACCCTTATAGCCAACTATTCATACCTCCTCAGCGGTGCCTGGATGTTGACTGGCTAGACCTTGTGCAAGTCCTGTGCAAGCAGCCATAGCTACTGTGAATTTCTGAGTGCAGGGGTCTTGTTGTGTTTAGAAGATACAGTTTTGCTCTAGTCCTTCCTGACCTCTGAATCTTGCAATCTTTCCACTCCTCTTTTCTGTGTTACTCTCTGAGACTTGGGGACAGGGAGTGTAATATGGATGTCCTATTTGTGATTAAGCATTCCACAGACACTCTTAGCAATTGTAATAAGTGTAAGTTTCTATGTTAATTACAGTTCACTGCACAAAGAAACTTCTCTGATGAAATCAGGGAGATGTAGTAACCTATGGATGTAGAGAAATAAATTTAGAGTGCTGTTATAATGTTTACTTAGCAAGCTAATAATAGTGATACAGTATTTTTTAAGTTTTTCATCACTTTGCTTGTACCATCATTTCCTTTACCCTGGATACTTTTCATTTAGATGCCACTTCTGGAGATTTGTTTTCTCCCATCAAACCTGTGCTTATTGCACTCAACATGCACTGTGCTACTCATGTCCATATCGGTCCTGACGACCCCCTATTTTCTTGATTTACAGAAGTATCTGCCAACAGCAGATATTTGAGTGATGTTCTCAATGTGGGTGTTTGGTGCAGATTTTCTTCACAAATGATGCTTTGCATAAGGAATTTAAAATCAGAGGTGTGTTCTTTGATGATGCTGAGGCACATCCCGTCAAAACCTAGCACCCAAAGTTGCCAATGAATTAACCAGTTCCTTTGTAAGCAAGTATTTTTCTGCTTGGAAGTTTTTAGGATTCAAATCCTTGGTATGATGTTTGTTGGAATTATTTCTTAGAAGAAGGAGCAGGAAGCCATGTGCTGAGGCATCTGCTTGCAGTCCCAGCTATTTTGGGAGACTACTGGGAATCATTTAATCAGAGAACTGAAAGCCAGCAGAGAAACAATGTACAAAGTCACCACAAAGAGTAAAGAAGAGAAGGAGGAAAGAAGAATGGTAGACAAAAAAAAAGAGGTTAAAAAGATCAAAATTATAAACAGAAAGACTAAACTCAAGTTTGCATCTGTGAGAAAAATGAAACTGAAAGTTTATAGATTTACACATCTATAAACTTTTTCCATTCACCTTATTATAAAAGTATATTGAGTCTATTTAATTAGAAGCCTTTTCATCTGGGCCTGGAGAAATGATGCAGGAATTAAGAGCCTTGCTGTTCTTCCAAAGGAACCACACTCAATTCTTAGCACTCATGGGAAGCAATTCTCAACTGTGTATAACTCCAGCTCTAGGAATCTGACCTTTCTCCTCGTGGGCACCCAAACACAAAGAACAAACATGCACACAGACACATATGCACATAAATATGTATGTGTATAAAGAAGATCTTTCACCCCTTATAGAAATCTCCTAAATTACTACTTTGATAATTTCCTCCTCTTATTGCAAAATCCCCTACTATTGTGTTTAGACAGGCTGCTATTACAGTATGGTACCTATTTTTTCTTACACATCTCTCTCATCTTCCTGCCTTCCCTTGTTTCAGCTCACGAAAGTCTCACAATGTGATGTCTCAAATTAATGTTCTAAAACGAGTTCTCTCACAATTATTTTTAATTAAGTATGAGTGTTCCTGGGCCCTGTCTCTCTTTAGATGGAATGTAAGTGCTACTAGTTTAATATACCGTCATGATACACCCTAGGAATATTATGGCATGTAGTCACTAGGTAACTACCTCTCTGAGTTACTCTCCTAAGCAATTAAGTAAAATAATAATAGCTTTTATACTTTACATAGCTGTATTAGGGTTAGTAGAGTGAAGACCAGAAACAAACAAACAAGTGTACTTGTACACTTTTTAGCTAGATAGTTACATATACCAACTGACAAGGAAAAACAAAACTCTATTGGTTTTTTCATATAGACAAAGACTCATCAGAGCTCTCTGAAACATCTCCTTCAAAACCCTTATTTACCATGTTGCTCAAAGTGCACATGCAATGTTGAGTGTTTGTGTCCTGTGTACTCAGATCATGGCATTAGTGATGGTGCTTTTATGATCTGTCTTCAGCTCCAATCCACCTCATGATCACATCTAGCCAGAAAGTCTGAAACCACCCAGACTTCATCTCACCACTGTCTTGTACTGCTATATCATTGTATTTCCTTTGCTTAAAAATATTCCTTCAGTAAAACTCCCCAGTGATTGCTGCTCTCTCCCTGAAATCAATCATGAGCCCACATCTTATGATCACTTAAATAAACTCTTTTCACTTCTCACCCATCATTTTGTTGCCCTCCTTAATAATACTTCTTAATTCTCTTAATTCTCTCTCCCCCCTGTCCCCCTCAACACACTCTCTCTCTCTCTCTCTCTCTCTCTCTCTCTCTCTCTCTCTCTCTCTCTCTCTCTCTCTCTCTCTCTCTCTCTCTCTCTCTCTTTCTCTCACGCACACACACACACACACACACACACACACAGTAAACCCTTTAAAGGAGGAATGCTGTTGTTTACTGAATTCCTAATGATGAAAGCATGCAACAACAAAAACAAAAAAAGAAAACCCACAAATTTTAAATGCTTACTAAAAACTGATCAATTTCTTTTTCTAAAATACTTAAATATCAGAATTTGAGTTAGGCAAATTTACTCTAAGACTACTCCTCCAGAGGAGCCAGACTACTGTCTAATGAAAGGATTTGAAGCAAGTTAATAAGAAAGTAAGACAAGAGGTGCTGGGAATTTCAGAGCAGTTGGGCTGGTAAAATCCTAATGCCACAATAAACACCTGCTGCCCGTAGCCTTATAGCTGCCTTCAAATCCAGAAGCACATCAAGTACTCCATCACCTTCTCTAAACAAGGCTACTAAAATAATTGTATTATTTAGTAAGAGTCTAATAAACCAGATGATACCCAACATTGAGTGATGGATGTGAGACACACCTACTCACGGTATTTCTGTTGTGTTAATTAGAAAGTTTCCTGGTAAGGAAGCATGTTCTGGACCTAGAACAACGCCTCATCAACTGTGTGTCTTACCTGTCATTCATCCATTATCTTTTGGTGACAGCACAATATCTACCTTATGGTAATTGCATGCTGGTAATTTATTTTTAATATCTTTCAAATGGTTTGGCTGGAAATTTTAAATAGATAATAACAGCATTGAATCTTATGACAATGTAATTTCCCCCTCTTTTTTAAACATGAGATTATTGTCCTTTGATGGAGAAAAAAATAACAAAAAGAACTTTCCAAGATACTTAATCACATTAGGAAAAAAAGATACTTGATTAATTATTTCAATTTGAGCAATAAATCTGTCCTCTAATTGCTTTGCATGTGTATCTTATTATGTTTCTATTGTATTTATTCAAGTAAAGCATAATTTTAACATGTATGTCAAGTCAATAAAATATTAAATCACATTGATTTTGTAAAAAATTCAAATTAAGCAATTTAACTCTCATAGGCTTATTTTTATTATTTTTTAATATTAAATTGGGAGCAAATGGAAACCAAATAAAGACAAAAGATTAGGCTAGACTACTAAATACGTCTGTAAGATGTGTCTAGGTATTCCTGTAATATGAGATTTATTTATGTCTACCATTAAAAATTAGAACATTGAAAGGTTGTATATTGGGGGCCAGAGAGATGGCTTATCAGTTAAGAGCACTTATGGCTCTTGCAGAGGACCTGAGTTTGGTTTCCAGCAACCACATAGTGCCTCGCAACTCTGTGTAACTTCAGTTCCAGAGGATCTTACAAATATTTCTGATCTCCAAGGGCACTGCACACATGTGATGCACATACATACACTCAAGCAAACATTCAAGCCAGGCCATGGTGGCACATGCCTTTAATCCCAGCACTTGGGAGACAGAGAGGCAGAGGCAGGCAGATCTCACTGAGTTCGAGGCCAGCCTGGTCTACAAAGTGAGTTCTAGGACAGCCAGGACTGTTACAAAGAGAAACCCTGTCTAAAAAAAAAAAAAGAATTAAATATATAAAATATTTTTAATGTGTGTGTGTTGACTATACCTAGGTATGTGAAAATGGGGTGAATTGGACAGGCATTCTAACACTTCAGCAACTGTATGATGAAGCAGGAATCTAGTATAACAAGATGTTTACCATTAGCTGGTTGTCACGCTGCATATCTTTCTCATTCAAATCATGTTCACTTGGCAAGAACATGTATATTTTTAGTAATAACTTGTCTCCTTAAGAGCACTCATGGCTGGTTAATGTCTCCAATGTGATATCACAGAGGTCATCCAAGTCACACAAGGATGTGCAAACCAATCCTTTCCTTCTCCTCCAGTATACCATTCTCAATGAATGGTAACTCCCCAGACATTAGCTTGAGTTAGTAAACCAGGTGCTGCCTGAACAACACAACAACTCAGTGGAACAACAAGATCATATCTTATAATTCTACTATAATCAGATGTTTCTCTCCTGCCCTCCTGTTCCCAAATACCTGGCAGCCACTTCTTGACCCTTAGCTCAGGCTTATTACTAACTAGCTCTTACATTTTAAATTAACCCCTTATTCCTTAATTACATTCTGGCATGTTCATCTCTTGCTCTGTCTGCATCTAGCTGGTGACTTCTGACGCTACCCTTCTCTTTCCCATCATCCTTACTTTGGTGGCCTCACCTATACTTCCGGTCTGGCTACTAGCCAATTAGTGTTTTATTATACCAATTCAAGTGACAAATCTTTACAGTGTACAAGAGGATTATTTGATAGTATCTTACTTTCTTCCTAGATAATTTCTCTAGTTTGCTCCCTTTTCTGTATTTTCCCTGTTGGTACCTTCAAACAAACCTCAATATTATCTCTACTTTAATACCATTCTGATTGCATTCAGGGAGTTGTCTACTCTTATTCTCCCTTCCCTGGCAAAAGCCAGGGTAATGTTTCTTTGAACTTAATCCTGGTCACTTTATTTCCTCAAAGACTTCAATGACTTCTTATTGTTTGAAAATATTTCTAAATCCTATCATACCTCACAAGATAATCCTCCTGATGTCTACACATTACTCTAGTGATCACATCCTTTTTTATTCCTCTAATAACTAATTTCATGGCATTTTGATCATGTTTACTGCCTTTATTTTCACTTTGATAGTTTCCATTCATCTTCAAGTGCCAGTTTCTACACTACTTTTTGAGAAGAGCTTTCCCACATAACCCAAAATAAATTAGATTTTTTTAATATTTTATACTATCTCCCCTTTTAACACTCATTGCCTTCTTCTGCAAGGCTGTAGTATTTATAATGACAGAGAAAAATATGTCAGCTGGAACAAAACACATTAAACTCTGGTGGTCACTCAACTTACACTTCTACTCTATAAGAAACTCTGGTCACTGAGTATGGAAATTAGAATTTCTAACACTTGGCTGGCTTGGGAATTTATTTTGCCCAGTAACCTTGGCACATGGACAACTTCTAATTTTCCTGAGTTACTGACCCATATGCTCAGCCAGCTCTTTCCTAGGTATCTATAATTGAATGTCAAGATATCTTAAAGAGGATAACTATTAGGAGTAGTTAAAAGTCACAAGTTCTTTGGGTCAGTCTTATTTTAGGAATATCAAATATCAAAATGCACAAAAAACACATTTAAAGTATATTGAGTCCCTCTATGTCTTAACCTTTGGTCTCCACACTAGACCAAAGACTAGAATTCTTCATCATCTTGAACATGTTTTTATTGACTACTGCTCATCAGGGAAATGGTTTTCAGAATCTCCTGACTCCACATTATTAAGCAAAATATGGCTTCAGTTAGTGTAATCGTGGCTTTTGGGTTTTGGTGCTGCCAACACAACTTCGGAACCCAGGTACAGTGTTAAGCTACAGAATACCCTTGATTAAAGAGAAAGCAATAAACTGATTTTTTTCAAATCTTTTCTTCCAGCAGGATGATGATATGTCCTTTCTTTAAAAAATAAAAAATGAAAAACTACTTACCCATCATTCCAATTTGCCAATGCAAATTTGTCTCACCTTTCCAATTGTCATATTTAAGGTTTAGAAGAATATTCACAAAGAAAATAAACAGCAAATTATGATATCAAGCAATTTACACTCTTCTTTAAAACTACTTTAACATGGGGTTGGAGAGATGGTTTTATGGTTAAGAGCACTTGCAGCTCTTTCAGAAGATAGGAGTTCAGTTCCTAGTACCCACATCAGGCTGCTCACAACCACCCGTTACCCCAACTATTGGGAATCCCATACCTTGTTCTGGTCTCCCCAGGCACCAGAACACACATGCAAATACATACAAGGAGGCAAAAAAAATTAATAATAATAATTTTTGAAAACTTCAGCATTGATGTCCACACATAGTGTATGTGATGTGATTTCCATATTGAACTAGATATTATTTAAAAGACAAGTAAATTTATAACTGATAGTCACTTAGATAAGTTATGGATTTACTATACTTTCAGTGAGAATAATAATTTTATTATTTCATTCTAAGTGCATTAACATATGGATTTTTTTCAATGCTTACAAAATAGTAAGTTTTCATATTGCCTTTCCCAACCATCTTAACTGCTAGTTATCTCTCCTCCCAGCCTTCCTTCATCGTCCCTTCTTTACTGTATGCCTCCCACTGTTTCCCTTCCTTCCTTCATGTCATCTACATCCTGCTCTGGCCCAACCCCCAGGAGCCCCCTTTCTAGCTTCTACAGGGTCTTCAAGGCAAATACAAAGATGAAAATATTAACAGTTATTTTCCACAAGTGATAGATAACCTCATTTCCCTCCAGGATAAGCTGATTTCTCCTAGTTCATCAGTTTACCTGAAAATGTCATGATTTCAGCTTTCTTTACAACTGAGTAAAAATCTCTTGTGTTACCATTTTACTTATGTATTCATCAGTTGATGGACATCTAGATAGCTTCTATCTCCAAGATATGGCAAATACAGTAACAATAAGCATTGTGTACATGTATAATTTATTCTCAAAGAGTAAGTTAAACATTATACTTAAAATTGCAGGTTCACTGTTACATACAAAGACAATGTTTGTTCTTGGCTCAGAATCCATCAATAGCCAGTGGTTCAGACTACAGGAAGTGGGCCTTATGAACCCATCCTTGACCCATGATTCACCGTGCTTGAGACTCTGCAAAAATAGTTTCCTCTCATAAGGACAATCTTACTTCACATTAAAATTTAACTAATTAGAATCAGACTAAATAATAAATTTGAGTAGATTTTATCTAAGCAGTTGTGACTAAGCTTGTGGTTTCTTTTGCACTGTGTAATTGTCTGGCTTTTATAACAGCAAATGTTTGTCTCACAGATGGGTTTAGGAGAAATTTCTTTTCTTCAAGTTTTCAGAATAACTTAAGGGTTTCTATTAGTTCTTTTTTATTGTGACAGGATTCTAAAGCTACCCTATGGATTTTGACTTTTTTCTGTAATAGAAAAAACTTTAATGTCATGTTACGTTCACTAAATTCTATTGTAAAAGTGTAGCTGTACCAGCATTGTTCAATACATCTGTCCCCTCAATTAGAAACACTGAACAGAGCAACAAGCCATGTTTCTTACCATCCTATTTACACATCACTTTTATTGTAATTTAAAAAGCAGCGGGAGAAAGACACCATGCAACAGAGCTCCTGTGGAGGGTTTTTTTGTTATGAGAAAGGGGATGGGAAAATGGGGACAGGAGGGGGAGACAGGCCTCTGTGTACAGGAGCAGCAGAAGAGAAAAGAGAGGCAGGGGTGGAGGAGACAGAGAAATAAATAGGCAGAGAAGCAGAGAGAAAGAGAGAACAGAAAGACAACAGAAAAGGTGAGTAGGGCCCTTTAAAAGAGAACATAGTGAAATTGCACAGATGGTGCTCTCAGTGGCTGCAGTTGAGGACATATCCTATCAACCCTAAGGGCATGCCAGTACAGGTGCCTGAGTACTAACTACTTTACTGTCACAGCCATTTGGAGATAATGTTTATTTTGTTTTATTGCTTTTGCATTAGAACAACTACTGCTGACTGTGCCCAGTCCAGCTTCTTAATGTGGCAGTTAATACCAGCTAGATTAAACTATGATTATGTTCCAGAAAATTCCTTCAAGGAACATTTATAGTTGTTATACTGTGTCAGGAATGTTTTGTGACTTGGATCCTCTGGGTTTCACAATTTGACATTGGCAAACAAAAGAATATACAAAATTGGGGTTTTTTCAAATAATATTAGATATGTATGCTTACCTTACTACTGTGATTTTTATTACCTAGCAAGGGAAATATGACGATTTGTATTTAGCACAAATCACATTTTTTTTTCTGTAAAACAGGAATATTTATTTGACAAAATCTCAACTTCCAAGCTTTCTCCAATTTCTAACAACGGATGACATCTCTTATGCTCAACACTTATGGGAAAAAATAAAATAAACACCTCTACTAAGAAATACCTCATGCTATAGGTGTAGATTACTGATTGTGTGGATCATTCTCACTGATTAAAGTAGGATGGGGAAGACACACAAATGGTAGCTCTGATCAATGTTTGGCACTGGTGTTACACCTGCAGGCATATTTTCTGCCACAGTTGAGACTGATTACAAGTCTCCTTTGCCCTCTTTTAAGGCAATTAAGATATTTCACTTGTCATTTTATATTTTATTGCAAAACCTTTAAACATAGCTACAGTAAGTTTTTTTAATCACAAATTTCTGCTCCTTCTACTAATTGATGAAATGATATATATGCAACTTTTTATCCATTTCACTGCCCATTCCATAACAGGACAATAATGATGATAATGGTGGTGATGATGGCAGCAGACTTTTTGATACATATCTGCTGCATACTTCTTGTATGCATTATTTGATAAATGGATGTGCCTTCAGGAGGACCTCCATGTCCTAGAACCCTTCGGATCTCTCACAAGCAATAAAACCATAAGAAACAACTACTCTTAAATCTTTCCAAAAAAAAAAAAAAAATGGTGATGCATCCCTTTAATCCCACCACTGAGGTTAGTTTATGAGTTGAGGCCAGCCTGATCTACAGAGCAAGTCCCAAGACAGCCAGACCTACACAGAAAAAAAACTGTATCAAACTACATTTTCACTCATTTTGGGGTTTCAAACAAATGGAATTACTCACAGTATCTATAATCAAGACAGAGCTAGCCCATAAACAATAATGGCAATTGCCCAACAGGATTGTATCAAATACAGAGTCTCTGAGTGTTATTTGGGGCCACCACGCCAGACCAGCGGCAGGCAGGCTGGCGGGCTGGTGGAAAACAGACATGCTACAGTTGGCACCCAATGTGGCTATAAGAACTTTCACTTAAAACTAAGAAAAGCTTAAAAAATAGTTTTTAAAAACAAAGGAACAGAGACTAGCAAGACTTCTTGGTAGCAGCATTTTCTCGGTTGGATTTGTTTTGCTATAGAGAGAGATGTGTGCGGCTCCTTTAAGGGAGGTTTCCAAAATTAGCCTAAGTGGCAAAAAATCTGTCTTGCTTTTAAAGAGCTCTGCTAACAATTCATTGGTGTGTATGAGAGCTGCAATGAATGTTTACACTGTGTTTTAAAAATATGCTGGCTTGGGAGAGAAAAGGAAACAGGATACAATGGTTTAAAAAAGAAACAAGGAAGTAGAATGGATAAGTATGGTGGTGCACGCCATTAATCCTAGCACTCAGGAGACAGAGGCGAGCAGATCTCTGTGATTTCAAAGTAAACCTGGGATACAAATGGAATTCCAGGACAGATAAAAGGTACACAGAGAAACCCTGTCTCAAAATATGTAAAAATAGAAGTAGAAGAAATAGAGTAATAAAAAAGCCACGTAAAGATGGAAAACACAGAGAAATTTTGGATACTATACGCGATTCTGTTGTCTTTAAATTGTTTGATTGCTAAGAAAATAACAACTACTGATAAAAGAAATGCTGCTGGATTAATTCAATTTATATATTTTAAAAATGCATTGACTCCAAAATTTAAGCCTAAGGACAAGTTACTGGGGAAAAGGATTTCTATTTTTGTTTCCACAGAAAATGAAAAGCTGTGGATTTCTTCCAGATTAATGTGGTTTGATCAAGCCAGACCCCCTGAAACATCGCCCCAGGTGATCCAACATTCAAAGCAATTGAGACAAAGCCTTGCAGACTACAGCCAATATTTCTGAGTCTTCTTAGGATCCCCCATGACAACGCCCCCTACCAGCAGGAAGTAGTTTGGAAAGAACGACGCCCAAATTCCCAAATATTGTTTATAAATGTTTGTTCTCATTTAAATGGGGTTGGTTATAATGGTTAATGACCACAAACAATTTTTTTAAAGGTAAAAATGGAATTATGGTATAGATATAAATGCTTTGCTTTGGAATGGATTTTCATTTATTGATACAATTTTAAGGTCAATTTTGTGATATGTATATTTCTCCTCTTGTTTAGGTATTGTGTTTATATAGCTCATTGAAAAATGTAATGTATAATTTAGCACAGATTATAGAGAGTTACCTATGATAGTCAAAACTTGGAGTTAAGTTAGTTAGGATTTCTAGATATGCAGAGATGTATTGGAGATGAATAGGCATTCTTCAAACCTTTAAAAGACCTACAGAATATGGCATTTAAAATGGTTTAGGGTTTTTCTCGACAATGAGGCACAACTGCTCCTGGTAACACCACCTGCATCAGAAAGGAAGATGGACATCGAAGAAACACATTATGGAGTTTGCTTCTAATATGGCATGACTAGCCATTTGGGCAAGGTACTGCTCTTCTGGACTGTTTGACTTTATGTTGTAGAAACTGGACATGCAGGACCCACAAAAAGGTGACTGCTGATGCAAGATGGACATAGCTACAGGATTCCTGCTTCATGGAAGAGGCTGCCAGACAGCCAGACAGTCTACAGGACACAAAGAAAAATGACTGACAAATGCCAATACAGGTGGACAGTTTAAAGTTTCCTGCTTTAATAAGGAGTCTGGAGACACACTATGGCCTATGGGCTGAAGATGGAACATTACAGAAGAACTTTGGGTGACTGACCAGGCAGTAAGTTGTCTCTGTAATTTCTAGAGTTTATATATTATCCTTCTGTGGTCTTTGAAGGAGTTGAAGACAGTTATGGTTCTAGTTTTCCTTAGTTAGGATTAAAGATAAGTTACATATAGGACTGTAGACTCACAAAGATAGGATAGATGATATTTTCTTTAAGTCTTACAAAATGTTAATGGACTAAATATTGTTAACTGTGATTTTTACTTGAGAACTGTTGTATGATATATTTTGCTATGTTAAGTTAAAACCCTTTTTATTTTAGACAGAAAAGAGGAGATGATGGGAGATGTTATTCTGTAAATATGTTTCTCATACTGGTTAATTAATAATGCACTGTTGGGCCAATGAGAAAGCAAGATAGGAGGGGCTATGAGACAAGTAGGAAAGAGGAAGTAGTAAGGAGGGGTCAGCATGGAGAACCGAAAAACATCAGATACGGCCCGCAGCTCTTTGGTAAGATGAGCCACGTGGAAATACTTAGATAAGTAGAAATGGGTTAATAATCAAGAAAGAGCTAGCCCATAAACAATAATGGTAATTGACCAACAGGATTGTATCAAATACAGTCTCAGAATGTTATTTGGGGCTGGCACACCAGACCAGCGGTGGGCCAGCTGGCGGGCTGGCGGAAAACAATAAGCTACATATCTATTATTTTGTTCTTAGGGGTTTTTGTTTTGGTTTGGTTTTGGTTTTGGTTTTGGTTTTTTTATTTTGTTTTGGTTTTGGCCCAGTGCTTGATATTGAGGTTTATGAATGTTGATATATTAGTTAATTCCACATTGTTGCTGACTACTATCCTGTTCCACATATTCAGGAAAATATATCAATTTTCCTTTGGGTAATTTGGGTAATCAGCTTTAGGTATGTATATGAAACTGCTAGGAACATTACTGAACATCTCTTCTTTTATAGACACGCAAACCTATTTCTCTCAGACTGCTACAAAAAGATAACTGTTCAATAAATGCATAGATGTATGTTCTTTTTGTGTACCTGTTCAAGTGTATGTATGTGCACAGGTGTGAGTGTGTACGTGAAAGCCAAATTCAGCATCAGGGTCTTCTTCAGTCATTCTCAAGTTTACATTTTTTTATTAGTTATTTTCTGTTCATACTGATTCCTAATTTATCATGTCTGTAATGCTAAATACGTTTTACATATTCTCCTTCACTATTTCCACTATTATTCATTCTGTTAACTACTACTTTTACAGTCACGGGCCATATTGTCCTATGTCCCCCACATTTATGTATTCCATTTCTTGTATGTTGTTATTAATTTTGTGTCTTTAACTTTAAAATGTTGGTTTGGGGGCTGATGATATCATGTAGTAACAGTGCTTTCTTGGTGCACTTGAAGCCCAGAGTTTGATATTAAGCATACATGAAAGTAAAGTGAAAGCAATGCTATATTTTGCTTGTCACTCACAGAGCCTTCATTTGAGACTGACTTCTATATGATTTTGAGTTCAGGCTGGATTAGCCTTTCAAACACTCCAGACCAATGTCTCTTCTATTCCTGTGCAGACACATGGGAGCCCAACACAGAAGAGCTCCATGCTCGTCCAAATGGTTTGCTATCATTTTCTTGATATTCTTCCACAATTTTATCACTGAAACTGTGTTCCATATCACTCCATGACTGGAGATCATTTCTTTGGGTGGCTTACCAAGGGTTTTAATGGTTGCATACAGTGACAGGCAACATTGACTTATATAGGATTTTCCAAAACACAGATGAACAAAAAAATAGAAGCAGTGGGTTGGTGTAGAGAGAGGAGAATATATAGTTCTTTCTTATAAATATATAGATCTCTCTTATGAAAGACTAGCTCATATGATTGAGTAGTTTGAGAAGTTGTTCAACCTTCTGTATGAAACCTGAAGATCCAGATGAGAGAGAAGTGTAACTTACTAAAGCATGGAGGTCTGCAAATGCAAAGTTCCAGTACTAGTCTACAGACCTTTTAGCCAACAGTTCTGTGGCCAAAGAAGAATGTTCCAGCTGAGGAAGATAGACCAAGTCCCCCTTTTACATGGGACCTCAGTGGGTTAGGGGATGTCAATCCTTGCTGGTGAGTGACTTGCCTTTGCTTAGTCTACTGATCTAAATGCTAATTTCTTCCAGAAAAAACTTACAAGACATTTAGAAAACTACAAGAACATGCCTTGTCTCAATCAGGACAATCTCAATTAGCACCCTTACGGAGTTATTTTGCAAGAGATGCTGCCTATTCCCACCACTACAGCAAATCTGATACACATTCCGACGGGATGTTCCTGCGCTGAGTGCTGGTGTGAGCCTTCTTCAGGGGTCATGCTGCTTTCTTCCACCCTCCCGCCAAGAAAGGCCAGAGCAATGAGCAATGTGCTCTACAATAGCTGCGTGAACAGCATGTCCTACCCAACCATCTTTGTAGTTTTCGAGTACCTCACCCAATACTCCACTTCCTCCAAGCCACCAGCTGCCCCCTCCTTTGTTGCCCTGGCTCCTTGTTCACCAGTAGCCAGCAATGAGCATAGTAAGGATGCCATAGGCCTTTGTGGAGCTGTTTGTCTTTTTTAACAAAACGTTTAATGAACTCTCATTTAATGTGACTTCTCAGTGAAGTTGCATTCTTCTTTCTGTTTTTTGTTTGTTTTGTTGTTGTTTTGTTTTGTTTTTTCCCTCTGTCATAGTGCTAGGGATGTGCCTTGTGTTTGCTAGGCAAGCACTCTACCACTGAGCTATACTCCCAGCCCTTTTAAAATGTTTTCATTATGAGGCAGAATTTTGCTGATTTACATTCTGCCTCAGTCTCTGAGCAGCTGGGATTACAAACCTATGTTGTCAGGCCTGACTTGAAACTACAGTCTTAATCTTTATATTTTAGGTCCTTTCAGGTTGGCTTATGATCTCACCAGTAGTGACCATGAGCCCAAGTTTGTCTTTTAGTAATGTTAGCATTGTATTTTTAACTCCTTGCTGACTCTGATGTTTACTAAATATATTTATTAGGAAAAAAATTAAGCACCCATAGGCCAGGCCTAGTAGTACACACCTTTCATCCCAATAGTCAGGACGCAGAAATAAGAGAAGGGCTGTGAGTTCAAGGGCAGACTGGTCTATATAGTCAGTTCCAGAATGTTCAGGGCTCTGTACGGAAACAATCTAAAAAAAAAAAAAAAAAAATAAGTCTCCTTGGTCTCTTCCCAAGAAAAATCACTATTCTGAATTGAACATCCTACAGATTATTTTTGAATTATAAACATACATTTTGGTTATAAAATAAGAGTCTGGAGTGATGGCTCCATGGTTAAGAGCCCATGTTGCTAGGGACTTGGGTTCAGACCCAGCACTTACATGATGGTCCACAAATATTGAAACTCCAAATCCCAGGATCCAACACCTTCTTCTGATGCCCTGGTATCTCTACCAGGCATGCATGTGATTCTCGTGCATCCATATAGGCATAAAACTTCACACAGACAATAAAAAATCCAAAATATTAAAAATTTAAAAAATGGAAAGTGTTTACTTCTTTACTATTTGATTTTTGAAGTAACAATTCCAATTTCCTTTCATCTTAAATTTTTAATGATAGTCTTTGCTTTTCTTGATATATTGTGTGTAATAAGGACTTAGATTTTTTAATATAGACAGTATTTGATATTAGGTTTGTTTATTGAAAATATTTGTTCATCTTTAAAACAAATACAAATAGTCTTAAACTCCCTGTGAGATCTCTTAAAGATGCTTTTGGTGTTCTGAGATCCAACTTTTGTCCAGTAGCTCCGGAGGATCTATTTGGACATTTGTAATAATAGAGGAAGGCAAATTGATTAATGGCATGATATTTGTCCACGTTAAATCAGGGTTAATTATACCAAAACCAGAAGAGAAACTAATTGCAGTTTAATTTCATTTATGCTGTCTTACAGTAATTCTGTTCACGAGATAGAGTCTTCCTTACCCCAGTTGAAATGAACCATGAAGAATAAATTTCAGTTCTTTTACTCGGATTTAATTATTTTCTCATCATGGTCTTCACTCATTTTAATCATATATCATCTTAGAACATGTCTCAGTTTGCTGAGGAAACAGTGTGTGTATGCATGTGTGTGTTCAATTATTTAATATATTTTCTATGGTATACTGTCTTCTTTGCCTTTAAATTTTATTTTTCTCTTAGTTTCAGGATGAGGATAGACTTGGGCCTCAAAATTATTGATTTTTCGCTTGGTGTTGTATGGCGGTTCTCTGAGTCTTAACTTGTCCTTATTGTCCCTGCTTTTAGTAGCATAATTCTTGTTTGTTTTATTTCATGTCTTTTGGGCTTTGTTCTCATCCTTATACAAAATCCATAACTTTGGTATTTTTCCTAAAATTTCTTTTATTAATATTCTCAGAAAGTTTTCCATTTATGTTCCTGAAAGAAATCATACTTAAATTCACAAATTTCACAGTGAAGTGACATTCCCTTAACGTTTGTGATCTCAATGATCATATTTCATTAGTTCTGCTTTCAGAGTTTGTTTTTATAAGATTTTTTTCCAACTTGTGCTTGCATGTATGTCTGTGCAGATACATACACATGGGTGCAGTTGCCCCAGAGACCTGAAACTGGATTCCCAGACAGTTGTGAATTGCCTTTCCTGGGAGCTGGGACCTGAATTCAGACCCTCTTGGAAAGCACTGCATCCTGTTAACCACTGAGGCATCTCTCTAGACCCTCACATGAATTTCTTGTGTCTGTATTTATATTATTTTTCTATCTTTTGTAATCTTGAATAGAAATAATGTGTGTATGTCTTAATTTCATTTTTTTATAAAAAGTTATTAAAGCATGTGATACTAAATGGTTGCTTATATTAAATGCTACATCTTTCTAAATATAATATATTTTCATTATTATTGTATTACCTTCAAAAGAGTTATGGAATTTCTTGCAATTCCTCAAAGCACGTATATGTGTTTGAACATCTTGAGGAAGCTTCAACATTTCGAACTGACAATTTCTCCCAAAGCCTTTAAAGGGCTACTGAGAAGTACTCTGCTAAAAAAAAAATGCCTTACAGCAAGTTCATGACAAACCTTTAGGCATCTCAGTCTTTGTATTTCCAGTAAGTTTCAAAGTATTTTTTTCTTTCATACAGCAACTATTCTTAGCAGTTGTTTAACTTTTAAAATTAAATAACTATTTATATTTTCTCTTCTCTCAAAATTCAGCATTAAGTTTATCCTTGAGAGAAATTTAGAAACAGGTGATGCCTCTAAAAAGCTACTTTCCATACAACCACATACACACATACACACTCACACACGCACACACACACACACACACACACACACACAAATCTACTTGAAAGCAAACAAGTAATCAGTGCTTCCTCAGATTTTAGATTTCCATAGATGTTTTGACAGTTCTGGTTTGTAGCATGGATTCTCTGCTGCATGATTACCAAGATAACCTTAACAGGTCATTAAATAAGGGCAGAGTAGTGCACAGATTATAAATCCGTAAGGTCTCAGAATGTTAGACCTTCCATTTTGTGGCACATATTAAAGAAACCATCAAATTCCCTAAAAGTTGCAAAGACTTTCTGGCTGTCTTTAACAAAGGGAAGACTTTACATGCAGAATCAGCTGGTTTCTATTCAGTGTTTTTCCAAACCGTGGTTGAATTGATTCATTGCCCCATCTGTTGTGCTTATGTTTGTTCCTGATAAATGTAATCACAGAAGCTTCCACTGCCGTGGCAATGTAACTGACTTTCCACAGATATTAATAGCAGTAGCAGTAACTGTGCCCTCTGGAAAGAATAATCCAATCTATTTCCAGCACCTGGAGTCAGTCTTGGAAAAGACAGAAGCCAGCCTTGATTCAGATTCATAGATAATCACTCTTTCCTCCAAATCTATTCATTTCCAGGAAAAGGGTTCTATCATTCTTGATGGGGAGAGAAACCAGTCTATAAAACTAGTGATTATGTTAACTACTAATTGTCAATTCATATCATAGACATCTAAAATTTTTGTAGAGTTGAGTTCATCACATCCAAGATTGAAAATAAGTCTGATGCAGGAAGTGTACTGAGGTCTTAGGGACCTTGAACTCAATGGCTCCATGGGAACTGTCAAAAGAAAACTGAAGAAGAAAGCTTAAAGGGCAAATGTGTGACAAACAAATAAACAAACAAACAACAAAAAAAACATGCTTTCCCAACTATTCTGCCTAGAGGTCATTACAAATTTCCTACTCTACTTGCTTATGTGCTATGAGGAATCATGGGGTAAGCCTTAGAGATTTTTCTTAGAATATCCCATTGCATTAGAAGATAGCTACCTTGCATCCCAATCTGCCTTCTCCCCCTCCACAACTTTCTGAGAAGCAGAATTTAGGGTGTACAGGAATGCAGTTAGGTAACCCCTCCTTATACAGTTATTTAGCAACTCCCAAGACCTCTTCCCCTGCTAACAACTTGCTTATCTGCATATCCTGCTCATGTTCAGTGACCTATAATGAAGAACATCAGGCAATCGAGTTACCAGCCAATGACCTCCCCCTCCCCTCTGATTTCCTGCCTTACCTAGCTTCCCACCCTGACCACTATATAACATGCTTGAGAAAAATAAAATTTTGCAGCTTGATCAGAAAGCCTGTCTTGCTGCTGGTTTCTCATGTCTCCTGTTCCTTCGTTCCAGGTCTTTGGGGTTCAGGTCTTCGTTGCTGCCCTGCTGGTCACGACACATATGCAGTTGCCTGAAGACATTTTTATATTACTGATTTCCAGACCAACTAGAAAAGGAACTTGGAAAAGAGTTTCTCTGGAAGATTTAAATTGTAGACCAGCTGAATAATCCAACCCTGACCTTAATTCTAGGTGCAAACTATTTAAAAATAACTTTGAGATTGTGCAAATGGTAGGCATTGCTAGAACATCTGAAATTCTCTCCTTGTTTCTCTAGATGGAGATTGGACCTGGCATCAGAGAATTAAGTGTAGACTTGGAACTGTCTGCTTGGGGGTTTCCTAACTGTGCTCACGTGAACTTGGATTTCAAATGTTACATCTGACTGCACAGTACAGTACTGCATCTCACCTCTCTGAAGTACACATCGGTTCCTTTTCTAATACACACTCTGTCATTCAGCTTACTGAGAACATTGTATGTTTTTTGAAACCAAGACAAGGAGAGAGGGTGCTATCATACCTCTGAGTGAATTAGTCATTCAAGTTAGGAACAGATTCAAGACATTCAGTTCATGGCTATGCCTCATGTTTGCTCTACGCTGACAGCAGAAGCAGACAATGCACACAGAATTCAGCCAAAGTCTAATGCCAGTGATACTTCAAGTACATCTTTGGTAGCAAGAATATAAACTAAAACAAAGTATCAGGGTAGAAAAGAACAGGAAATTCAGAAGTGTGATATCTCAAATCCCAAAGGAAAGTTGATTATGGACATCATTCTTACTCTGAGAATATGTAATATCTGGACTACAAAAGACATATATACTGGGTCCTAGAACTTAACTCCAGGTGAGTTACTACAATAAGGTAAAACGGGACCTCAGAGACACTGGATTTAGGAACAGTTAGAATCATGCCAGAGCACTGCTTCAATGAGGCATCCCATAATTAGAATAAAATTTTTGAAGACTTTAATAAAACATCACCAAAAACACAGCCTTACACTTTTTCTGGGTTTAGCTCTATGGGCAGGAGACCAGTGTACAAAATAACATCTCTGTGGCCAGTATAGCTACACTTGAATCCCAGAACTTCTTCAGTTTGGACACTTTATCATTCATTCCTTATCTCTAAGATGAGGACAATAACAGATTTCTTGGTAAAGTTGTAAAAATACCTGAGAATATATTCAGCATAATGAGAGTGTCTTATTTCCTCTACTAACCATGTCTCTCACTCAAGACTGCCCCACCTGCAATAAAAAAGAATCAACAACGAGATGTTAAAAAAAAAAAAAAAAAAATCACAGGGGGGTAGAGGGAAATGAGAGAACAGGAGGGAGAGGGAATTGGGACCGATATGTAAAATAAGAAAAAAAAAAAAAAAAGAAAAAAAAACATTACACCAGTCTTGAGGACCCCGCTAAGAGGTCCAAATAAACTCTAAGGTCTCAAACTTTGTTTTCTATAGCTCTTTAACTGTAGTAGGCCTGTCAGTTTAGATTTTATTGTTTTCCTGGGGGCAACAATATAAACTTGGGCTTCTGTGCTTACCTTATCACAGCTTTGTATATGGCTTAGAAAAAAATATATACAAGAAAATTCAGATTGAAAAATTAACTTTTACTTCACACAAGAAAGTCAAGTTAAAGATAGGTATAGGATGTAAACATAGACAACCAGAAAACGTTTTACCTAGTCTGAACTATAAAACCACCTACTGTTGATAAATGGGTAAATTAAATGTGTTACATTTACACAATGGAATATTACTCAGCCTTTGAAAACCAAAATCATAAATTTACAGCTAAATGGATGGATGGAACTAGAAAAAAATCATTCTGAGTGAGGTAACCCAGACCCAGAAAGCTGAGAATGGTATATATTGGCTTTATGTGTTAACAGTAACATAACTATAGTCTGAGGAGCCACAGAGATTAGGTATAAGTTAAGGTTGGGGGCAAAGAGATATCCCTAGAATAGGAAAATATAACAGATAATTATGGATGTCTTAGGAGCTGTAATGGGAGGATCAAACGGGCAGGGGAAAAAAAGAGGAAAACAAAAAAGTACAGTGAAATACAGAAGGGCCATTTGAAGTGTACAAAGAAAACCCAATACAGTAAAAGCTTCATGAAATATGTACATATAGGAAGGGGATCTAAAGGAAACTGCCAAATAACAGGGGAGGAAGATCCTCAACTTGTTATCTCTTTTCACCACATAAAGCTTCCCATACCATAGCTGGGTTGTATCTAATTGAGTTATTGACCAAAAAAATTCCATAGGAGCCCCTCCCACCTCCTGCACAACCTGACCTACAGCCAAAACAACAGATTGCTCTCCACAAATTGATGGCAAATCCCATTGCTGAAGATAATACTCATACTATTGTACATGGAGAAGTTGATCTGGGATCTACATAGGACCTTCACTGCTATGTGCTAGTCCCTGTGGTACAGGAAGGCACACAGTATGCTACCAAAGGAGAAATGTAAAACCAACCCAGTCACAAAATCTTTGGCCTATAATGGTGATGTGCTTGTATATGTTAAGGCAATGGTGACACAAAGCTTGTAGGAGTAACCAACCTATATCTGAAGGTGACCTCAAGCTGGTCAAAAAGCTAATTCTCTATCTCAACATCATGCTGATTATTCCAAAACATACATTTGGCATGGAAAAACAGGAACTAATCTACTTTAAACCTCTCTCACCTGTCTGTTGCAGTGCACAGCTTTCTAAGAGTGTCTTTGTGATATTTTTTCTTTTGTTTTATTCTATAACCATCTTGCCCCCTTTCCAATGACAAATTTTGTATGGATAAGTGCTCTCAAACAAGAAAGAAGCAGTATAAAGCAAAAATAAGATTGTTAGAGGACTTACTGCATCACGTGGGTATAGAGACCTAAATGTCTCAAAACATGCCATTTGCAACTTTGAGAGTAACAATGCTGGAAAAATTAATCAGGCCAAGTCTGTAAGCCTCTCTAAAGCCCTACGTACATGATTAGTTATTTCTTAGTCTAAGGCAAATGACCTCAAAAATCTAGAGAACTGCTCTGGAATCCAAAGGGTAGATGTCTTGGAGTTCTTGTGACTAGGATGGGAGAAATAGGATATCACAGCTCCAAAAGAAAATAAAAATCTTGTATCTCCTCTACCTTTTTTCTGTCTTGGCCCTCACCTGATTAGATAGTGCCTGCCCACTTTGAGAGTGGACCTTACCCAATCTTTTAACCACCTCCCAAGCCAATCTCCTCTGTGAACCCTCACAGACATATAACCCTAAATAGTGCTTTGCCAGCTGCACACATGTCACTCAACTCATCCAAGTCAGCATCTAAAGTCAAATGTAACAATACATTACTAAATATTTTCTTTGAGGCTTCATTCATGGAATCATTGTGTTACAATCAGATAACTATCAGTTGACATTTTATAGAAGAATTCATAATAAGTCATGTTTTGTTTCATTTTGTTCTCTCGTGCCTTACCTACTGTAGTGAGATATCCATCCCACCCATACCTGTTTCCTGCCCCAATGGGCATGGTCAGTGCAACAGGTGAGGGTGGGGTGGATATCTCACTACAATTCTCCTTTTAGTCTAAAGAAAAGATTGAGTCTTGATACAAAACTATATACAAAGATAGTAAATATCAGGTATGCTCTAGGAGAAGGAAAAAATGTAAGAGCACACACTGAAGACTATTGCCAGTGAGGCAAAAAGAGCAAATGGCAAGAACTACAACCTACAAATCTTATTTCAGAGATATGCAACTGATAATTTGTGATTATAGGGCTAGCTAACTGAATCTAAACATTGTTTCTTCTGGTTAAATGATTTTTACATTGTCATGGATATGTGGAAGCTTACAGAATAAGAATTACATAGAAAGATGAAGAAACCCAAAACAGAATCAGCAAGTGAGAGCTGACCATTTCTCAAAGGGGTGGGTGCTCCCATGTCAGCCTACCTACTACTTAGGAGCAAGAAATCTAAAACCCTTCAGGCACCTTTTTCCTTTCATCTTTTTTTTTCTTCTTTTTTTAGACCAAAGGACACCAATATTTCTCCACAACAGAACCTTATGTTCTGTTCTTTCTTTTCTTTTTCAACTGTAGTGATTATTCTAATTCAGCTTCTGCAGGACATTGGGCTAGAGCCAATGCTTAAAAGTTGGAAAGGTTGTAGAAAGTCTACCAGGTCATTGAATTTGCAAGAGTTCTGAGTGATTCCTGAGAAATTATCTGTCATGCAAAGCAACAGCTCATCCTTATTCTAAAGGCAAGAGGATAAAGCATAGTGAGCAAGCATATTGCCAAAGGTAAGATCTAGTTACTGAAAATATGTTATTCTTATTCTAAATACATGCAAAACTCGTTTACAATCACTTGATATATTTTTGGAAATATTCAAAAATATGTGGAGATATAAAAATCTTGAATTATGCTTTGCTTCCAGCACTTATTCCTAAATGTTTTTAGTTAAAAAAAAAAGACGTAGTGAACACGTGAATACTTGAGAAATTTTAGATCATGTACAAAGATATTTGTTTATAAGAAAATAAAAATCAACTTAAGTAGAGTTTACTTAGTAATTCATATTATAATTATGTAAGAAATACAATAGAATTTATAAGTTAGGGAAGATTTTATCTTCATTAATTCATTCTTTGACAATTTCATGCACGCATATAATATATTCTGAGAAACTCATTCCTCCAATCTTTCTTATCCTCCTTCTACACTCACCATTCCCCTTCACCCTCCCACCAAGTCCCTACAGTACTTTCATGTGTGTTGGTTGCTTTGTGACCCATTGAATTTAACCAGTCCCACTTGGGTTGGTATGGGCTATAAAGCTGTGTGTCTTGGAGCATGTGAATCTCACTGGTGGCTATGTGAAGGAGACTTTCACACTTCCATCATCCCCCAACTGCCATTAACTTGTTTCCAGTGCTCTGTGTTGCAGTGTTGGTGCAGCACTGTGGAAGTATGTCAGAGCAGTTGAGCCAGGATTAACTACAAGCTTGGCTCTTGTTCTAAAGACAGACCACTGACTTTGAGTCCTAGCCCTCCATTTATCTGTTCATCATCTTGATAGATTGAGCCTTTTAGAGTTCCAATTTTATAATGTGAGAATTATAATATGCCAGTTCCTTCCTTAGAAGACCATTGTGAATACATAATAAGGTAATTGATAGAAACTGTTAAACCCAATGATTTCAACATGAATAACTTATCATTTTTACTGAAACTTCCCAAAAACCCTGTGTCAAGTTTATCCTCCAAAGTTCTGTCATTGAATAGTATATTTCACCTACTCTTTATGAGGATTGAAAGGATTCCCTCTAAATACAAGAGATTGTCATCCAAGATTTCTCTCCTATTACTAATATTTATATAAAAATTTATACTGCTTGGGGGAAAAAAGGACTTCCTATTTCTTTTATAAAGAACTGATGACTTAGAAGACAAATGTTGCCAAAGTAGAACCATTTATAATTGTAAATGCCAGAGGGTAATAGAAAAGGGTCACTCTTGATAACTGAATCAAAACTTCCCTTCTCCATCTGGCATAAGTGTTGACTTGCAGGACTTTATAGTGCACAGACTTGAAGAAAAATTACTGACATTAGAAAGTCTGAAGATGAAAATTTGTGTAAAGATATTAACTTTTTTGCTTTTATGTTTTGTTTGTTTGGTTGGGTTTTTCTTGGTTTTTTGTTGTTGTTATTTTGTTTTTGTTTTTTAGGTTTTAAGCTCTCTTTTACCCAATTTATTGATTATTTGGGGATATCACACTCACTTCCCAATCCTCCCAGGTCCATCTCCTACCCTGCTGACCCCTCCTGAATAAAAAAAAAAAAAGAAGAAGAAAGAAAATAATCCAATTTGCTTTGCCCATATAGTTACTGGAGTATGACCAGACTCCCAGTGGCCAGTCCCTTAAAAAAAAACTGAGTCCTTTTGGGGCTGCAGCCCTCCACAGCCATCAGTTGTGGAGACCTACACTTCATCATCGTTATTTCAATCTTTAAGAGTTCTCTTTGATGGCTTCCTGTCTAGGCTGTAACTTTTTTTGCTGTGTGCTGTGGGGGAGTTGAGTGGAGTTAGGGTTTATCAGAGAGACCTTTTGTGTTTCTCTTTCTCAGCTTTAAGTCTGCAGTCATCAATACCACTGCAAGAGCAGCTTCACTGCCATTTACGGTCAGCAGGAGCATGGAGGTCCACATGGTTTCTGTTGACAACACAGGCCATGAGCCACAGAATAGTCTCTGGTTTACTTTTTAACTTTCTGCATGTTGCTGTTGGTGTGTGTGTGTGTGTGTGTGTGTGTGTGTGTGTGTGTGTGTGTGTTTTGTGTGCACGCGTGCACGCACTTCTGCACACACATATACCATAGTGTCCCTGTGGAAGTCTGAAGATAACTTCTGAGAGTCAGTTCTCTCCACCTTGTCCATGCAGAATATCCCCTGTTTCTGCACAGAATATTCCAGCTGTCCCTGGCATCTAGGTGATGCAGCCCATGATCTCACCACAAGGATACTGAGATTCAAAAGTATACCACGGCATCTGGCTATTTTTTTTTAATGGGAGTTCAAGTGATTGAATTCAGGTCTTTGTGTTTGCTCAGCACATGCTTTATCCACTAAGCATCTTGACAGACTGATATTACTTCTGGAGAATTCAAATGTGTCACTTGACTCTTCTGTTTAGTGCTTTACTTAGCGTGGTGGCCCTGAATGCTCTGGCACTTCAGCTGCCTCCCCAAACATCTTCAAGCTCGTCCCTTTTACCTGCCTATAGTTTTGCTCTGTGTGTATATTGAGACCTTCACACAAAAGTGGCCTTCCTGCCTCGTTTGTTTACTCATATTTCTGACACATTCCCAATAAGTCTAGCTTAAATATTTCACTGCCAGCAAAAGTGGCACCTCAGTTTAGACATCACTTGATTACTGCCCAGATTACACTGCTGTTATCATTAAATGTTCTCATTGCACAATCTACTTTTCCTTAACAGTATGGAGCATAGGGTGGCCTGTTTGATGAATGGATGAGACATGATTTGATTAATGCTTCTAACCATAATTAAACTTTGTGAAGGAAGAAATCAAGGCTATCATCTTCATTACTGAATTCCTTTTGTCTCAGGAATAACTCCTATTTAATCAATGCTAAAAATGATGGCTATTGGATGATCAGATGATGAAACTGTACTTTTACCAACTGACCATTGCTATCACTTTAAATTCCTTTTGTATGGCGTCTTAAAAACCACTGAAGAAAGACCCCATATCAAACAGTATATAAGAGAAAAGAGAGGGGTTTTTTTGCCAGTATGTGGGGTCTTGTATGAAATGGGGATGAGCCCAAAAGGAGCATCCAGCATCCTTTTAAGCCCAGCTACAGGAATTTTAGGAACAGTTATGGTACCTCAAACATGGTTGGTCAAGCAAACAGCAGTTGTATTAATATACTTCTGATTGGCTAAGGTTTTAGCTTTTCCATCTTTTGGCATACTGGAGCAAGTCCAGAACTGTTTCAGGAGGTTAGAGGAATGGTCTTTCATTGGTCACTATCTGTGACACTATGGGGGCTGGCTCAGGCCTTCTACATGCTTCCTTCTGCATCTCTGCTGTCAGGGGTGGTGTGGACTAATGGCCCTTTGTTGGAAAAAAAATTAATTCACTTGCTCTTTAAAAACTGAAACCTTGATCCAGTTGTAAAATGGGGGAAATTTAGGCCTCTCACTATATAAAAATAATCCTGGCATTAAAGTATAAAGAACAATTTCATTTTAGCACAGAGGGCGTTCAAACACTAGAATTCAAATCAATTGACAAAACTTACTGTTTTTCATACACGAACTAAAAGTTCTTTGTTATATACCTAAAATGAGTAAAATTTATCTTTGATCTGCACAGATTGATTGCCCCAGAAATAAGCCATAACAGTTTCACAAGAAAATGCACTTCAGTAACTGTTAGCAAGGAGCTGGAATGGCTCTAAGGTTGGTTTCAAATGTGGGACCCTGATTCTTGGAGCTGAGACCTCCATGTTCAAGAAAGACTTTGTTTTTAACAGAGGCTGACATAAATTGGAACTTACTCGGAAACTTTCTGTTTCCACCCCCAAATTCTGCCTATTATTTCCTAGATTTATTTTGTTACTTGGCCCCAAAGTTAGTTTATGATGGGATGAGCAGTTGGAGACTGATATTAAGACTGGAGTGTGGGTATTTGGAACAATGTTCCAGTTTTACATTGAACATGATAATAGAAAGTGGCAAGCTGTATTCCATGTACAGAAAGTGACAAAAAATGTATTAGGTGTCTTGTTTTTCAACTGTTAACATGAGACTGATCTGATAGGGACATGAAATGTTGGCATTCTGTGCATTATAAATAAAGGTTCAAATATCATGTATCTTAAGTTATAAACACACACATATGTATACATATATACATATATATTAAAATTTAGTGGTGATCATTTGTTATGTTATTTATCATAAACACATAAAAAGGTATAATCAAATTATATCTCTTCTACAATAATTATTGTTTTCCTTTTAATCCTTTAATATGACTCCACCTTTGGACTTGATATTAATATTTTCAGAAATAATTTATGAATTTATACAATGATTAACAAGAGTTTTTGAAGAGCCTAATATTTAAGGATTTAGACACAATCCCCACCACAGAACAATCACTGAGGCTTAAGGAGAGTGAGGATTAGTGAAGAATTCTAAAATAAGCCCTCTCCATCATGCTAATGGGGCTACCATCTATTTTGATGGATAATCAATTTTAGTAGACGTGTTTGCACAAACACTGAGAAATAGACAGCTGGCAGTTGTGATAGGCATATGCCAACAGCCTGATTTCAAGTTTATATTCTTAATTGTGGCCATGAACAGTATTTTCCTCTTTGGCATTTACTATTTAGCTCTTGCTCTGGAACAAAGTTTCCTATGCATTTTGCTATTTTATATGATTCATAGTCTATGTAATCTAATTTTAGGCAACTTCAAAAAATAAGACTTATTTCACCGAATTCTTTACAAATGCTTCCTTAAATAAATGCCGGGTAAAATAAAACTGTACTCACTTATTGTCGATATCAGCTTTTAATACTTTCATGTTTTATATTCTTGTGTTTCTTTTATATGTCTTAGATTGTAAGTGGCTGCATTAATATACCAGCGAATTCCTTAGCCCTGTTGTTATCAATTACACACAGAAAATGCAGATGCACAATTCTCACCTGTGATACCCTGCAGGTAGTGGAGATTCCATTTCTTCCAATAAATGTTGTGTTCCAGGCACAACAGGGGAGTATGTCCATGGGATAGGCACTGTAAACTATGACAAGAACAAAGCTATCTCTACAGTTATTTAACACTTTGAAGTTTTATTTTGAAATGACTTGTGATACAAAGTTTCATTCTCCTAGTGCATATTCCTTTCTATAATGGGAATCCTGTGCAGATTTCAAACAAACGGCACAGGTCCTTTTGAATCCTGTTCAATTTTTTGATGATGTATTATAATTAAATCTTTATCCCTTCTCTTTCCCAGTGGTTCTCAACCTTCCTAATGCCATAACCCTTTACTACAGTTCCTCATGTCATAGTGATTCGCAACCATAAAATTTTTCATTGCTACTTTATAACTGTAATTTTGCTGCCTTTGTGAATTGTAATGTAATTTTTGGAGATAATGATTTGCCAAAGGGGTCGTGACACACAGGTTGAAAACCCCTGGTTTAGGATATCAAACCATTGGCTCAGGGATGGCAGCCTCTTCACACAGCAAACAGGCCATGTTTTTCAGGTTCACATGGATAAACATTTCTGTTTCTCGGCATGTCACTATTATACAAAGAGAAGTGGGCAGACTGTGTGGGGGAAAAACTGTTGGAGTTCATGTTTCACTGTCTGCCTCATTGGAACATCCACATAGTGGCCTTGAAGCCAAATGGAGTGATTTTCAGCTCCTTCCTGAGTCACTCTTTGTGCAATTAAAACCTAGGGAAGCAAATCTTTATAGAAGAGAATTCAGTGAGGTATTTTACAGCTGCAACTGGAAATAACTGGTTGCACAATTTGACTTACTCATATAGTAAATGTATTTTCTATGAAAATTATATTCAAACAAATGATATTTTAAGATTTACTAGATGCCAGGCTTTCTGAATGTAAAGAATAAGAAGTAACAAATACGATCCTCTTTACAAAAAGATTAACACCTATTGAAAAATATTTTTTATTTTATTACATTTTTATTTTATTAACCAAACATTTACCAAAAGAATAAAACCATTGATAATGCTAAATTAACATCTAAAGACAAAGCACACCAAGCCGTTGGTGGCACACACCTTTTATCCCAGCACTTGGGAGGCAGAGGCAGGCAGATTTCTGTGTGTTCAGAGGACAGCCTGGTCTACAGAGTGAGTTCTGGGACAGGCTCCAAAACAAAACAGAGAAACCCTATCTCCAAAAACCAAAAACAAAGAGAGAGAGAGAGAGAGAGAGAGAGAGAGAGAGAGAGAGAGAGAGAGAGAGAGAGAAATGACACCAAGTAAAACTTGAACACTAAGTTTAAGTTACAAAATAATTGCATCAAGAGCATGAGAGCATGAACACATAATGTCTTTTTAATTTAATTTTTAAATAACCAGTCACTTAGTCCCCTAAAATACTTATTAGGTCTATAAGCTTGAATGTGAAAATTACATTTCTAAATTTAAATATGCTGCTATCTAAGGATCTATAAAGAGATAAATACTAACATAGCCATAACTTAAAATATACAAAGCAAGCATTCAAGTAATATTATACTCTATATTTAAAAAACCCAGATATTTGAATTTTACAGTTAAAATTTTAAAAAAATGAATTGAAAACAATCCCAAGAATATGCTTTAAAAGAGAAACAGAGACCATGTAAACATATGCAACAGCATTGTTCATATTACATGTGTCCAAATTAAAAGAGTAAAAAAAGCCATGTATGGTTAGATGACTTAGAAAGCTGAGATGGGAAGATTGGGGGATCAAGTACATTGTGGGCTTATAGGGGGTTTGAAAGCAACCAAAAAAGGCCATAATTTATACCATGTCTCAAGAAGAAGTGAATAAAAACAATACATACAAGGTAAATACAAACATAATGACAATAGTAGTCTTTCTGAAAATAAATATAAAATTGTCTAATTAAATTTGACCAAGAGAGGAATATCTACAAATGAGGAAGTCATAATTATGCTCTTGGAAAACAGTTGAAGAATAATGTATTAATGAGGCTTGGGTGTAACCATGAGAAAAATTTTGGAAGTGTTCATTAAATAAAAGATACTAAATTAAAATAATGTTTGTATACTACAGGTTAATAACTGAAAGTATGGTAAAAACATATTTAGTAATAGAGTGTCAGTAAAAAAAAGTCACTTATAAGAGAAAACATCTTCTAAAAAACATTAAAAATATTAACAATATTTTCACATCTTTGAAATCCAATGCTCACAAGACTGACCAGGTGAACTGTTGCTATGAGATCAAGGCCAGCCTGTGCTACATAGTGAGTTTTAAGCCAATTTGGGCTTCAGAGTAAAATCCTATCTCAACAAAATTAAAAAGAAAGAAAGAAAAAATTAATATATTTTAAAAACCCCAAAATAAACAAAACAACATGACTATCCTTATGCTTTACTTATTTTCAAGTTTTAATTGTAGAAAATAGCATATGAATTCCAATTCTCCATAAACACATAGGAACATTTATATTGCGCTATTGTCTTATATTTATCCCTAGAGTACAGTAAAAAATTAGTTATTAACATAGCTATTTAGCATAGATATTGCACATTGACTCCTTATATAAGCGTTACTTAACAGAGACCGAATGGTTATCAGAGCCAACTTAAAGAAAGCCTGACCTCCAAATATTAATTTCTGGTAATATTAAAAGAAAAAACAGACCTGAACAAGGGGAGCTCATGAACACCAGACTGATAGCTGGGAAAGCAGCATAGAACTGACCCAGTTCCCCTGAATGTGGGTGTTAGTTAGGAGGCCTGGGCAGTCTATAGGGCCTCTGGTAGTGGATCAGTATTTATCCCTAGTATACAATAGACTTTTGGAGCCCATTCCACATAGAGAAATACTTTCTCAGCCTAGACACATGGGGGAGAGCCTAGGCCCTGCTCCAAATGATAAGACAGACTTTGAAGAAACCCCCCATAGAAGGCATCACCCTCCCTGGGGAGCAGAAAGGCAATGGGATACTGGGTTGGTGGGGAGCAGGGGAGGAGGGGAGGGAGAGGGAACTGGAATTGACATATAAAACAAGATTGTTACTTAAATCAAAAAATATATAGAAAGAAAAAATTTTAAAAAAATTCAAAGTTTTATAATAAAAAAAAACCTATGGAACTAACTATCCAAGCATATATTCACCACATTCAAGAATAATCAGATTGTCCACTATGGGTCTTAAGCACAAAATACAAAGTATTTAAAAAGGTCAGCACCTAACATCCAAAAAAATGCATTTACTTCTCTGTTCTTCTAAATTTCATTTAAAAATATTTAAATTCATATTATCTATGTATCTTTCCCTATGTTTAATCTATTGTCATTCAAAATAATCTCTAGGGATAAGTCTGTGATTCTTTGGTTTTGAAGCACATACTTTTTAGGGGAAGCATTATATTTCAATTTGAATATTTAGTTGTGATACTGAAATGTCAAAAATTCCCAAAGAACTCCTCAGAATGTGATCTGACTGCCACTTAGAAATTCATCTCTATGAGTGCTAATTCTCCCTTGGCAAACAACTAAAATAGTTTATTGGATGACTTCTGATTGAATGAATTGAAGAGAAAGTCTGTCCTGTTATGCTGCATAGTTTAAATAACTAATTTTCCATAGAAGCTAAGCAGCTTGTGCTGAGCAGACTGAACGCTCCAGCTAATGCATGATACCCATAACATATCCCTGAACATCAGATGAGTTATTGAACCTTCTGATGCTGAGATCCAAACACAGTAAGATAGATGGTTCTGTGGGAAAGGAGCCCTTAATATACAATCAGAAAGCGGAATGTGTTGAGCCTGTGGGTTGCAGCTTTCTTCCTTTCTGTCAGAGGTAACTGATAATCAGAGTGGTGCCAGAACATTGGGCTCAATTTTCAAAAAAGTTGCACCTGTGATTTCAGCTGCTGCAGGTCAATGGCAGACACTAAAGCTAAAATTACAGAAGCTGGGAAACTGTCGACAGCAGAACTCAATTTTATTGCTTTCACTGTCCAAGTGAATGCATGAAAGACAGGTTAACTGCTTGCATCCCTGTCTGCAGAGACAGCAGGAACAAGAAGCTGCAATACTCAAGCACCTCGTTTAGTCTGTGTTGTTATTTTTTATTCATTTATTTCCTTATTTTACATATCGATCCAGTTCCCCCTCCCTCCCTCTCTCCCTCCCTCCCTCTCTCCCTCTCTCCCATGCCCCCTGACCACCCATTGTTAATTTTTATTTGACATGTAAGGAATCTGTTACTGTCAGGCGCATATGTAGATGTTTTACACCTCATTTATGCTTCATGGGAGAGCTGTAAGCTCACAAGAGAAAAAGAAACCCCCAGATCTTCAAGTTCTCTCCACATTTGCACAGTGCTTTGTATGGACCTCTTCAAATCAAAGCCACATTATGTTACAATCCTTTGCCTAGCAAAGTAACCCCAGTGCCAGCAACAGTGACATCCATTGAGACCATATTAGAAATACAGAGTACAGACTCCCTCATAGGCATGTCAATCAACTCTGTATTCCTAAAGGATTCGTGAGTTACATGTATGTTCAATTCAAATTTCTTTCAAACTGGAAAAAAAATCAAATAACACTGTGAATATCTCCTCTCTGTGGGGTTTCTTTGTAACAGGCATGAAGATTTTCAGCATTCACTCCTCAGTGTTTCTAAAAGGCAAGAGTCTAGGACTATGACTAGGAAGTGAAGGGTGTCCTATTTGTCCTCATCCTAATTCAAGTGCTTCAGAATGTCCGAATCTCATCACCATTGCTTCAGCAGCAAAGATAATTACATCGTTATGTTTTACTTAAAATCAAATGTATTCATCTTTTATTGTGCCTTTATTCATTCAACAAATACTTTCCATGTGCTCACAAGAGCCTTTTCCAAATTTTAGCTACTGTCAGAAGTAACTGAGGGGCTTATTGAGCTACAGACTGCTGGATCCCGTTTCTCAAACCTGATGCTGGATGTTTTGTCAGGTCCTCAAGACTTGTGGTGCTATTAATCCACAACTTGTACTTTTTAGGACCACTGCTCTGAAGATTTTGGACATTACTAGATGCTCAGAATAAGAAAACTGTGGATATGATACTATCTTTCCTCAGAAACTCAAACACTGATTAGGCAGCTACAATAATTATGCTAAATATTGTAATGTAATGAATGGTCAAGAAACAAAGACAGAGGAGATGGCTCAGTCACTGAAGGTATTTGCTTATGTTGGCATAAGGACCTCAGTTCAACCTCCAGAAACACACACACACACACACACACACACACACACACACACTGTACAAGTAAAAGGTCAGCCTTGACAGCAAGAACTCCCAGTCCCAAGCAGTTGGAGACAGCTGGATCATTCCAGCTCACTGGCCAGCTAGTCTAGACGGGGAGGCCCAGACCACTGTGAGATCATGTCTCATAAACCAAGAAAGGCATCTTCTGAAAAACAATGGCCCCCACATTTATGCACACACACACACACACACACACACACACACACACACACACACACACACACACGAGAGAGAGAGAGAGAGAGAGAGAGAGAGAGAGAGAGAGAGAGAGAGAGAGAGAGAGAGAGAGAGAGAGAGAGAGAGAGAGGTACATGCCCCAAAATAAAATGAACAAAATCAGTATCTGAAGAAATCTTTCAGCTATTTACAATGCAGGCACAATGTTTTTAGATAAAGATTAAAGTGAGGTTTGAGCAAAAGACAAAGTTATGGTCACAGTAAACTGTGGATTGAATATAGATCCCAAAAAAAATTTTTGCTAAGGATTTCTTAGGGTACTGTTTGTTATCATGAACTGGGTACAAAAATACACGCTGGAGAACACCTGCTGTTTCAAGGAGTTTGCAAAAAGAGAAAATACCTGGCAGGCAAATAGTAGACTAAATTTCACTGAAATGGACATTTGCTTTTATAAATAATGTGCTCAGTAACAACAAACTGAAAATACAACCAGTTACTTGCATTAAAAATATTAATCTGTGTTACTGCACCAAAATTTCTATAGACAACATGTCCCAGAGATAACATTAGAAACAGAGGCTTCCTGAACTCAAAATTTGTTCTTTCATGCCTTCATTTTGTAAATGTTGTGAGCAGAAATTCTCTCACAGTTAACATATGCTTTAGTGGGAACGTGCTAGGTGTTTCTGCAAGTACGGCTTTGGCTCATCACACATCAGTGGAGGCTGTTTGATCAGGAAGATGTGGTGGCAGATCCTGAGACCTTTTCTCTACCTGCCTCTTCCTGTGGTGATCTCAGAACTCCAATGCAATGGCATGCATACTTAGAGAGTCTAATTGCAATTCCTCTACACATTGCACTACTCATCTGGATAGAAGTCAGAAAGTGAACCCTAATCTCAGAAACTGTGCCCTTTAAATTATCTTTTCAGATGTGTGTTTTACCATAATCCCCTTAATACTTCTGATTGGAGAGACATGTTTTCCGTAAACATATACAATCTGACTGATAGAAATGCTTCTAATAGAAGCAGAAGGGGGCGGAGGAACAGAGGGAGGGAAGAAAGGAGGCTGACAGAGCAAACTTGCACAAACAAGTGCTGTCATGAGAAGTCAGCTGCCTTATCTTAATTTAAAAGGTACTGATATGAACTTTGTCTCACCATCCCTACCACTCAAACCAGGAATTCTAATGCTCTGGTTTGTCTGTTCAAACTTTTACAATCATTATTGCATTGATCATGAAATGATTGATTAGGGACACCATGCGCTAATGCAGCCAGAAAAATCATTTTAAAGACTTACAGAGGAAAAGGAACTATATGGTGGCCATATAGTTCCTAAATAAATAAATAAACAAATAGATTCCTTTCCCTGCAGAGCTGAACTGAAGAGCTCCTTCCTCTGTGGAAAGTACAACATAGTCTTGCTCAACTCCAAGGTAAGGGCAGAGTACATGGCAGTGACCAGGACTGGGAGGCACAACATAAAGCACCCAAGAGAGTGTGTTCTTAGTAAACACAGAGGTGATTCAACTCTGAATGTGCAGTTCTGTGCTGAACTTGAACTAACTGGGGTTGAACAAATCTCCTTCAGACCCTCCTTAATAACATGTGCATTTACATTAAATCCTGAATTACTGCTCAAAATATACAGACAATGCCAGTTTCCCCTGAACATGCAATGAATCTACAAATAGAGGATGTTTAAGACATAACAAAAGGAAAACCATGTGACTGTCATGGGATATCTGAGAAAATAAAACATCAACTTACCAAGTTAAGAAAACTAGTATAGTCTAATTTCTGCTGTAAAATCTCAGGTTCTAGGGACCCACAGCATTGGATAGCTCTGTAGCAGAGGTGGCAGGAAAGCAAAAATATCAGCAGAATGTGTGTATACATATACGTACATGTAACAATAATTAAAGAAGAGTCTCATGAATTTGAGAAGGCACTGGGGAGATGTGGGAGGAGTTAGAGACAGATGAAGGGTGGACTGAGATGTAAATTACAGGTGCAAAACTCATGTATGAAATTCTCAAAAGAAAAAAAATAAACTATTTAAATTAAATCAGTAAAAGCATTGAAAACTATAAGCATAAGAGCCATCACTAAAATCACCAATTAGATCTATAATGAAGAACACATACACACAGACAGACAGACAGACACACACACACACACACACACACACACACACACACACACACACAGAGTTAGGCTATAAAAACCAAACTATGGACAGAGTTTAAAAGGTGAACTCCAGCGAAGAGTGGTGGTACACACCTTTAATCTCAGCACTCAAGAAGCAGAGGCAGGAGGATCTTCATGAGTTTGAGGCCTATTGCTTTTATGGAATGAGTTCCAGAACATCCAGAACTACATAGAGACTGTGATTCAAAAATAAAAAGGTGAGCTCCAATACCAAATGGTTAGCTCTGAAACCATACATACAAATAACATTATATGGATTTAACAGGTTATATTTAACAACATGTATGTGCATGCATATATATGTATATATATGCATATATATACATATATATGTATGTGTAAATATGTATATGTGTATATATATACAAAATACAAGTAATACTATCATACAATAGCCAGTGACACCCCAATGGAGAAACTGATTTTCCTTATGAAGTTGGGTGTGTAGGGAGGTGGGGGAGACCTGAGAGTAGTTAGGGGAGGAGAAAAACATAATCAAAATATACCATATTAAAGAAACATTAATAAAAATTAAAAAAGGTATTACCATGAATAAAAATATCATTTCCAGGAAAAATATTTCAAAATCAAAAATACATGTAAAAAGTCATAACGATAACTGCTATATGCAGCAATAATACTTAAGATGTGCATATTGTATACATACACTTATAAATAAAGAAGTTCAGTAAAAACACAGAATGAGGTTCTCAGTCAGAAACTAACCAGTTTTAGAACTTTATCTCTTTATTACGAATTTATTAGGTTTAATAATTTGTTTATGGTAAATATTTGCCTCAGACAAAAATTTAGACTGCTGAGATAGGGCATATTTTATTAATATTAGTTAAATATATTCATATTCATGTCTGAATCTATTCCAATTAGTTTCTTGACTGTGTTGTGTTAGTACCACTATAAAAATCCATAACAATGACACATGCTGCAACAATTGTATTCCAGTTTTAAAGCCCATCTCAATAAGAAAAAGCATTTAATTTTCCATAATAAAAATGGTATAAAATATTAGCTGGTTAATCCACAAAGTAATTGATCCTGTCCTTTCTCAAAGACATGGGGCTTGTTTCGCTTCGAAACATAGTAGAATGGAAGAAAGTATATGGTACATCTGTATATGAAACACTATGCTTTACACTAAATGTGTATGTATGTGTGATCTATATACACGTCTGTTGCCTTAAACATTAGACATTAATTTTCTAAATGTCTTAAAATTCCACTTCATTAATGTCAGAGATGCTTGTGCAGAATGGATACAGCTCTGGTGTTTTTTCATGGGTTTTTTTTTCTGTTATTGGTTTCAGAATACTTCCCTAATTGCTTTACTCTTTCAGAACAATTTTATGCAAATAATTTCATGCAACAATAATATTTTTTATTAGAATTAGACAGGCCTAGAATATTACAGTTACATTACCAAGTTATTTTGGGTAAGGCTGTGGGTAATTCTTGTGCTTTTATCCAAATTTATTTTTATGAGTTTGAATGTGATTGTTTTCCTCATGTGTTTGTATGTGATCATATGCCACATGTGTTAGCATGTGATTGTATGACTCATGTGTTTGTATGTGATTGTATTCCTCATGTGTTTGAATGTGATTGTATGCCACACGGTTTGTAGGTGATCGTATGCCTCGTGTGTTTGCTTGTGATCGTATGTCACATGTGTTTGTATGTGATTATGTGCCACATGTGTTTGGGTGCCTACAGAGGGCAGAAGGTGTCAGATTCCTTTGGGTTGCAAACAGATATGAGTCTGCTGACACAGATACTGGGAAGTGAACTCAGGTCCTATGGAAGAGCAGCAAGTGTTCTTGACTGCTGAGCCATCTCTCCAGCCTCCCTTGACAGTTCTTTAAAGGCTTTTATCAGTGGTAATCAACATCCCTCACCCTGGCTTTTCACCAAAGAGTAATACACAAAAGATACTTTCAAAGAAGAATGTTATCTTTAAAGATTCTCAAAAGTACAAGTTATCCCTGCAGTGAAACACCTCCCTTTTCTAACAGGAAAGGGAGAAAGGAGTCAATGCACAAGGGTAGCCAGTGTATTCAAATAGTTTTAAATTGTATCTCAAAGCAGAAACAGTAATGTGTGATTTATAGTAAATATCACATTTACAATTTTGACATGACAACCCCAACAGCATCAGATACTGAGACTTAAAAACTTAACTACTGACATAGCTGTCCAATGAGATTATAAGCAGTAATGCAGGTTGAAATACATCCTTCCAAACTAGAGGAGTTTGCACCTGGATTAAGAGTAGGGCTCCATCAATTTAGTGAGCACGTGAAAACGACGTTTTCTATTTCAATTGACTTCCTCCATTATTGATGAAGCAATGGGTGTGAAATGATTTGCTATTGTGATAAATGAGATAATGAAGAAAATACAGACCAAAGCCCAACCTAAAGACTTCTTATAAGATTATATTACTCATAGATAATTCATGATGTATTTATCATTAAAATCAAAGAATCTAGGGAGATTTTTGTATTAGGCACAGGAAGAAACCCCCAATTACTTCCACACTGTGGAGAGAACAAAAAAGAAAAACATAACAAAACTGTCCAGCTCTCTAGGAAAGGCTGCAACCGCTGAGCAAAAGTTGTTGGGTTTTTGTTTGCTTATTTGGTTTTATTTTTTCGAGACAGAGTTTCTCTGTGAAGCCCTGGCTATATAGATCAGGCTGGCCTTGAACTCAGAGATCCACCTGTGTCTGTCTCCCAAGTGCTGGGATTACAGGCATGCCACCACCACCTGTGCTTAGTAGGTTTTTTTTGTTTGTTTGTTTTTTATTAATAATATAATTTAAAATTTTTACATGTCGATCCCAGCTTCCTCTCCCTCCCTCCAAGCCTCCCTCCCTCTTACCCTCTTTCCCCTGGGACATAAACCCTGGCCACCCTTCCGTCCCATTCCCCACCCCCATTCCACTTGTAGGGCTATGCTATCTAGGTTGGGTCATATAAATCTGTCAAGTCATTTGAAGTAGGGACTAGGACTTCTCTCCTGTCTCTAGGTTAAGGGGGTATCCATCCCTCCATGGGGGATGTGTCTGCAAGGTCCTTTTGTGCACCAGGAATAGATCCTGTTTCTACTGTCTGAGGCCCAAGACTGCTCAGTCCTTCTAGCTGAGACCCATATTCATGGGGTCTGAGTCTGTCCCATGCTGGATTCCCAGCTATCAGTCTGGGGGGCCCATTAGCTCCTCCTTGTTCAGGTCAGCTGTCTTTGTGTGTTTCTGCAACCTGGTCTTGTCCCCTCTCTCTGCATCTGGATTCTAGTTCAACTCAGTGTTTAGTTATGGATGTTTGCTTCTGTTTCCTACAGGTACTAGATGAGGGCTTCATGATGATGGATAATTTAGTTGATGATCTCACTATCAGAGAAGGGCATTTATGGTAGCCTTTCCACGGTTGCTGGAATTGTTAATTGGAGTCAGTCTTGTAGGACTCTAGACATTTTTTAGGTTCAGTTTTCTCTTCTGACCAATAATGACTCCCTCTTTATATTCTCTCTCTCTCTCTCTCTCTCTCTCTCTCTCTCTCTCTCTCTCTCTCTCTCTCTCTCTCTCTCTCTCTCTCTCTCTCTTCTATTCCTACCTTGATTCAATCTACCTAGTTGCAAGTGCTTTCCTCTCCTCCCCTTCTCTTTCTCCTAGTTCTTGGTAGGTTTTATATCAGTACATAGCATGAGGAGGTTGCTCAAATGCTGGAACAGGCAGTTGTTGAAGAGGAGACTATTTTAGACAGGTAAGGCACTGACAGACTCATTTAGCAGCATTCATCCAGCCTTTACTGGCTTCTGAGAAATGCTGTGGGTTTCTGTTTCCCGGAAAAGCCAGACTGACTCACTTGAGGGTCAAGCTGTAATCCCAAAATATTGTCAGCAACTATTTGGGGGCTGCCTTGTGACGTAACCGATTCCTTGGTTTTAAAGTTTGCAGTTGCCCTATGTCTTCCATCACGTAAGAGCACAATGAGATGTACCATAGAGGAGCTCGGAATAGTACATGACCAGTTAGAATTTCCCAGTACCTTCATGTTAGATTTCCCAGCATCAAGAAGAGGAAGAAATAAATTTCTGTGCAAGCCACCCAGAGGATAGCTTTGCTTTGCTTTGCTTTGCAGCATCAGCCTAAACTAGAAATTTACTAGGTTGAATAATGTCTCCCCCCCCCAAATTTATGTGCACTTAGAACATGCAAATGTGACCTTACTTGGAAACAGAGTCATGCAGATGTAATCAAGACAACATGACGTCATACTTCTTTAATATGAGTTCTAAGTCCATATTAAATCCTTTTTCATTACGGAAAGCAGATGTTTAGATATGGAGATATGAAAGGGGAGAACTCCGTAAGAATACAGAGGTATACATTAAAACCATGTATAAGCCAAAAGTTAAATTAAATTATAATAAGCAAAGATTGACTGCAGCCACCCAGTGCTAGGAGGGAGAAATAGATGAAATCTCTTCTCAAAGCCTTTAGACAAACCAACTCCACTGACACATTTTTTTCAAGCTTGCACCCTCCCAAAATATGAAAGTTAGTTTTTAGCAAGACAGTTCATGAGCAGCCCAGGAAACCTATCCAGGTGAGATTGTTAGCTTTGATGATGTTGCAAAAAAAAAAAAAACTTCCATGTGAGAGTCAGATTTACTTTCCTTACCCTTAGGAGAAAAGCCCAGCTGACTTCTCTCTTTACTTTGCATCTTTTTGTTTTGTTTGTTTGTTTATTTTTTGAGACAGGGTTTCTCTGTATTGTTTTGGAGCCTGTCCTGGAACTAGCTCTGTAAACGAGGCTGGCCTTGAACTCACAGAGATTCTCCGGCCTCTGACTCCGAGTGCTGGGATTAAAGGCGTGTGTCACCAATGCCAACTCTCTGCACTTTTTTGTTATGTTTGCTTTTTCAGAAGAAACAATCAAACAAAACAGATAATGTGATGGTGTTGACATACATAAAATCCATCAAACTATTTATTAGATCATATTCTCCTTAGCACTTCTTTAAAGTATTTTTCAAATGAAGTTTCCTTACTTTCCTGATAAATTATTTTGAGTAGTAGCTAATGTAAGAAGGCTTAGAATCTGTAATTGCCTGTTTCAAACTTGCAATTGTTCTGCATCAAAAAAGAAAAACCCCACAGAATATGCAAAAATAAAAGATGCTTTGTTTTCACATCATAGAAAAAGAGGAAGACTTGCAGCAAGGTTCCTCCTAGCCCACATTTTCCTAAACTAACCAAGATGTTAAAGACCGAACTAAGAACAAACAGAAGCTGCCTGTACATCTCCCTGAAAAAGAAAATAGGCATCCACAGTGCCTTGTAACTGTTGTTTGAGGTTGACATTGGGTATTACGATGTCCAATAAGGTTGGTATACACAACTCAGAACTGGATAAAGGTCTATGGCATCAGAAAATGCTTCCATCTGATTGATGTTGATATCCACTTCATAAAAAGAAACAAGGGATATTATAGTAATCATTATTAGACATGCATAAAAGTGATTTACAGGCATGTGTATATGCCTTCAATTCATAAAGCTGATAATAGTGTGTTGCTTTCTTTTTAAATAACATTGTTTCAGAAATGATTTACATTCACCTACATTAACTATTGCCGCAAAGCTAGCTAATAATAAAAGATGTCTAAGCAGCTGCCTTACTGTAATGTCTTCCAGACCTCCTAGATAATTTTCTTTCTATAGTTAGTACACAGAGGGAAAATGCTATTAACTTCTAAAGAAATAGCTGGGTATGGTGGTATACACATTGGCAGCCAAGTTTTTCTCAGGTCAGCCTAGTCTACACAGTGAGTTTCAGAGCAGTCAAAGCTATGCAGTGAGCCTGGGATGTAGCTCAATTCTGTGTCACTTGCTTACCAAATGCAAGGCCCTGGATCTGATCCCTAGCACTGCCAAAAATAATTATTTTCAATAAATATAAAATGGAAACTAATCCATTGCCACTATTTACTAGAAGTCAAATAGCTTTATAAAATTTATATTCTTATTAAATTCTAGTCACAAGATTTCCAAGCAATGAATATGATGTTTATCTGATTCTATTTTGAAAGAGAATAAGAATATTAAACATTAGTATACTACTTTACATTTCATGTGGAAAATATGTTCCAATTCCACAAACCTAAATTAATAAAGAAAACAGAGGTAATATCTTATATTTAGGATCTGGCTAAGCTTGAGACTTTCTTTTTTATTTATTTTTAATATTTTGTATTTAAATTAAAACAATATTATTTTACATACCAATCCCATTACCCTCTCCCTCCCATCCTCCCACTTTCCTGGGCCAAGGCAAGCCCGCACAGTGTCTTCCAGATAACACCAGAACCTGCTTCAGCTCCTGGGACTTCACCATTGCAACCTGACTTCTCCCTCCACAAGGAACAGGTGCCTGAGGTTTTCAGTATGACAGCTCACCAGATAGATGCTTCTCCACACACACACACACACACACACACACACCTCTTGTTGAGTGTGAGCCCACCAACCCCTGACGCCCCTCTTCCCCACAGCATTCCTTGTCAGGAGGAAGGAGATGACAAGAACCAGCATCCGTATACCCAAAGAGTCTGGGGTGTTATGGTGGAAGCTTCATCCAAGCTTGAGAATTTAAGAAGAAGTAATTATCTATGTGGTTGGTCAGTTAGCTTGTTTTATAAAAAATAATCTTTTCAGCCTCTGTGTGGGTAGGTGTGTCCTCTCTCTCCCTCCCTCCTTCCCTCTTTCCCTCCTTCCCTCCCTCCCTCCTTCCCTTTCTCTCTCTCTCTCTCTCTCTCTCCCTCTCTCTTTCTCTCTCTCTCTCTCTCTCTCTCTGTCTCTCTGTCTCTGTCTCTCTCTCTCTCTCTCTCTCTCTCTCTCTCTCTCTCTCTCTCTCTCTCTTTCTCCTGCTTTTGGAGACCATCTCACTTTTTAAAGCATCACAACTTGAGAATAGTCTGTATAGTTCATGGGTCCCTGAGACCATTTTTAACTTCTATGATTTTATGAGAAGATTCGGGAAACAGAAAAAAAAACTTTATAAAAATCACTGTCCTTACAAAGCAGAAGGACAGAAGAATTCTGAATAAAAACCAATGAAGGGAAGATATGCTTAGATATCAAGCTTGAGCATCTATGAATCCTATTGATGAAGTTGTACAGACAGCACTTAGTGTGCCTATGGTGAGAGGCACCAACCAATGATAGTCACCAGAGAATGTATGTGAGGAATGGTTTATCAGGAGTTGGTTGAGTAAGCAATGTTGACTGTCCACATGGATGCCCTTAGTACCAATCTTCTGTAAAGGTCAAACTGGAAGACACGTTCCAGGAGTTCTGCATAAGTCACATTCCAGCATAGACTGTCAAGAGTGGCATAGGCACTACACATGCCTCATTCAGACAAGGTACCTCATGAATGTAGTGACTATTCTCCAGGAATGAGACACATGAGACCTTTAATATGTAAGAAGTGAACCCAGACTTGCTAAGTGAAATTACTGGATTTAAAATCATTGATAAAATATTTGTATTAGGACAACCAATTTCTAATTTAACAACAAATTTCACAGAGAGAACTACAAACTACTATACTATAAACTATTTTACCTTGGAGAAAAAAAAATGGATATTGTGTGAGAGGGGAAATGCCAGCTCAATTAAAAACAAGAAAAAGGTAGAGGATAGTTTTGGTTCCCCACATGGATGTTAGGTGGCTTATCTCTACCTCTAACTCTAGATTCCAGGGATTTGACACACTCTGCTGGCTTCTTCACTCACACATGGCATGCGCGCGCGCGCGCACACACACACACTCACACACACACACACACACACTTTAAAAAAAAGAAGAAAGATGCACTTAAAAAGGCATAAAGATAATTTCCTTTCTCTACATAAATCATAGTCACATACTGGCTATCCTCCAGAATTAAAATGAAACAATTTCATCAGAAGATGTCTTGAACCATTAGATGTAGGAGCCATGGAAGCCATTGCTCTAAGGCATTGCCCATTATTAATAGCCTCAACTTAAATTTCTTTTATTTAAATTACGCAGAAAGACTTTATTTTTGGTTCCAAAAAGGAAATCAACAAGTCTAAGCCAACTGGAGTCTCAGGACTGATAAGACTTCCATTTATTTTTTATGGAAAGTGTGGACATGTGTGTTCATGTTTGTGTGTTTATCATGCTTTCTCTTAGCATGTTTCATTTTTTAAATTCTGGTTTGTTCTTATTTTCCCATATGTCTTCTAAAGAGAAAGTGAAAGAAGCCATTGTTGTAATTTAAGAAAAGCAGCATTCGTGAGAAAGATGCCATGCAACAGCGTTCAAACAGAGTGGGGTTTTTTTGGGGGGGGAGAGGGGATGGTCATAAAAAATGGGAAAGGGGAGCAGAGATACTGGCTTCCAGGAACAAGAGAAGCAGGAGGAAAGAGGCAGGGAGGCAGGGAGGCTGGGAGAGGGAGAGGAATGGAGGGAGGGAGGGAGAGAGGGAGGGAGAGAGGAAGGGAGGGAGGGAGGGAGAGGGAGAGAGGGAAAGAGGGAGAGAGAGAGGGGGGGGAATGTGGGCAGGGCCCTTTAAAAGCAAACATAGTGAATGTGCACAGGTGGTGCTCTTAGTGGCTGCAGCTGTGGGCATATCCTGTAAGAACCTCAAGGGATAGGCCAGCACAGATGCTAGAATACTAACTGTGGAGTTGGATGAGTGGGCAGACGGGGAAGATGAGAAGAAATGAGGGAGGTGAACTGTAATCAGAAAACATTGTATGAGAAAAGTATTTACAGTTTAAAAGTAGAGAGGAAACAGTGGTCAGAAAGCATGTTCTTTATGATAAAAATAAAATGACTTTGTATTTTATAGAAGTAGCAAGAAAGGGTCTGTTTCTCAATCCCTTTTCTGTAGTGCTCTCCCCGTGTCATTCTTATGACTCTTACACAACCCTAGTCAAAAAAAGAATGACATAGCTGGCTGTAATTACAAAATATTTAAGGCATATTTATGCAAACTGTTTATACTAAAAACACAGTTGGTGCACAGCTTTCCTGGTTAATTTACTGATAATAAAGTCCTTTCTTTTTTATAATTTATTTTTTATTTTTATTTTACATATCGACCCCAGTTCTCTCTCCCTCCCTCCTTCCCTCTTTCCCTCTCTCCTACCCTCGCATGCCCCAGACCACCCCCCCCTCCCATCCCTTCCCACTCCACATGTAGGGTGATGTCTTCCAGAAGGGGTCATCTAAATCTGCCCAGTCATTTGGAGTAGGGACTAGGACTTCTCTCCTGTCTCTAGGCTAAGGAAGTATCCCTCCCTGGGGGATGTGCTCCCAAAGTCCTTTTGTGAACCAGGAATACATCCTGGTTCCACTGTCTGAAGTCTCTTAGACTGCTCAGACCTTCTAGCTGAGACCCATGTTCAGGGTGTCTGAGTCAGTCCCATGCTTGATTTCCAGCTAGCTATCAGTCTGGGGGCCCATTAGCTCCTCTTTGTTCAGGTCAGCTGTTTCTGCAGTGTTTCTGCAGCCTGGACTTGTCCTCCCTCTCTGCATCTGGATTCCAGTTTGGCTCAGTGTTTAGTTGTGGGTGTTTGCTTCTGTTTCCATCAGCTACTAGAGGAGGGCTCTTGATGGTAGACAAGTTAGTCATCAATCTCATTATCAGGGAAGGGCATTTATGGTAGTCTTTCCACTGTTGCCCAAATTGTTAGTTGGATTCAGTTTTGCAGGTCTCTGGATATTTCTCTAGAGTCAGTTTTCTCTTCAAACCTATAATGGCTCCCTCTTTTATGGTATCTCTCTTTCTCTCTCTCTTTATCTCTTATCTGTTCCTCCCCTGACTCAATCTTCCTAGTTCCAAATATACTGAACCTGATCAAAGAGAAAGTGGGGAATAGCCTTGCATCCATTGTCACAGGAGACCACTTCCTGAATGAACAACAACAGCACAAGCACCAAGATCAACAATTAATAAATGGAACTTCATGAAACAAAATCTTTTATAAGTCAACGGATACTGTCAATAGTACAAAAAGGTAGCCTATACAATGCGAAAAAGTCTTTATCATCTACATCTGACATAGGCGTGATATCCAAAATATATAAAGAACTCAAGAAACAAGACAGGGACAAACTAAATAATCCAATTAAAAATGGGGTATAGATCTAGGTAAAGAATTATCCCCAGAGTAATCAGGGGAAGTGTCCAACATCCCCTGCTGTCTGGGAAATTAAACAAAACAAGCTTAAGATTGCATGCTATACCTGTCAGAATGGCTAAGATTGAAAACACACACAAACACACACACACAATGGACAGCTCATGCTGATGAGGATGGGGAGCATGGGGAACAAGCCTCCATTGCTGGTGTGAGTGCAATATTGTGGTTTCTCAGAAAATTGGAAATTGATCTTCTTCAAGACCCAGCTATACCACTGCTGGGTATATACCTAAAGGATGCTCCATACTATCTTAAGGACACTTGCTCAACTATATCCATAGTAGTTGTATTCATAATAGCCAGAAGCTGGAAGCAACCTAGATGTCCATCAATGCAAGAATGGATAAAGAAAATGTGGTATATTTGCACAATGAATGTTTGATAGGTGTCCCTAGAAGGCCTGATCTTTTCGGAGGGGAAGCAGAGGGTGGTGAATCTGGGGGAGAGAGGATGAAAGGGAGAGACTGGGAGGAAGAGAAAAAAGGGAGGAGTGGAGGGAAGGGAGGGAGAGGAAACTGTGGTTAAGATATAATATATGAAAGAAGAATAAAAATGTTTAATAAATAACATTGACTAATTTCAAATTCAAGACAGTACTCACAATAAAAGAACTAAGATTGTAAAACAATGACCTAATATAAAGTATAAGTACAGAAGCATGCATGCCCACTCATGTGCACATGAACATGGACACATATACGTGCAAGCAGAGAAAGAATCATGAGTTCACACTCAGTGGAACATCAAATCTCTTTGCACCATCAAAGGTATCAGGTAAACATGCACCAGATTCCAAACTAACAGCCAAGATTTACTCTCACTGCCACAGATTCTCAACACATTCTTGGATTCCATTTACGTTGGAAACAGCACAATGTCCCACTTGAAATTCTGTCTTTGTTGTTTGCACAGACAGATGAACTTAGACTGCTTAGAGTCAGGCCCAGGCAAATGGAAACTGGGTTTTAAAATCCTTATGACCCTTTGAGTTATAAGCTTTTGTGAGTGATGTGTTTAATTAAGGAAACCACTATCAATGGCATGTAAATCCTCTATAGAGATTCAACTTAGGAATTTGAAACCTCTTTCTCCTGACATGAAACTTTTGATACCCATCAATCAGCTTAACTGGATTTCTTGAAATTGCATGTATTCCCAAGATAGGTGTCATATGTCTCTCTGATCTAACATCTGATTAGAGCAGGGTCAACCCAGAATCTACCATTAATAAGACAGGGTACACACAGGCTTCTGTTGCCGAAGGAAAATGTCACTTTCCAAATGGTCAAATCAGGGTCTTGTAGCTGTCCATGAGAAAGCAGCAACTGAACCTACAGAGATACTTCATCCATGATTCTGCTGTCCAAGCAAAAGCTGCCTGCTCAGGGAGTCTTCACATTGGTAAGATTTCTCAAAATACCTGAGCCTATATTGCTAATGTCCCTGCTAATTAAAAGCTAATTGTATACATAAGGCTGCTGCAAATGCCAGACTACCTTGCTAAATTCAAAAAATTGGTTGGTTCCACTCAGTGAGAAGATCTCAAACTGTCCCCTTATGGGACCTTGTCACATCTTCACTGACACTCTAGTAGTTTCCAGTGACCTAGAGATCTATCCAGTTACTTGGAAATCTAAGGACAGTCACATTTCTTAAAAATCTGTCTGTGTGGCCATGAAATGTGAAAATGAATCTAGGCTGCACATTGAACAATCTGATCTATTTGTGTCAATGGCCATGTCTGGTGAGACAAATTAGACCCACACTATTGATCAAGCTTGGACTATCCAGAATGTCACATCACTGCACAAGATTCATGTTTCATCCACCATCAGTGACAGGGCACAAGCGCCTGGAACTAAAAGGTTTCTCAGTTTTTTCTCCCCACCAGAAGGTTCTGATGACTACTTGATGGTCACTCTACTGCAGGTCATAGTAAAAGTCTCTATCTTTCACATAATATTTCCCAATAATTCTTCCCCACCCCATCCTTGTGGTTTTTCCTGTAATGCTCTGTGGACAAATGAATATCTCCTGGGTGGCAGCATTTATAAATCAGATAGTTCAGTCAGAATTGCCTATAGATAATCTGCCTGTATTCATTAGGGTTTCTATTGCTGCAAGGAAACAACATGATCAAAAAGCAATTTGGGGAGGGAAGAGTTTATTTGTCTCACACTTCAGCATTGTTGTTTATCACTGAAGGAAGTCAGGACAGGAACTCAAACAGAGCAGGAACCTGAAGGCAGGAGCTGATGCACAGACCATGGAGAGGTGCTGTTCACTGGCTTGCTTCCCTGGCTTGCTTCCCTGGCTTGCTCAGCCTTCTTTCTTACAGAACAGGACCACCAGTCTAGGGATAATACCAGGGCCCTCTCCACATTGATCACTAATTGAGAAAATGCCTGCGGCTGGATCTCATGAAGGCATTTCGTCAACCAAGGCTCCTTTCTATCTGATGACTCCCTCCAGCTGTATCAATCTGATCATCAACAACGGTTAGGTACAGATGATCAGCGTGAACTTTGAATTACTACAGACAGCAAGGAGACCTTGGAAGGTGGTATCAATTTGCCTGGTGCAGGTCTCACATGGAGGGACTCTGACAATTGTAGACACTTTCTTCCCAAGGATACTCTGACACCAACCAAGCACAGTTCTGTGCTTGGTTACTCTTTTGTGTTACTCTTTTCTGAAACTACAGTGGCTGGTAATGTAGGGGCAGTTAGGATAGACCTACAAGTGTTTGAGAAAACTCAACCTACAATTGGTGTATTCTGTTAGTGTTAACTCTGGAAGTCTCAAATGATGGTCCTAGTTGCTTAGAGGCACTTCTACAAGAAGTAACTGACTCACCATCCTAAGTACCACATGGGCAGTTTTCCCTGGAAATGGAGTCATTTAGTTGAAAAAGAAGCATGTAGATTTTTAAAATTAAACTACTATGGGCAGTTTATTATGCACATCTCATATCCCACGAACATTTTTTTAGACTATGTTATGTCACTGGTACAGGTTTGGTAATCACAGTGAGTCTGTCCACAAGTCACTTTAGAATTGAATGACACCAAGAAGATTGGAATGCTTCAGCTTTTTAGATTTTCAGTCTGTGAAGAGGTGAATGCTATTACAGAAGTTGATACTTTATTTTAATGTCTTACAAAGTCTTGACACATGATAAAAAAAAACACAGAAATAAATGAGTGGTTCTTTCCATTGCTTCATTTAGAGTTTTGTAAAGGTTTATTTGTTTGTTCATGTGTCTGTGGTGTGTATATGGGAGGGGTGTTCCTGTCCAGGGACCAGAAAAAGATGTCAGTGTCCTCCTCTGCCATTCTCTTTCTGTTCTTTTTAAGGCAAAGTATTTCCATAAATTAATAGCTTGTATTTTCTTGGCTGGACAGGGATCCAGTAAAGCCCAGTAATCCTCCTTTCTCTGCTCACCTCAAAGCTGGGGTTACAGACCCATGTAGCTGTTTATGGGGACTGCAGTTAAGTTTGGTTTGCATACACACTAGGACACCATTGGAGAAACTAATTTTTCATTTGAGAGTGGTTGTTAATTAGAGATAACTTCGTGGCTGGGGAACAGGAGCTCATGTCTACTTCCCCATCCAAGTTGTAGCTATTTAGACCCTATTCATGCTGTGACAGTCTCTGTGAGTTCATACATGTGTGTATCAGTCCTATTGTGTCTGGAAGACAGTTTCCTTGGTATCATCTATCCCTTCTGAATCCCACAGTCTTTCCACCTCATTTTCCACAGAATGCCCTGAGCCCTGAGGGGAAGCATTTGAGGATTTGGACCACTAGTGATTTGAGACTATAAACATTTCTCTTTTAGAGAGAGAGAAAAAAATGAAAATCTCTTCTTTGCTATGTGAATCTAAAACTCTAAAAATAAACTGAACTATGAAATCTACAAACCTAGAAAAGTATACAATTCTACAAAAGCCAGTCTTCCATCATTCTTTATCAGAGCATATTTAAATACATAACTTAAATTTCTATATCTTAAAAAAATGGGAACTTGAACTAACCACAAAGCTGCTATCAATTTCTAATGGAATCAATGTATTTGTGAATACTACATTATGCTATAACAACGTCTTTTAAAAGCACAAGGGGTATAATTGTGAGGATTTAGAAACCCCATGTTTTTAACAGATTCCTTTATTTGTGTGTGCCTTTGTGCATGTGTGTGCACGTGATGTCAGAAGCCAACACTGTTCTCCCCTTCCACATCAGTACCAGGGACTGAACTCCTCAGGTCATCAAGTCCCTTTATCATCTGAAACTAGCAATGGCTTCCTCTAGAAATGCGTCATCTACAATCTTGCTTCCTTAAGACATATTCTGAATACTTTTAATATTTATTCACAAATCATGATTAACACTGAGGTCATTAAATATCCTAATGCTTTATAATACTGGTTGAACTCATGTGACAATTAATTTTGTCTACACGGTATAATTAAGAAATAACTAAAATATTAGTGAAGCACACTCTCAGTCTATCTGTAGGTACTTTTACAGACAGGAATAACTGAAAGGTAAAGCTTGCCCTGAATGTTGGTGGCACTATACAATAGACTATGTCCTAGGCAGAAGGAAAGGAGAAACCAGAGAAATGCTGAAATTCATCACCCTCTGCTTCCTGACTTGCCAAGATGTAAGCCAGCAGCCTCTGTGCAGGTGGCCACAGTTCCACGTTGCCTCTGCTGCCATGCTGCACTGGAGCTTCAAAACATTAGCAATAAAACTTTCATCTCTTGGATTGCTTTTTGCCAGCTATTTGACCACAGCAACTAAAGGAGTAACTACTGCAATAGCCTATTTTGAGTTTAGTGCCTCAGAATAGTATCAACACCCTTTAAAATCTAAAAAAAAAAAAAATACAAATTCTTGTTTTTGTTTTGTTTCTTTCAAAACAAACTTAAGCCAAGCATGGTGGCTCCTACTTAGCATAGTAGAAATCCAGAAGCAAAAAGAAGTATGGTAAGGAATTTAAAGCCAGCATTGGGAATGGTGTCAAATCCTGTCTCAAAAAATAAACAAACAAAAAGTTGGAAATCCCCACACAGCAGCTTACAATCCTCTATAATGCCAGTCCCCCAAAAAACAACTTTTTCTGGCCACCACAGGCACCAGACACACACAGAGATCACAGATGCACATGTAGGCAAAAACACTCATACATCACTATTACCTGATCTAAAGCTTTGGGCAGGACAGTTTATTGAATCTGATAGTGCAGTTGTACAAATTATTGTTGGTCCATGTACAAAACAATGTGATCGTGGATGAAGTGTATTCTGCAAGCTATTTAAAGTACAGGTCCAGGTTGTGAAATTAAGGTCTAGAGTCTCCATTGCACCCTTGAAAAAAAATGAAAGGAAATAATAGATATTGTATGTTACTTCACTTAAGCTTGTTGGTTCATTGTTTAATTATTATTCAGAGGCATTCAAAGAAGGATAATCAAATTTCCTAAAACAAAAATTCTGTTCACCAGTGTCATAGCATTTGAGAGAGGGTGACAAAATATCTACCTAGCATTGACCTGGCTTTCTTTTTTTTCTCCTTTCAATTTGTGTGGGACCCAGCCCATTGAGTGATGCCCCCAGCATTTCAAAATGACCTAAACCCTACCTTAGTTTCTACTCAAATGGCATATGTGGTAGATTGAATAAAAATAGCCCCCAGAGGCCCATATCAAGTGGCACTATTAGGAAGTGTAGCATTTTCCAGTTGGTATGACATTGTTGGGGGAAGTATGTCACTGGTGGTGGGCTTTGAGATTTCAGAAGCTCCAGCCACGCCTAGTGGTTCACTGTCTCTTCTTCCTGCTGCCTGCCAATTGGGATGTAGAACTTTAAGCTACCTCTCCTGCACCATGTCTGCCTGCATGCCACCATACTTCCCACCATGATGATAATGGACTAAACATCTGAACTGTAAGCCAGTCCCAAATTAAATGTTTCCTTATGTTGTACATGGTCATGGCATCTATCTATAGCAATAGAAGCCCTAAGACATCTTGTCATCGGAAAGTATTGGAAATATTAAGACAATAGAATCAAGAAAATAGAGACACAATGCCTCAAATTATCTGACCAGCACAAGAAAAAAATTTCAGATAGAAAATTTCAGTGTTGACAGTAGCAACAAATAGCATTTTTTAATTAAGCATGTGAAGTGAGACAGGCATCTATTTACTAATCTGTATTTATGTATTTATACAGCATCCTTTCATGGGATACAATGTGTCCTTCATGCCTGTCTCCATAGTGTTAGTGAAAGAACCACCTATTTCTGTCATGGCTTTAATCCTATTAAGTGAAAATTATAAGCAATCTCTTAAAACCTTTGAGTGTGACTACATAGCAGTTGCATTGGAGTAATGATTTCACTCATCTGCATAGAATCAAAAAGACCACTGATAAGAACTTAAAGAAACTGCTCAGGCCTTTCTAACACAATCCCCAAACACATGGAACATGGCTTTAATATTTTCTCTGGGAAGAAAAAAAAAGTAAGGGGTCAGCATCTTACTATAAGTAGTAGAAAGTTCTGGTAAAAAGACAAAACTACCAATAAATCATCTATTATACTCCCTCCCTTAAATCTGCCACCCTACATCCTCACTACTTACTCCACTTAAACAAGCTCTAAACTTTGTGCCATTTTATAATTTACTTACCTGAAGAATGACTACATGCTGCTCTCACTATCCCTTCACAGGGTTTTGTTTGTCAAGCACAAACCTGAGAGGTATTTCTAAGAGTCACTAGAATCCAACGGCATCCTTGATATCTGAGGCAAGAGAGAAGGCAGTGTTTAGAAAGCTAGAACCTGAAGACACTGGTTACTCAGTGGGGTTTTTATCCTTACACGCATCAATCATTTGTTGCACAGCTTCTTTATCGACAGGTTTGCTGACAGCCTAGGTTTCAGGACACTTGCCCGTCTGTTCCAACTTTCACCAGACACAGGAGAAACAGCAAGAGATAGACCAGAATTTTCTATAAACCATCCTTTCAAATTGTCTATTTGTTTTAAAGATTTTTTTGTACTTTATAGGCAAAAATAGTTTAGATTTTCACCTCTGTTCTGCCTCATTTTAAAGGGTCTTTCCTGCCAGATATTGGTCATGCACTTAAAACTAGAATTGAAATATGTTCACTGGAAAATACATTATTTTCTGTTCCTGTGATTAAAGTGACGCTGACCGGTCCAACTTACACTCTGTGGGCCGGCCACATTGCAGAGTTGCTATGAATGGAGCCCAACACAAAACCATTATGTTATTTTGAACATTATGAGGGCTGGGGAGATAACTTAGTGCCTGCCTGTCTTGTAAACACAATGTTGTGATTTTCATCCCCAGATGTCAAACATAATGGTACATGCCTTTAATCTCAGCAATGGGGAAAGACACTGGTGGATGCTTAATCTCACTTGCCGCTCAGCCTAGCCTATCTGATGAGTTTCAGGCTAGTGAGAGAATGTGCAGATAGATAGATAGATAGATAGATAGATAGATAGATAGATAGATAGATAGATAGATGGATGGATGGATGATAGAATACCTAAGTAAGTACTACAGACATACATACATACATAACAAACATACAAAGCAAACAAGCAAAAACTATAAGGTATTTTTAACAATACTAATGGCAATACAGTGTCACAAAATCAAAAGATTGGAGACATCTATTACATAAAATACTTTTTTTGCCCTTGACTCTATTAATCCATGGTCTGATATGATACCAGACCAGTGTTAAGTACGGTGGGTCAGATGAGTGGCCTTCAGAGGATAGTGTCTATAATTGCGGCGTATTGGAAGTTGCTATAAGTCTTTCAAAGGTGAAACCTAGTGTGAGATCCTAAGGGTTAAAGTCCCTGATATATGTCCCCAGAAGAGACTCCAGCCCATATTTATATTCCCTCTCCCCATCTCTCTCCTTCTCTCTCCCTCCTTCTCTCTCTCTCTCTCTCCACATTTGCTCCAACAGATATTGTTACCACTCTCACCACAAACTCCAAGCCATGGTGCTGCCTAACCTCAGATTTGACCCTCCAAAGCCCTGACTCAAAAGTTCTTTTTACTTCTTAAGTCAAGTCTGTATTTTGTCACAATTATATGGAATTAATGCATTTAGGCACTTCTCAACAGTCAACTGAGAAAAACTTCTGCCCACAAAAAGCTTCAAATTTTAAATATGAACAATATACGTAAATAAGTATTATCAAATATGGCAGGTGCAATCCCAAAGGTTGGGGCCAGGAGTGGAGGGGTGGGATAATAAGTCATAATAAATTAACAAATTCTACCTGTAGGAGGCACTGACTCTATTTGGTGATGATTCTGCCTACTTTTAAACAAGGCATAGAAGTTTGCACGAGAGCGTATTAAAGATTCAAATAGATTATGTGCTCAGCAAATGTCAAGTAAATCCATGTGTTTCAAACAACACTACAGAGAAATGTCCTGCATATGATGAAAACAGGTGAGCAAACCAGGACAGTGAAAACTCTTGCCTGTCATCTCATTCCTTAGATGGTAGAGGCAGAAGAAACAGGAATCCACGGCCATTCTCTGTTAACAGCAAATCCAAAGCCAACCTGTGTCAAATTTAAAGGAGCAGGGGTTGCTGCTGGCAGTTTTTATGTCAGAGTCCACAGCTTCCCTAGTCTCATCCATGCACCCATCTCCATCACCAACCAAGCCTGTATTTTAAGTGTGACTTAATTTACTCGACAAGCAGGCACAAGCCCTGGTTAGTCTCAGCCATTAGTGAATACCTGCTTTGCTTCCCAGGTCAGTAAGAGATGGTAACTCTCTCTGGCAAATGAATTGGCATGCTGCAGTTCTCTACCCAAAGAGGTGTGTCTGAAAAACTTTCAGTCAGTGTAAATCCATGTTTCTATTTTTAATCTGATCATGCCCATTGATTCTAACTGCTTCCCCTGTATAAAAGAAGCCATTACAGCTTGAGCAAAGTTGGTTTTGTCTTTTAAGTTGATGGAACAGAAAGAATGAAAAAAAAAAGTCATGGAAAACTGTTAATGAATATTTTGGTAAGAGGATCTGATCAAGGAACAAGCAATACTCATTAAATACTGAGATATAGTGCTCTATAAGAGTCATTTAATAGCTCTGGGAAAGATGCGGTTTATGTTTTAAAAAACTATCCAGGCTACAAAAAAAGAAAGAATTTCCAACTCACAAGACTGAACAAAGAGCAAGTAGTTCTGGAGAGGCCACTCCCAAGACATTTATAATTTGAAGGTAAGAACGATGGTAAGGTTGCTCATTACAGAGCCTGCAGAGCTGAGTTCAGTTCCCAGAAACCTCGTGGTAGAAGGGAAGAATGGACTCTGTGCATTGTCCCCCAACCTTCACATATGTGCCCAGGTACATATGTACATGTGTCACCTCCACCACACACTAAATTTTGTAAAATGCAAAATAAAAAAGCTTTTAAAAACAAAAAATGAGCAAAACAGTCAGTAATGGTACAGAGCCTCCAAGCTGTTAAATATTAACAGCAATGCCTACAGCATATCTTAAATTTAACAGTTCTGTAACCAATAACAGAACTACCCACAGGACAGAAGCAAGCATTCCTGACTTGCAGGATCTCATTCTGAAAGACAAAGGCCTTCCATATAATTCAGTTAGTTCTTGGTTTGTTTCCATGAGGTGCCAATAGATCTGTGCCATAAATAAAATATAGCACTTTGAGCTATCATGGGGTTCCTCGCAGCCCTATTGGTTTTGCTTTCCATAATAGCTGTAAATAGCACATCCAGGCATCTCTGCATGCTTTCACCTTGTACTGACAATCACCATCTGCTCTCAGTGAATAAAGGTCTTCCTACAAGAAACTTACTTACAGCTAAATCCTCTAAATTTAGTGTTGCAAGACCTCACAATTAGCACGACCAGATAAATTCTGTACACTCTTGGGCTCCTCGAAACATAAATAACTATTTGAAAATCACTTGGGCTCTTATCCATTTATGAAAACTTTCAATCCAGCAAGTCTTCTTAAATAACTCAGTTTATCAATGCCTTATGAAGAAAGTAGATTACAATATAAATTGAGCCTTTGCTTTTAGATAGTAAGTAAATTGTTGCAATCACAATTTTCACCCCTGGTCTTCCAAAAATGTCCCATAATCTTATATGCAAAACAAACCACAGCTCATGATTCAGTCAATAGTGATAAAATGCCTCATTTTTTAAAATAGTATGCAAGAGAGACCTTGAATACCTTCAAGGTTCATGTTACTGAACTTTCCTTATCATTGATTGGTATGGTTTGTTTTTTTTTGTTTGTTTGTTTGTTTTTAAGAGAACAATAAATAAAACACCACTGTAGTGATTACACTATTAAAAATATGTTATGTCGTGTATGGGTGTCATCTTGTGGAGTGGAACTTGAATCCATTCAGAAAGTAGTTGTTTATAGCCACATTGTTCATGTCACTATTGCACCTATGGGCATGTTTTGCCAAGCCATTCATTTCTGTAGCTCCAAAGGGTCACAATTGACGATAAGGTGAGTGGTTGCTGTTCTCCTCCAACAGCATGCATAGCAACTTCTAAAACTGAAAGCTAGCCAGGTTAGTACCAGCTTAATTTCCCTATGATTTATGTTCCAAGTGTGTGATGTCCTCAGTAATAGGATCTTACCATCAAATTCTGGAGTATGGCCATGAGCATGGTCAACAGCCAATAAGTTTAGGGATTTGCGGACCTGTCCAAAGAAGGAAATCTATACCTAGAAATGAGCTTTTTATTTGTTAATACATAGTGTCTAGGATGTAAATTCATTGTTGACCCATTACAGATTAGCTCAGTTTTAACTCTTTTAACACTCAAGTCTGTTTGTGTATGTGTGTATTTGTATGTACGCATACATAAAAGTTTCTAGAATAGCAGTTCCCATATGATTTTTTTAAAAAGTCTTTATAGAGTTTTTGATCCCTTCCCATATTGTCCCCTCCACCCTGCCCTCCTTCCTTTCCTTACCCCCAATAAACTATTGATAATTTATAAGACAGTTCAGATCTAATTACAGCCAGACTTTTTAATGGTAAATCTATTTAGCCTATGTAGTTATTAAATATATAAAATGTACTCCAGAAATCTTTTTAATTTACACCATTGTTATGTATCCTCTATTGATTTTCCAGTATATATGTATCTATTAGGAACAGATTCCAATATCAAATATCCAATGTGTAATGATGTACAGTAAGCAAGAACTATTTTCTCACATGCTAACTTTACTCCTACAAATGACTGTGGTTCACTCAGCTGAAATAAAATATCAGGGGTTGCTTCCTGTCCTTTCCACTATGTCCATCTTCTGCCCATTAATATACATTATAAATACTAGGTTACAATAACAATTTGTCTGTAGGTATTCTGTCTGCTTTAGATGAAAAGACAGAACATTGGCCACCACTGGTCCCTAGTTAAGTAGCAAATCTCCTGTATGTATGATCATTTAGGTCTTAATGGACATTAATACCAACAAGGAAGACTAGGAGAACAAAGGACAGAAATCGAGTGCTAATTAAGTCACACATTATTATTATTGGCAGAGTCTGTGCCCATTTTTGTTGCAAAGAAGTAAAAATAAAATAATGAGAAAAGAAAGGAATGAACAAAATATAATTATAATAAAGTCTGTTGTTTTAACACGTGAGCTAAAATGATTAACATTTTACAGTTCATGAAAAAGAAACTTAAATTGAGCACAGTGACTAAAACCTATAACCCCAGCACTTGGGAGGCAGAAGAAGGAACACCAAAAGTCCAGATTCATCCCCAACACTCTGAAACAAGTTCAAGGCCACCTGAGCTATTATATGAGACATTGCAACAAAGCAAAAAAAACAAACAAACAAACAAACAAACAAACAAACAAAAAACGTAACACAACAATAAAACGAAGTCAAAGAAGATGAAAGTGGAAAGGGGGAAGAAAAAAAAAAACAAGATTCAAACTATCCAACTATCTAAGGACTGCTATCTTTGGGATGCCAGATTAAAGCCTAAAGGAGAAATAAGCGTCTTCAAAATTCCTAAAGGGGAAAAAATACCAATGAAAAAAACACATGGGTTCCTTGAACTGTGTGTTTTAAAATCTACAAGCAGAACCTCCTGGCAACTATTCAGACAACAAGGTCTAATACAAAGACTTTTAATTACACAGAAGCTTAGTGCTTAAATTAGAGTACACCTTTTTAATGACATTAACTCGCATGAAGCAGGTCAATTTTTTCTTTCCTCTATTAATTCTTTCTTTCCTTTATTCTCTCTTTCTTTCTTTTTAGCTCTCTTCATTGCTTCATCTTCTGAAAAGAAGTAAAAATTAAAAGAGTAAAAAGGTGATTACTGGTTAGAATGAGAAGGGGCTCTGAGATTACAAAGCACCAAAACAAAAGATTCTCAGCAGGAAAGACAGGGAAAGCGTTCCCCATTTTTTGAACTCTGTGTGAGCCTCTGACATGCTGATGAGAACACTTCCTCCAGGAGAACAATTTGCCTACACAACCCTGCAGACAGTGTACATAAGGAATGAGAGTTGCAGAGAGGCTGTTTGTTTGTTTTTTGTTTTTGTTTTTTCAAAAGATTTAATTTTTACACGAAAAACAGGTTGAAAAGTTCCCCACAACCTTTCTTAATCTTAAGCATCCATGAAGAGACTTGTTAAGCTGAAAAGAGTATGCCCTCCTAGTGTAACCGCAAGTGGACCATTAGGAGACAAAAAATAGTCTTGTAAATATCATGATTTTTTCTTTTTTGCAAATACACCCCCATTAAAGCAATGGAAAATTCCATAGAATTATAAAAATTTAAAGGAAGGCTGGGCCTCAGAGAACACTAAATCTGCTTCTAATTTGGATGAATAATAACCCAAGACCTAAAACTATATCCCTAGGTGGCAAAGGTCAGAATACACTGAGGTACCCAGTGGCATGTGTTAGTGCATTTTATTTTTGCTGTACATTTTTACGAAAATACATATCACTCCTAACTGAATTTCACACAATGATCATTAATTATATTAACAAATATTTACTTAAAAATTTAAATTTGACTGATTTGCAATTACCTTAACTTGCCTACTGGCTATCAGTATTATGAATTTTAAAAATGTCCACATTAAGTCAGAGTTTGTGGGCTTTATTATGCATAAATTATTATTTGCATAAAAAATTAATGTATGATACTTTATATGCATGCTTGCCCACTAAATTGCAATATGCATAATGTAGACATTAAACCAGCAAAAATCTGTTGAAGTTAAGCTGCAGCTGGTGGCTATCAAAGATAGACACTTTGCCTTCACATTAATTGCAAATAACCTTCATCTGAAACTGGATTGCTATAGCTTCACCACTATTTAAAACTGCTCCAAATAGCTTATGTGGCTGCCACAGCCTAGGTTAAAAAGTTAATATTTCCATTGAAATGTTATGTGCTAATCATCTGAAATGGTATATGGCAATCACAAACATTGTTCCATCATGCCAACTTCCATAATTGTGCATCAAACCTTTTCTAAATTATATGGCACTATATAAAGAGAGGCACAGTGGAGATAGTTTATGTCTGTGTCATTAGTGATTTACAATTTACTACAAATTAGGTACAAGTTATTTTGCCATCATTCTTTGTTTCTAAATGTTTTATTTACAAAATTGACTGACTGCTATCATTTTTGAACACATAAAAGCTAGTCTGAGATAGAAAATTGTTATGAAATCAGAACTTCTATATTTGTGAAGTCGCATCATACTTTCTAAAAATTCAGCATTAGATATTTTTATATTATGTGTGACATTCTATATTTTCTTATACAGTAACCAAAACATTAATTTACTTCTTTCAAAGCCTTTTTCTACTTCAATAAAAGTTTAAAACTATTAAACAATAGTTTTGGTGAGGAGACAGAAACACACAGTTTCTATACAGTTGCCTCCTTTGTACAAAGAGTAAGGCAGGTGGTGTGGTCACATATGGTGAAACAAAGCCACATCCTTCCTAGAGGAGCATTGAGTAGATCTAGACATTGTCATCAGGAGGAAGACACACTACATTGTAAGAGAGGGGAGTGCGAACACAGAGGGGAAAAAAAAGCAAAGACACTTAGAAAGAAACATGCCACCTAAGGTCCACAGAGAAAGTGAATGATCTCCATGACAAAGGCACACAGATTTCAGCAATGTGAAGAGAAGAAAAGCAGGTATGATGAATGTCCTCTACAGATACTGAAATTTTAGGATTAAAATGCCTTTGTATTTCTGTGATCATTACATTAATATCATTTTCCTTGGATTCTGCTCTCTCATGGACCAGACCCACAGATGACCGTAGAATAGCTGGCCATGATCTCCTTGCTCTTCATAAGTATATTGTGTATGAATGTTTGGGGAAAGGAGTGAGTATTCATTAGCCACAAGGAGAAAGGCCAGAGCCATGGAATGTAAGATGTGGTCCAGTACCCCAGGGCTGTGGCCATCTTTATGCTTGCTAGCAATTGACTCTCAGGCTTCATCCTTAATCAGTCACCTAAGCTGATGAACTTCTGGGAAGTGATTGGATTCTGAAGGCTGTGGCACAAGTAGTACATCAGTCCTCAAACAAACTCATACTGTGGCGAGATTATTGGGAGAGGGGTTAAAGGAGAAGAAGTAGTGGGTGAAAAGGAAGAGACTCCTTCTCGGCTCTCTCTGCCCTCACTGACCCACCACCTCCGTAACCATGTTCTGGCTCATGACAAGGCCAACAGTAATGAAGCTGAGGACTGTGGACCGAAATTTCCAAACTGAAAGCCAAAGTCTTTCCTTTTTTAAAGAAAAGAACACATAATGGGATCCATCTTTTTAAAGGGTTTTCAAATGTTCCTTATGTATTTTAAAGTTTAAGAGATACTGGCTAGATTTTATGTTTTCCCAGCATTTGAAAGAACAATTTATGAGTTCATTAAAAAGGTTGCACACACCATTTGTTGACATGACCTCTAGTATGGGGTATAACAAAAGCAAAATGGTGATGTACCCTAGAAAATGAAATTATGATTGCACAAATAATTTTTTTGATTAAAACAGTAGTGTAGTTTTTAATAAAACAATGAACAAGCAATTCTCGGGGACCTGATGTGTTTAAAATAACAAGAGTAATACTTAATATTTAATGAGAGATTTCTACATACTAGAACTGTCCTCAGTTTTTTATAGGAATTAATTTACTTTCCATTTATTAATTATTTAGCTTCATTAAGCCCATGCAATGAAAGAAATGCTACTTTAATTGAATAGATTTGAGCATCAAGACACAAAGAAATTGAATAAATAGAACAAATTAAATCACAAGATAAATTGTGTAGATTATTTTAATATCCAAATTCAGGCAATGGCCTTTCCTACCAGTTATAACAAAAAAAAAAAAAATGAGCTGCAGTAATTGTAGCATTGTACAGTCCCTTGGCTAAAATGACTCTTGTTCTAAATCTACTAAATAAACAAATAAACAAACAAACAAATAAAGTCAGTCACTTGTGTGTATACTAGTCACATCTCCAGGTACTGAGGCCATATAAAAGAATCACAAAGGATTATTTATGAAGCATTAAAGGGGAAAGTTCCTAGAAAACAGAAAAATGAATTCTTCTCCAGCAGAATTGTCTTCTATAGTCTCATTCCTATAGTAACATTTTATGCTAATTAGGTCTTTAATGTATGAGACAGCCTATATAGATCTCAATATTGTATTTGCTGTTTCTCAGAAGAGACCCCAGACTATAATGTTAGCCACTCCAGAGTATACAAACTGAGAAAATTTGAGTGTGTAATAGAGCCTACCCAACCCACAGACTGAAAAGTGAAGGGTGGCCAGCTAAGTATCCTGATGCAATAAGAGGACGGCTTCTACAAGGAACATCTGACACTTCCCTGGTCCTGCTTCAACAACAGCCTATATAGAAACACAAAACACCAGTTTCAACTTTCCTCCCCCTACCTCCACCTGGCACACTCCAATTTTAGAAAACCAGAAACAAGCTGCTCCAACATTTCTATTTTTTATTTTTATTTTTTTTGGCTCCTTGTGCCTTTTCTTCATGAATGAGCCAACATGAGTAGTATGTACACTAGGAATAGCCCCAAATAAAATTGGAAAAGGTATCCAAAACAACAGATGCACAGAGTATAACACAGAGAAACAAGAAAAAGGAAAACAAAAGGCAATGAACGTGACATCTACAAGAAATCTTGCTCAGCCATTAAATCCAAAGTCTACTTCTAAAAATAACCAATGATTTCACAGAAAGCAAACAAGCAGATGAATGAACTAAAATAAAAACCATATAAACCTTGGACACAGAGAAAAAAGAACAAATGCAGAGAAGAAACTAAGGAACAAAGTTAAGAAAAGAAAAGAGATTATGATTTTAAAAATTCAGAGAGAGTTGTTGGGGCCCAAAAGCTCAACTAATCAAATAAAAACAGTAGACAGGTAGAAGACAAAATACTGGAAATAGAAGTCAAGGTTGACTTTTATTTAGAAACCAATAAAGAAAAAATTAAGAAGAAAAGATCCAGTTCTAAGACCTATGGGGCAAGATTATATAAACCTTGAGGTTCTGTGGTATAGAAGATGGAAGTGAAGTGATATTTATTTTTTAAATAATAGAAAATTTATTTAACAAAATTATAGCAGCAAGTTCCCAACTCTAGGGAAACAAATGGCCAGTCAAGCACAAGAGGTATTTAGAATCTCAAATAGACATCTCCAGAGGAAAAACTGGTTCACAAAATATTACATTCACCATGGCAAAACTACAAAACAAAGAAATGATATTAAAAGCTCTGAGAGAAAAAATGCAATTTACTAGCAATGGCAACTCATGAAAGTAACTTCATCTCTCTTAGCAGAAACTCTAAAACCTAGGGTTTTCAAGCCCTGAAATTAAATGACTGTTGGCCAAATTTACTATATTTATCAAAGTTATCTTTACAATCAATGAAGGAGTAAACGCATGAAAAAATAAGCACAGCCTAGTGCAACTCACACATCAAGCAGCATTTGCAGAAAACAACTAAATCCTACATAAAGAGAATGAGAGAGTTTTAATCTCAACAACATGGGAAAGAATAAATTTCATGCTGGGGAAAGTGCTAAGAAAGAATCAACTGAGGCCAACTCAGTAAACCAGCAAATAGCAAAGCCCTAGTCTAAGCAAAGAATAAACAATGATTTAAAAAACCAACTGTGGTGGTTGTTCTTCTATTGGCTGTGACAGGATGTGCTGACAAGCAAGTTAGAGGGGATAAAAGTGTGGGGGGTGGTTATTTTGACTGGCAGTTCCATAGAAGATACAGTCCATCATAGTGAGAAATCATGGAAGAAGGAATCTGAAACCAGCATGGTAGTCAAGAAGCAGATAGATCACATGTTCTCTACAAATAGAAAGCAGAGAAAACAGGAAGTGGGAACTAGTCTATAAAGCTTCAAAACCAGCTTCCAATAGCATACTTCCTACAGCAAGGCACCACCTCCTAAAGGTTCCATAGCATTATCAAATCACATCCACAACCGGGAAGTGTTCAAACACATGATCCAACTACATATCTTTCAAACTACAACAACCAAAAGAGCAGTGAACAAAATTACAGGAATCAGAAAACTACTCTCAATTCTGTATATAAATAGTCTTAAGTCTCCAGTCAAAAGGTACAGAATACCTGGTTGGATTAAAAAACGGCTGTTTATTGTTTCTAAAAAAAAAAAAAAAAAAAAAACCCAACCAAACAAACAAACAGAAAACATTCCTCAATGTCAAAGACACATACTGATAGGGGGCGGGGGAAGTCATTGTATCAAAAACTGGAAACCAAAACCAAACAGGTTTTTGGGAAAAGTAGACTTCAGACCAAAACTAGTCAAAAGAAAATAAAGGTTATTATATATTACTATGAAAATAATCATAAAGATAAGGCAACTGTAAATATTTGTGTACCAGACATTGTTGTTCCCATTAAGATTTTTTTTTAATACTGAAAATAAAATCAAGCAGGATAAGATAAAATTAATACTGACTTCAATATTCCACTATCTTCAGTAAGTAGCTGCTTTGTCTTAACTATAGCTCTTTTAAAATGTGAAAAAAACTGTAATTATTTTTATGAACATACAAAAGCAGGCTAGAGGTTTAGGACAGAATTTTATCTCTAAGTAAATTCTCAGGCATGCTTTTTCATTCCATATATTGTGCTTATAATATATATTATATATTACAGTATATATTATATGACATATTATTACATTATATTTATTGGTTTAACTCTATGGAGAAAAGTTTCACAGAAGCAAATGGTTGCAAAGAGAGAATGTTTGATAATTCTAAAGATAATTATAAACATTCTTTAAAATATCTCAATATTCAACATAACTTTCTTAAAGATAAATTGTAGAATCAGGAAACACATCAATAAACTTAACAATCACTACTATAACAAAATGTACAAGCCTGCCGTACACTTTGAATAAACATTTGTATATCTTTTGCCCTAGTCTGATTTCTATTCCTGTGATAAAGAGCATGACCCAAAGCAACTTGTGGAGGAAAGGGTTTGGCTTAGATGTTCCATCATAATCCATCGTTGAGGTAAGTCTGTACAGGAACCCAAGTAGGAACAGGGACACTAACCATGGAGGAAGTCTGCTTAGTGACTTGCTTCCCAAACTTTGCTAACCTTGACCCACAGGTGACTGCAGTGAGATATTCACTTTGTCTGCACCTGTGACACTGACCACTCCTATTGGGGGTGGGGACAGGGACAGATGTTACCTGTGGGAACTAGGTCTTGGGAAGGGTCCTGGATCTCTCTCTTGCTTGCAGCACAGGGACAGAGAGCATCTGGAGGCATCTGTGGGACCAGGAACCTGCTGGTGTTCAATTGTCTATGTTACAAGTTATTTCTCCCTGAATATAACATCTTTTCAGCCTATCTGTTTTTCCTGATCCTTATTAAACCACAATAGAAGACACTGTACATTGTAGGCCGGACCCTCATACATCAGTCATTAGTCAAGAAAATGTCCTACAGATTTACCCATGGAACAATCTTTTGGAGACAATACCTCTTCCTGGGTGACTGTAGCTTGTGTTCCCTATCAAAAAAATTGTTCATCATATCTTTGGAATATCTCAGCTTACTAAACTATGCATTCCTATATAATATTGATATTTCTTATTACATGATATTTTAAAAATCATGTTCATTCATATCCCACATATGATTCAAGAATTTAAATCTACTCAAGGGAAGAAACCAACCAACTTAAAAATAATATCTAAATTCATGTTGTATATAGGAGTTATGGTTTAGATATCAAACAAAAATAATTTGAAAGTAAAATTATGAAAAGAGATATAATACATCAACAAACCAAACCAAATCCAGGGTGGATACACCAATATCAGATAAGATAGACCTTAAACAAACAAATATAATAGCATATTTTTAAACTTCAGTGGGTAAAGTGGTTTATAGGCAAGCATGATGTCCTCAGTTCAAGTCCCTGAAACCCATGTCAAAGCCAGACATATAGCACAGTATCTGTAGTCCCCATGTCTCTAAGGATATGGGAAGTGGAGACAGGAGAACCCCCAGTAGCTCAGAGTCTGGAGTACAAAGCAACCAGCAACAAAGTGGCATTGTCTCAAACAAAGTAGAAAAGCTGGACAAACACTTGAGATTATCTTCCGACCTCCAAACATCTGTTGTGTGTTCACAGTCACACATTTCAATGCACAGACATACAAGCAAACACGTCATACATATACCTTCACATCATCCACATATATACAAAAGTTAAATAAATAAACAAACAAACAAATAAGACATTGGTCATGTACAACATGGAAGAACTTGGAGAACATTCTTCTAAGTAGAATGAGCTTGCACAAAGACAGACATCAGTGTTCTCGCCTGTATGTGGTATTGAACACAAATGAACTCTTTGTTTCTACAGACAGAGAACAGGAGTTATCAATGAGAGAAGCTCAAATTCAGGGATGAAGGAGATGATTGCCAAATAGTATAATCATTAATTTCACAAAAGAAATTACATTTAGGGATTTTTCATTGCAAAATGTGTGGTATAATGACTATAGTTAGCAATACTGCATGATATATTTCCAAGTTGCCAAAAGTAAATTTCTAAACTTGTCATCACAAAAAGAAAAGCATTTGAGGTGATGAATATGTTAATTAACTTGATTTAATACTACATGAAATTCAAAAACTATAATAGCACTTTTTGTCATAAACATAGTCAGTTATAATTTTTCAACTGAAAATAAACATGTTTTGTAAAGGACAGACTATAGCATTGGAGAAAACTTTGCAAGTTGCATCACCAATAAAAGACATAAAAATTTCTTGAAATTCAGTAACAATAGAAGAAATGACACAATTGAAAATCAGCTAAGGATCTGAGCAGACATTTCTCCAATGGTATACATGTCCAAGAAGCACACATGCTCTTGTCCTAGATATGGATGTCCACGAAGCAAAATGTACTCAAGGTCATATGTCATCAGAGAAACACGAACCAAAACACTAATGAAGCACCCACTAATAAAAATAATCAAAATACAGACAAAAGACCCTGGTGTGGTGGCACATATCTTCAATCCCAGTATTTGGGTGGTAGAGGCAGGGTGATCTCTATGAGTGTGAGACTAGTTTGATCTACAGAGTGAGTTCAAGTATAGCCAAAGCTGTGTAGAGAGATGGTGTTTCAAAAGAAGAAAAAGAAAAAAGACACAGACAAGAGAGTTTACAACAATATACAGAAACTGCAACCTTTATACTCCTTTATACTAAATGCATAGTAGTATAAATGATTTAACAAACTTATGATGGTTCCTGAAAAGGCCAAATGCTGAGTTACCATAAAAGTAGTAATTTCCAGGTACAGATATAAACAAAAATATTTGATTATGCAAAAATTATATGTAAGTTTTTAATCACATAATTATTAATAGAAGTTAAAAGCTAGAGACATTTCTATGCCCTTTACTTGATAAGTGGCTGGGCAATGTAAAGTATAACTAGAGAGTAGAATAAATACAATTATACAATAAAAAGGAATAAAGAACAGATATATGCCTCAAAGTGGATAAACCTTAAAAAGTGCTAAACAAAAGGAGACATTAACGAAATGCTGGAAATTATCTGGTTCTGTTTACATAAACTGTCTATCCATCAGCCTGGTACTAGAGAATCAAACAGACAGGATAGAATCAGGGATTTCTTTAAGGAATGATAAATATAAGATTAATTGTGATTATGATCATATAACTCTGAATATACTAAACTCCATTGAACTGAAAATTTTAAATGGGTAATTTTTATAGTATATTATTTATGGCCCAATATATTGGTAAAACAAAAAAGACTATACATGAATATATGAGTGTATTATATCATTCAACAAGTAAAGTGGCAGGAAATGCATGAAGAAAAACAGCACAATTGTAGGTGAGGATGGGCAACATGGAGTTTTAGCTGGTAAAGTTGCTTTGGAAATTATATAAATACTAACACAGAAACTTCAATGATGGGTGAGGATGTAGCTCAACAGTAGAGTACATGCCTAGCATACATAAGGATCTGGGTTCAATTCCTGGTACTGAAAAAAAGTGCAATAAAGTGGCAATAAAATAAAATACTTGTAACATCTTACCATGTAACTACTCTCAGCATCCCCAGCATCCACATAAAAGCCAGGGATGGCATCTTCTGTCCCAGCACTGGAGAAGTAGTAACAGGAGCGTCACTGTTATTCACTATGATGATTTTGGCCCACGAGTGGTTTTCTACTGAAAGTTGTACAGTAACATAATTAAAACTTGATTACTTAAATACAGTGTTATTTCTAACTCTATGAGACTTGTACAAGGACTTGCCTTTTCTGTTTTATATGAAATATTTAACAAAGAGCAAAAATCTCTCATTGCATATGAAAATATGGGAAAAAAAACACCAATATCTTAAGTACACCCATCAAGTGTTACAGTGATGAAAGTGGTAGTTTTTATATTCAGGATAGAAAATTCCAGAACAAGGAAAACTAAAACCAGAACCAGATGGATAGACAATTCAGGGCAAATAGGAGAAAAGGTGAAGGGGAAAAAATGCACACTTGAGAGAAATCACTTCTTTGTTCCTTTGGTTTATTTTTGTTGATGTTTTGTTTTGTTTTTAATGGACACACAAATTTGCCGTATAAAATATGTATATGGTAATGTCATATCAAAGTACATTATAGTACATAATAGCACATAATAATTATGACAAACATTCACTTATTTTACAGAGAGTTCCTTTTTTAACTTTGACAGGTCAATTGAATATTATGTTTCTATGCATTTGTCCAGAACATTCCTACTAAAATGGCAGTCAAGAAATAAAATGACATTAAGCTTAAAGGAATAAACTAATAGAAGAACAGACATAACATACCCATTATTCTGGAGTGTGGCAAATATATGCAATGAAAGAAAGGAAACAAATGAATGGTGGATGGACTCATTTGAGCCCATGAGTTGCTTGGCCCATGAGGTATAAGAGATTTTAACAGACAGATGCAGTATATAACCAAAAATGTATTACCAGTAATTCTTCTCCGAATAATGGAAGAGGGTGGCTAGGCTCGGTTACCTTTCCTGTAGGCAATAACTTCCCTACCTTCACTACAGAAGAACTTTAAGGAACAGACACAAAATAACAGGATTATATATATATTAAATCTATGTAATAAGGAAGGCACATCTGCAATTCCATTACTCCTGATATCCTCAGAAGAATTCCAGGAATGGAACTAAAAACAGTCTCTGTGTTTAGGTCATTATTGAAAGCCCCAGAGTGGTCATTCTTTCTCTCTACAGAATACCCACATCATGGAGTGTACGGCGCCTGCCCTCCTGCCCTCACCAGCAAGGAAGACGAGACTCTGGGAAGATCTTCTTCATGCAGTTTTAAACAGGATCCTTGAAACATGTTCTTCTGACCTGCGAGAGCCCGGGGAACTCCTGCACAGGCTTAAATGCCCTTGAGCTAACCAACCCCAATGAGCCACGTGGACCCTGCAGGTAGGCTACTCTAACGCAGAAGCAGACAGGCTGAACAGACTTAACCAAATAAAGGCTTATTTACACCAGAGAGCGCTCACCCGTGGGGAAGGCAGAAGCCAACACCAGAGAGCGCTCACCCGTGGGGAAGGCAGAAGCCAGCACCATTTTAAGGTGTGGTACTCTACAATGGAGCAGTGCCTTAGCAAAGCTTGTAAGAACAAATTACCTGTAGGAAGAAACAGCTTAGAAACAGGGCAGCTTCACCCCCTTTCTGGAGACTAATGGGCATCTAGCAGCACCAGGTATTGGAAAACATCTTCAAGGAGTAAAGCAGAAAGCCTCAGTGTAGATGAGGAGAAGAGGGGAATGTTTTACACAGTGTCATTGAATGATGCAAGAGACATTGAACAACTTCTACCATGAGATAATTGTCAATATTGGGGAAATAGCAGATGATGTATTTCATTACATTTGCAATTTAAATATACGTGTATTTGCTCATGCATGCATCTCAACAATTACTTTACATCTTCTGATTAGGTCAATTACTAAAGGTAACTGAAAGGGCTTCTTAAACCAGCTCAGAGTCTACAGAAAAAACAATGAATGCACAGGTCTCTCCCCACACACACCATAATTACAGTGATGCAGTAAATCAAAAAGTAATGAAATGGATATAATCTCAGCATTATTTAAGAAAAGGTTAAATGTCTAGCTCCTAAAGCAGCACCAAAATATTTAAAATAAAGTCACTAATACAATTCCATATGCACATGTACACTTTTTAAAGTAAAATAGGAGAAAAGGTGTAATTAAAAACTATTGAGAAATTTTCTTTTTAAAAAATCTTATATTTGAACACTGTTTCAAAGACTATTCCTCAAGCATTCATAACAGGATTCTACTTGTACCAGTGAATCAGATGCCATGACCTACAACCACAGTGAATTCTATTCCCAGTGTGGGGCTGGTAGTAAGAAGGCATTTTGAGTGGTTAAAGGAGCATAGAAACCAGGTGGCAGTGGTGCATGCCATTAATCCCAGAACTAGGAAGACAGAGGCAAGTGGATCTGTGTGAGTACAAGGCTAGTCTGGTCTAGAGAGGGAGTTCTAGGACAGCTAAAGCTATTACACAGAAAAACCCTGTTTTGGGGGAAAGAAGAAGAAGAAAGAAGGAGGAGGAAGAAGAAGAAGAAGAAGAAGAAGAAGAAGAAGAAGAAGAAGAAGAAGAAGAAGAAGAAGAAGAAGAAGAAGAAGAAGAAGAAGAAGAAGAAGAAAAGGAGGAGGAACAGGAGGAGGAGAAAGAAGGAGGAGGAGGAGGAGAAGAAGGAGAAGAAGGAGAAGAAGGAGAAGGAGGAGAAGAAGAAGAAGAAGGAGGAGGAGGAGGAGGAGGAGGAGGAGGAACAGGAGGAGGAGGAGGAGGAGGAGGAGAAAAGGAGAAAAAGGAGAAAAAGAAGGAGGAGAAGAAGAAGAAGAAGAAGAAGAAGAAGAAGAAGAAGAAGAAGAAGAAGAAGAAGAAGAAGAAGAAGAAGAATTAGCATAAAACTGAACAAATTTTATTAAAAGCTTTCAAGAATGGCACCTAATTAGGCAATAGAAATACATCAACAGCTTTCAGAAGCTGTTAGTTTGTCTCATTCCACATTCATGAGACCTAGTGTCTGTATGAAGCTATCATATTAGTTTTTTTTTATAATCTCAGGTTATTTTGCATCAAGGACATATATTAGTCTCTTAAATACTAAGTATGCTAGACAAATGTGTGCCATATTAAATATTGAGACTCTAATTTTAAACTTTTTCATCCGGGTAAAACTCCATGCTGAGACACACACTCACTGCACTTGTTACTATGTTGCTAAGGGTTGGTAATGAGCCATCTAGTGTCTCTAGTTTACCTTGACTTTTAGAAACGTTTTCGTTTTTATTGTCCTCATCTATAATATCTGTGTAGTCAGTAAAAGCTTATTAGAAAAACAAGGAGAAAAATGTGTTTGTGTTATGCATATACTGTTTTTCATTGTTAGTATTTTGATTTTTTTTTCATCATAGTCTATTTGATCAAGTGCCTGTTTGTACAAAAAAAGGAATTAGATCCAGGTAGATGCAGAGCACTGCATTTGGTTGCCCCAGACAAAACACTTGCAGTTTCAAATTTGCTTTTTATGGTGATACTCCAAAACAAAAAGATTAGCAGCCTCGAAGATACTTCATTAAGTATTGAAATTTTCTGATTTCACTGATTTTTCATAAAAACAAAATTGACTGCAGATAGTGCACTATCTTACTCTGTGTATAACTCCAAAAGCTATATTCCCCATACTCCAAGCAGTTTCTGGGGATAGACATGACTGACTCGTTATGATGCTAAATTTTGGTGATTGAAATCGGAAGATGGTAATTGTCATCTTTAAATTATCAAACAGGTTAGAGAATGAATGAAATCAAGAGCCAAATCAAGTCTTCGTTTTCTGCCATTTCTTTTGTTTGCTTCTTTTTGATCCAAAGTCTGGTGAAAATAGCCCACATTATGTTGGCATTTAATATATAATGCCAACTATTTATGGGATAGTTACTTTTATGTTAATGCAAGTTCCTTCAAGGCTTCTTTTATGATTAACTTTCTTAAGAATATCAAGATATGCCAGGCAGTGGTGGTATATGCCTTTAATCCCAGCACTTGAGAGGCAGAGGCAGTAGATCTCTGAGTTTGAGGTAATCCTGGTCTACAGAGTAAGTTCTAGAATGGTCCGGATTACACAGAGTAAACCTGTCTCAAAAACAAAAACAAAAAAAACGAGATACATCATAATAAAGGCAATATACAGGCAGTCCACCCACAACATCAAACTAAATGGAGAAAAATATAAAACATGTCTAAGAAAATCTGAACAAGACAAGGATGTCTACTCTCCCAACTCCTATTCAACATAGTACTTAAAGACTTAACTAAAGCAATAGGACAAATAATGCATATAAAGGGGATACAAATCGGAAGAAGATATCAAAGTATTTTTATTTGCAAGCGATATGATTCTATACATACAGGACTGGAAAGGTCCCCCTCTATAAATGATAAATACTTTAGCAAAGGAGTAGGATATAAAATTAACATGCAATAGTCAGTTGCCTTCCTGTAAATGACAAACATATCAAAAAAGAAATCAAGGAGCACAAAGATAGCATGAGGAGGGATAAATAACACAACACTAAAGACCCTTTTTGAAAAAGTCATATGGAAACGTGTAAAAAAAAAAAAGCCTCCCTAAGACACACACACAAAGAGTTAAAATGGACTTAACATTATAGCAGGGCAACGATGCCACTGTTTGACATCAGATGCTAACTAAGAAAAGGCCCAGGGTTAGGAATGGATTACTTGTTTTGGAGTTGTTCCATAGACCCTAAACATGGCTGTTGGGGGTTATTGAATCACATTGTGAACCTCTAGTTTGCATTTGCATTATTTAAATAAAACTAACCTTGGGTCAGGAGGCTGACAAATATAATCATAGAGCATCAGACAGCATCTGGAAGAGAATTGGCAGTATGTGATACAACTGGGTTAGTAGAAATGGGTTAATTTAAGTCAAGCCCGGCAGTGGTGGCACATGCCTTTAATCCCAATATTTAGGAGGCAGAGTCAGGCAAATCTCTGTGAGTTCGAGGCCAGCTTGGCCTAGAAAGTGAGTTCCAAGAAGGTCTCCAAAGCTACAGAGAAACCCTGTCTTGAAAAATAAGAAAAAGAAAAAAAAAAAAACTAGTTAAAAACAAGCCTAAGCTAAGACCAAGCTTTCACAATGAATAAGTCTCTGTATCATTATTTAGGAGCTTGCTGGTGGGACAGAGAAAGACATGCCACACATGGCTATTGTTATTGCTTTTGTTTATCCCCCATCCCCAAACACTGAGAACACCACACACTTGAGTCATAAAATATGGAGATATAAAGCCGGTACTCACCTGAAAGCTTTATCCGTACTGGCTACTTTTCATAGTGCTAGAAGGTCCTAGGTGCATTACCAAAAGAGACAAGTAACCATCAATCATACCCAACTGTGACCTTGAAAGCTACAGTAGTGACTGATCTGGAAAGATATATCCACTGATGCTATAGCGACATGAACATATAGTAATAACTAACCACTTTCTGGTTGGATTTAAGTACCACTCCACAAAATGAAACCCATACCTGGCACCATTATTAGGCCAAGGAATATGCAGGCCATGAGCCCTGAGGGAAAAACCTTAATGCTGTTATTTTACTAAATGTAGATAAGTATTAAGTCAATTCCTTAAGATTTATTGTTATATCCATAAATCAATGTATTGCTCAACCATCAACAGAAAGATTCATTCCTAGATGGCATGCAGAGAATAAGAACCTGCAGAATTCTCAACCCTCAGTGCAACATCTACGTCACACCTCTCTCTCATGGATCAGAGGTCATTGAAGAAGGGGGATCCTGCATGGGACTGACCTAGGCACTCTACATATATGTTACAGTTGAGTAGTTTTGTCCTCTTATGGGACTCTCAACATGGGGATCAGGGGCTGTCTCTGACTCTTTTGCTGTCTGTTGGGACCCTACTCCTCATACTTTCCTATCCTTAATACATGGGGAGATGCTTAGTCTTACTGCAACTTGATATGCCATGTTTTATTGATGCTCACAAAATCCTTTCCCTGAATGGATAGGGAAGAAGAGGGATTGTGGAGTGGGAGGTAGGTAATGGGGGAGAGGGGCTGGGACAGGAGGAATGGAAAAGGAGGCCATGGCTGGGATATAAAATAGGTGTTTTTTAAAAAAGAAAAGAAAAAGGGAAAAAAATAAATGTCATGATAGAACTGTGACAACAGGTAAGAAATTATGATGATGTCTCTCTTCATTTTGTTCACTACTTGTCTGCTAAGAGTCAGGGGTGAGCTACCTGTGGCTTAACTGACCACAGTGACAGATACAGAAGCATGGTCTTTACCCATTTCTCCCTTACATCACATTGTTCATGTCTAGTAAATGCCATGAACTTATCTGTCGTGGAAATTGTAGTGATTTGCACCAAAAACCAGTCCAGCTCAAGAACCTGAAGTCTCAGTCAGTTCTCTACATATAATACCCTGGAAAGGAAACTCAAAACATTTCTTTATCTCTGAGAAAATAAACATCATATCATGAAGATTATTTCCAATCTAATCTTCTCTTCCCTACAAAAGAATTGTTGTTTTTATGTCTGTTCAACAGTCTCAGTTTTGACTTTTATTTACTTCCACAAATATGAAGGAAGTAACCACCCAAGATTTAATGGCATGAAACCATTATACAAATTGTTTTTCTCTTAAACTTGGGGAAAATGCATATTGATTGCTTTTATCTTAATGATGAGTTTTCATTTTGCTCTGCTTTTTTTTTCAAAACAGAAAATGGTATTTAAAGTAATCCTCCATAAATTGACCTTGTGATGTTGTGAAATTAGTCCATTTATCTTACTTAGAAGGCACAGAAGTTGGGTAAATCTTCTATGTTTAGGCAAGTACCTCAGGAAAATATTACCCGCTTCTGAAAATGTTCCATTACTTATGCCTGCACTGTCTGTTCTAACTGTGACTGGATTATACAATTATCTCACGGTTGCAGTCAGCTTAATTGAAAGGAATGACAGAGCTTCAACTTAGCTTTAAATTGAGATCAATATTACTGAAATAGTGCAATTTGACCTTGGTGAAACTCTCCCTCTGGTAAAAGATCAAGAAATAGTGTATTACTCAGATATATATGTATGTATGTATATGGATATATATATATACATATATATATCCCTCTGTGTGTTTAAGATTAAAAATAAATGAGTAATGATGCTTTCTTTAGGAGTATGATTTGTTTTGATTTTTTGACACATATTCTTACTACATCACTTATATTAGACTCAAAGATATCTACCACATATCTTCAACTCCAGAATGCTTGGCTCATAGGCATGGATCTACATAACCCTGGCAAGTTATACTTGTGGGAATTTAGTCTTTGTTTTCTTTTAGTAGAGGATGCAGAATCTAGGTCCTTGGGTATTCTAGGCAAGCATTCATCTACTGAGATGCCTTGTTAGCCTTTGATTTCATACATAAACTTTCAAAAAGAACTTGCTGCCAGAAATGGTGACAGGGAGGTCATCATGTTAGGTGAAACACAAGAGACTTAGAAAGATAGACATCACAGGTTCACTCTGTGAATTAAAAGACAAAGTCTGGAAATTAGAAAAGACAGGACTTGGGAAAGAAAAGGAATTCCTGAGAGGGGAAGATGGACAAGGTAGAGAGTAATAGTGGATATGGGTTCAATCAGAGCATTTTATAGACATGTATGAACTATATAATAAAGTTCATTATTTTGTACAATTAGTATACACTAATAAAAGCATCTATTTATAAAGAGAACTTGTACAAATGAAATCCCTTGTTTGGAATACTTTAATCTATCTTGAACTTATAAACTGATTCCGATGGGGTTCTCACCAAGACCCAAGCCTCTCCAGTGTAGTTCACTATCTATCGAAGAGATCCAAGGTGTTCCTTCTGCATTATTTTCCATTCGCCCAGAGAAAATGTGCTAAGGGCTGGGATCAGGTTCTGACTGCTGGCTTAAGTGTCTGTGCACTGAATAACAATGGAGTACCTCTAAGGCACAAGGTCCTACTGCAGTACACAAGGTATGTTTCATCACCCAACCTAAGCAAATTCATTTCCTGATGGAGCAGCAGCAGAGCACCTGAAAACTGAGATCCCTTTCGCATTACAGGCGCTATCTTTTTGACACCTTCACTCAATACAGTCCATTTCCCCAGATTTGCTATGGAATTGCTGTTTCCAATTGCACGAGTCCAAGTGTGCCATCCAAAAATATTCTAAAACTTGAGGTCTTCAACTTCACATTTCAAACTGGTTCCTATTGCATTCCTAAACTTGAAGGACAAAACCTTTTTGATTTCTCCACTTTGTATCTCCTGAGGGCAATGTCACTATCAAAACTGCTGAAGTTGGAGACATTCTTAATCCGCCTGTTAGGTTGGTGCATAACCTTGGACTTTATAGCTGTCGTGGACAAGATTTGTTGTACAGTATGCTGGAGGTCAAACCAAGTTGGCCAATACAATAGCGAGGGAAATGACTGTCTCACTCTGAGGGTTATAAATCTTGACTTCCTCTGGAATTCTTTCTACTGTATTTCCTAAGTATGTCACCTTATATTTCCATTGACACATATTTATACGAGACAGGGACTAGAACTGTGCAATTCACAACACGGGGAAGTGAGTTAAAAATATGTGAGAGAATAAAAATATGAAATAATTGCTAATATGGATCTGGTGACCACAACTTAGCTAAAACTTACTGAGCACTAAGTGCCAGGCATTTATGTTTGTAGACAGCATTTCATTTAAATATATGATGCAAGGGTGGTGTCACCAACAGGAAGAAGATGGGCTGCAAAGCACAGGCTTGGTTTATAAGGCAGATTTCTAAAAATGCACTTTGGATCATAGCAAGTGCTGTCATGTGAGAGAGCAGAAAGGGTATCTACGTGATGGGTTCCCCCCCCCACCCCCGGAAAGCTGAATCTACTGTCAGCCCCAGTGTGAGGTGCACCAAATGGACAGTGGGTATGGGTAGCTCTGCCTAAGAAAAGTCTATCCCTTATCTGCTATCAATGGGGACCTGTTTAAACCTTGCAAAATCCCTGCCTTACAGGAAACAGTCACATTCCAAGGTCAGTGAAAACAGATTTTGGTAAATCCCCAGCAGTCTGATGAAACCCCCACTTACAGGGACCTGAACCGCAAGTCTGGAAGGAAAAACAAAACAGGAACAGCAACAGCAAAGGTCAAATGGCCTCTCAAGGTCACGCCCAAACAAAAGCAGTAGAGCTGTGTTACAAGATGAGTCTGACATAAACCTCGTGAGTAAAAAAGAACTGAATAATCCTTGAATTCAGTACCTTACCTCCCTCCCCCCCCCACTCCAATTCTTTTTCAAGAAATGCCTGCTTTGTGAAATTGTGGATAAACAGATCCGGGGCCCACACAGTAACTATTAGAACTACAAAGGCACTCCCCAAGACTGTCACCTAAAACTCCCCTATGTACCACCTCATCTGATCCTCACTGTTATTTCTAGCCTTCCACAGAGGTTTTAAGGAGTCCATCCAAGGATGAAAAGTTGAGGGAAACAAGATCGTTTTCTTTAAGCTCTTGGAAAAAAGGTGATTCGCGTCATTTCCAGATTCCACGAACAGATAATCTCCAAGGTATCTGTGGAGTTAAAGAGACGGGACTTTTTCCCTCCCCCCTCCCTTCCCCAAACATCAGTCCAAGTGGAGGGAGGGAACCAAAGACGAGACTGGGAGGTGGAAAAGTGGAAGAAGCTAGAAGAGCAGGGTATTGAGGGGAGCCCCCGGGGCGTCGGCCCTTGGGCAAGCTGGTTTCTGGAACCCGCCCTGGAGCTGCGCCCCAAGCTGCAGCGCGCAGCCAGCTCGCCGCCCAGGAGCAGCCAGGACGCGCCACTGTCGCGATGGGTTGGGGACTGGAGCCCCTGAGCTTTGCTAGGGTGAGTACACAGAGCCGCCCCGGGCACCAGAGAGTGCAAGGCGGGCAGCCTGCTGCGGGCGGGCGATGCGCGGGTGAAGAAGGTGGCACGACCCCAGCCTGGCAAACCCTAGGGTAGGGGCTGGGGGCGGGAGCCAGGGGTGGTGGTGATGGTGACAATTGCTTTCCCCTGCTAGTTTGATGAAACCTCATAGAACTGAAGCTCTACCTTTCCCATCTTTCTGCTTCCCTGGGGCTAACTTTGAGAAACAGGCACGGTCCTGGGTGGAGCAGGTGGTCTCCAATAAGTGAAGGGGATCTGGTCCTAGATCCTGGGGAGAGGTATGGGTTCCAGACGGTGACGCCAATACCCATTTAGGTGCAGGCACAGTGAGCCTGCCAAGGATAGAGGCTAGGGAGTAAAGAAATCCAACTAGAGGTCAGGAATGTCATGGAATCCATCACTTGGTAGTTTCTGGAGATGATCAAACAGAAAAATGGTAAGATCTGTGTAGGAGTTGGAAGGGTGTAGACCAGAAATCATGGGTAGTTTTCCAACTTGACTTTCTGTGGGTGAGGATCGATGACGTAAAGCGCCAAGCAGACCCTCTCCTCGCCTCCACAGAGTCCCCAGCTGCTGTGGGGGCTTGCCCAAGAAAGCTTTATGCATCCCTTCTTGTTTACAGGGACCAATTAGCAAAGAAAAGGAGGGGTTGGCAGAAGTAGGGGCCGTGCTCTCGCTTGGGGTGTTTGCATCCTAAAGGGGATGAAAGACACGCAGCTGCATGCCAAAAGTTACGGAAGGAAACTGAGGGATGTGGAGCATGCATGCACTCAGAGGTTGGCATTTGGGCTGCCTTCAGTACCAAATTTGCTTTGTTCACTGGGTAGGAACATGACCAACATGCACTGCCACGCACTTCAGAAAAAGAGTGAGAAAGAAACTTCGGGTTTTTTTGTTTTGTTTTTGTTTTGTTTTGGGGGATTTTGTTTGTTTGTTTGTTTGTTTGTTTTGGTTGTGTGTGTGTGTGTGTGTGTGTGTGTGTGTGTGTGTGTGTGTGTGTTTCCTGTAGCTAAGTAGCCTCTAAGCACCTCAGTGATTGTAATACAAGATGACATGTGACCATTTACGATAACCTAAGAAGATAGCCTTCCCTTCCCAGTTCTTCTGGAGTACCAAGGTAATTGTCATTGAACTGCATTATAGATGGTAGTCCCCAGACCAGTAATACTACTAATAATAATAAATTTTGTTCCTATTCCATTTACTTATACATCTATGAACTTAGATTTGGTAATCAACAATGAAGTGATACTTAGATTTTATTTGCCCTATATGTATGTTTATGGGGAGACAGACTAAACTGGGCTGTCTTCCACTAAAGAAATGACTACCCCACACAAAGGAAGGAGACAGAAGAAACAGCCCTTCTCTATGTCTTACTGTCTCCTCCCACTCTGTAAACTTAAGAGCAAATTCTAATACTATCACTCCCTACTTCCTTGTAAGACGAAGTAGGTCTTGTCTCTGTCCTTCCCATTTAAATCTGTTCAATGTCAGGTCTGTAAGGAAAATTGCTACTCATTGAATTCATTCAATGGTGGACTACTCATCTTCCTGTAAGTTGTTCTTCAAAGAACTGAGATGTTTTGGGACAAGTGTTGTACCTGCCTGGTATTAGCCAGGAGTTCCCAGATGTACCCAATAACTTTCTCATTTTTATCAGATAAAGTTTAGGAAAACTTCCCATGTATGGTTTATTAATATGTGTCTTTTGTTCAAGCTTCTTCATCCACTGGGGCTTATAGCTGCATTAATGGCTGTGTTCAACTAAAAAGTGTCTCGCTCTGACAGTGAACCAAGGGCTTTGCTTCTTGGGATGAAGATGCAAGGAACAGTGCAGTGTTTGTCCCTTGCTTCCTCAGGAAGCCTCCATGCGGCACATTGGAAAGTCACTTTCAGTACTTTAGAATAAATAGAGACATTCATCTGCTTTTTTAATAGCTCTTAAATACATTGTTCTTATAAATACTATCACAGAACCACTGATTAGAACAACGCATCTCTATAAGTAGATTATTTGTTTTCACTTGAAGTTTGGCATAAGTAGTTTTTCATAGGCTTCCAAAAAATCATAATGTCTTTATTGAAAGGAAGAAGACATCTAAAGTTCTCCTCTCGTAAGGGTGGTCCCCTATGAGATGGTTAGCTATTACTGAAACAGTGTTAAGGATGCTTGAAGGACACTTTGTAGTATATTGCTACCAAACAGGCAATGTAAAACAAGGTGGACATGATTTTTTTTTCATTTATTTTATGTGCATGGGTGTCTATTCCTCATATGCACGCAGTACCCACAGAAGTCAGAAGAGAGCATTGGATCTCTGGGGCTGGACTGATGGGTGGTTGTCATGTAGTGTTGGGAATTAACCTTAAGTCCTCTGGAAGAGTAGGCAGTGCTCTTAACTGCTGAGCCATCTCTCTAGTCCCTAAACATACTGTTACTAAATCCAGGGCAGGAATTCTCTTATTCATTGTTAATTTCACAAGAAGGAAAGATGCTTTCGAGCAGAGAAAATGTGATGCAGTGGCTGCTACCAGATTTTGTGATCCCTGAGGAGGTATCTGTAGTCATCCAACATAGACCAACTTTCTATGACTATATCAAAATACCTGAGAAAAACCAAAGTTCAGAAGTTTCATTCTATGATAACTGGACTCTGTTGCTTTAGGCCTGTGATGGCACTGTGCATCACTGAGGGCAGGGGCAGAGAGGGAATAGTGTGTCCCATTCAAGGAAAGGCACACAGCTAATGACCTAATTTCCTCTCTGCCCACCTGCTCAAGGTTGTGCCACCTCCCAATAGCCTTCAATAGACAGACAAGGCTTTGGGGACATTCAAGATCATAAGAATCCTGACACTGTGGCACTCTTTATTTTTTTTAAATTTTTAGAATTTCATATATGAGTACTGCATTTACATTATTTCTACCCCTCTCTCTCCCCTGTCAACTTATAACAATATTTATATGCGTACTTTCAGTCAAAATTGTAATGACTAAATATTGATTCTTAACATTGAACAAAAATAGTAAACCTAGCAGTTCTAACTTCTGGAATTTTTCTTTGGCACACAGCTATATTTAGGTATATTAACACATGGTCAAAGTTAAGCAAACAATTGAAAACCCAACCATAAATGTCTATACATTGAAAGACAAAATAAACTGAATATCAACTCAGTGAGAAAACATTCCAACCATTAAAATTATGAAGGCAGCTTTCTGTGTGTTACAGTGAAAAGATCTTCCAAGTACATTCAACATGCACAAAAAACTCAGGCTTTATGGCTTATTGCTGATTAACAAAGAAAAATAAGGTTCTACTTGAAAACTTGTTTAAAAATCAAGAGGCAACAGTGATTGCTTGTAGGGAGGGAAAGTTTGTGGTAGACCATAATGAAAGATGAGGATCTGGGAAATGGGGTCTTTTGCTTTGTTCTTTTACATTTTGTTTTCAGTTCTGAGGAGTGAGCCTGCTTAGGGTCTCATACTTGCTAGGCAACCATTCTGCCCCTGAGCAACACGTAATACCTTTGAATTGTAGGCACACGCTTACCTATTCAAAACCCTAAATAAAATTTTATGCATAATTCTGAAGCATGTCATTTAAAATAATAAGAGGAAAGAAAAGACGTGGTGGTGAAAAGTGAATACTATATATAGCACAAATCTTTGAGGAGTTTTTAAAAGGAAGATTAAAGGTAGCTGGAGGGAGCCATGGAGGTTTGGCTTTAAAATGGGAGCCGTTAATGCCAAAATTAAACTACAACAGAAAGAAAAATTGACTTAAAAAAAATAATGAAAAGGATAACTGGTGAGCAGATTCCTTTAGCAAGTAGTATGGGTAGCATTTCAGGCATTTGGGAGAAAAATAGCTACCATGGCTTGGAGCATTGAGAAAAGCACTTTGTAGAAACCTCCAGGCATGGACAGTGCTTCGGCTAGCATGCTATATGCCCAGGCTCCCTGCTGCATGGGTCAGTTGTATAAAATACTGTGATCAAGGCTCCCTAAAGTATCTTCTTCTAATGTCATTCCTCCCTATGCCTTTTCATCAAGGTTTTTCTTACCCTTCGGTTGGCACTCCCCAGTGCTGCTTCGCATCTGGCCGCTTAGAAGTTTAGAAGGCAGCTTCTTTTCTTTGGTCTCCTTCACCCTCAACAGGATTCTACTGTGCTCTGAATTTAGGACTGAGAGGCCCTCAGGCATCAATCTCTCTCACCACTTCCAGCCCCTGTCAGTTCATCGGCTACGCTGTTTTCCTTCTTCCCCTAGAGCCCCAGGTCTAGCTCTCCTCCCTCTGTGTTCTGAGTCCTACAATAACCCTCTTCAACCCATCCCAAACTTTAACCTCCTCGTTATTAAGTGACCCCCTCATGTAAGTATTATTAACATAGGATCACTCCCACGTTTAAACCACCCAGACAAGCAGAGAGACTTCATGGGATACTGAGCCCTTCGGCTGCAATCGTAGCCAGTCTTCTCTTTGTCAGCCAGCTTCAGATGAAGGAAATTAATTCACACTTGTGTCACCATCTCGCTGCTATTAATTTCTTTCCTTCCACTGTCTGCCTTATTTATACTCCCACCACCTCATGAACCCTGTCTCCTTGGACTGTGATAATTAAGAAAAGTAACCATTGGAGGCTCTAAGATTCATCTCTTCCCTTTAAAGGCAAAATCGCACCATCTTGACCCACTTCCTTCACTCGAAGAGATGCTTCTCCGTGCCTCAGTGGCTATGGTCTGTAGCCATCTTCTCCATTCAGTCTGTCTTTCTTTTTCTCTTTTAATCCGTGATCCTTAAGAATCAAAAAGCAAAATTTCAAAAGAAAACCCAAAGCCACAAACAAGCGTTGTTTCTCTTTCCAGGGTTTAAAATCATAGATTCAGATCGTTGTAGGTAATTTCAAATAATAAAGACTCTCTAAAGCCCATCCATAGAGTGAGAGAAAGATCTCTTGAGATCTCATATGAGAGACAGAGAGAGAGAGAGAGAGAGAGAGAGAGAGAGAGAGAGAGAGAGAGAGCTACTGTTATTTCACTGACCCTGAAATAAGATGGTAAATATTAAGTGTTCTGTATATGAGGATAAACACTGGCTGGCTTAATTTAGAACAGTCTCCTCTTCTCAGCCTTCCAAATGTTGGGATTACAGACACAGATCACCATGCCTATTTTTTGTTGTATATTTTAATGAAGATGTCCCAAGTACTGAAACAAATTTCATTGTAGTGTTCATGTCTGAGCATTTCATTGGTTCTTCTTAATTTCTCCATAAACTTCATAGTCTTTTTATATAGAAATAAAAATAAAATTTCTACCACTGTTATTAATGTAAAACTGATACCACTAAGAGCAAAACATAAGAAAGTTACTATCATATAAACATAGTACTTCTGTTAATTTCATATATTTAGTATCAGCTAAATGTCATGACATTAAACTTGATTCCCTTTGTTTAGCTTAAAAAAGAAAGATTAACAGAAGATGAAGTTGTTTCACCAAGTTCAAAGTGCCCCAGGGTGTAGTAAAAAACGGCAAGAAAATTCAAGAGAGAATAAGTTTTCCTCTTCCCAAGTGTCACTTAGTGCTGTGGTGGGTAACTACCCTGGTAGCACCAATGGAACATATCTTGCATTTTAGTAAAGTGTCCCTTTCTCTGTGTGTCTATTACATCTATGAAGATTCAGCTGAAACCACTGGAGATCAGACTATGAAGATACCTGAGCACAGTGTACAGGTTCATAATCATATTCCCCTGACTCTTGGAAGCATATAAACCACTTGTGTCTCCTCAGAAAGACTCCATTATTTCCTCCATCCCACTATCCTAAATTCAAGTCAGCCAGCTTACAGCCTGTGCCCCTTGAATCTGTTCTACTTTACTGAGCACTCATTACTGAATTTAAGACACTCCCTGCTTTTTCATGTCCTGGCACTTGATTTGTAGATCAGGCTGGCCTCAAACTCACAGAGATCCACCTGCCTCTGCCTCCCAACTATTGGTATTAAAGGTGTGTGCCACCATACCCAGCAAACCTGGTCTCTTTTAACACCTCTCACATTTACCACCCTGAATTGTGCCTTGCCCTCATAGATCATTTTCCCATATATCCCAAAATTAATTTTAGAATCAATTCTGACCTATGCTTACAATATTTAGCTACAGTACCTTGCCTACCTGTCAAGTGAATCTCAAAAAACATTTTCCTTCTGCCCTATATGGGCCCCTCTATTCCTTACTCTGAACTATTACCCATTATGCCAAATTCTTAGTCATCGGCCAAGATTCAGATGTCATTTTTCTCCACTTCCATGAGAACTTTCTTCACTAGCCTCCTGTCTGTGAACCTGCAGGCAGAAGTTTCTGTCTTGCAATCCACTTCCCAAGTAACTGACACAGAGAGACTTAATGTTAATTGTAAATGCTGAACCGATAGCTCAGGCTTGTTACTTGCTAGCTCTTACATTTAAATTAATCCATATTTCTTATCTACCCTCTGCCATGTGGCTCATGGCTTGTTATCTCATTTTCTACATGTCCTGCTTGCTGAACATCTGGATGGGATCTCCTGGCTTTGCCCTGTTTCCCATCATTCTCTCTACCCCCAAAATTCTAGCTATTAACCAATCAGTTTTTTATTAAACTGATACCAGTGATAAACCTTTACAGTTTACAAAATATTCCACAGCATGATCCTCTCATGAGCCTCTATACTGTACTCTGTTTATATTTCATTTACTGGTGTGTCTCTTCTTTCCAGTTAGGCCAGTGAGTTCCTGTATCGAAGGAATGAATCTCCGATCTGAGTGTCAGGAGACAGAATGAACCACTAAGCTTCTCACAAAGGAGAAGCTCCTGGACTATCTGTAAACAAACCACATCACCAACTGTCACAGTCACTCTGGGGTAGGAGTGATTTCCTAGAATCCTTCTCAAATTTTTCATTCTCTGTGCAGTGGTGACTGTCTCTGATACTTCAATTCTCTCAAATTCGTTCATAAAATTAAGAGAAAAAAAACCCAGAAGGTTTGTCACACAATCTTCTGTGCCTACCATCTCTAAGCCAGATGGCCAGTTCTTTTATATAACAAGACCGCAAGGGAAAAAAAATTTCATAAACTCTCAATAACCCACTTTAGTTTTCTAAAGCCTTTCTTTCATATATATGTGTGTGTGTGTGTGTGTGTGTGTGTGTGTGTGTGTGTGTGTGTGTGCTGTATTTATAATAATCCTTTCAGGCTACATATTTTACATCAATACTTCATCTGTTTGGAGATGATTTTAAACAATAGTGAACAAAATATTTCAATTAAATAAGGAGTTACTAATATACTTCTTTTACAAGTATATGACTTTCTACTTTACCCAGAAGTCTGCCTATAGTTAAGCTTATTTGTTTATTGCTTTTTATCTTGTAAATAATGTATTAGTGTGCTAGCACACATACTGAGAACTAATAGAATAAAAGCTTTGGGAAATATTTTATGTAAGTGGGAATTAGTATATGTACATTGAAATAGTCAAGGTCTATGTGTCAGCATTTTCTATTTAAATTTATGTTTTATATCTAAAATGACATCATAGCATTTTATAAGTATGTTCTTTTTGTCTTTTAATACTTTGATCTTTGAAGCATTATTAAAACTTTATAAAATATACAATTCATGACTTCGTTTTCTTGTTACCCTTCTAAGCAAGATTTCTGGTACTACTTTAACAGCTAAATGTATTCAGATGAGAGTGGCTTTTTGAAGGCTTTATGAGCAAGTCTAAAATAATAACAGGGAATGAGTTAGCTGCCTCTTCTTGAGGCTTTTCTTAAATGTTTATAGTAATAAACTACAGGTTTGGAAAGTGGTCCTGTCGATGCTCTGCCTGCAGAGTCCAGCCACTGCAACACAACACTGGCAATTCAAGCATCACTTTGTTCTTCTTTAGAGTCCAGGCAGCTGTGTTTGACAAGACAAGGACCCTCCAATCTTTATCATTCTGGTTGAAATAGAAGCAGTGGCACCTTCTCTTTCACCCTTGATAACTAAGTCTGGGGTGTACGTAGTAGAGGGTTTCTACTTTGAGAAGCTCGGAATTTATGTAGTCGAAAAACCATTTTCACTGAAATTCATCTGTGGCTTACTATTTCCTAGTTCCTGATTTGGTTCAATCTGTCATTATGAAATATGAGAGGAAATTAATTTTTGTTTTATAGTTATTATCCTAGGAAGAGCATCAAATGAAAGGTTAAAGGTTAAACAAAATGTATCTAAAAGAAATTTACCAAGACTAAGCTCAATTCTCTGCAAATTGCCCTTCTTTGCTGTCTATTGTCACATTAAGAGTAGGTACAAACTCTAACTGAACATCACTGCTACCATGTAGCCCTGGGGATATAGAGGAAAATTTGTTAAAATTGCTGTATTCTTTTAAAAGTGTGTCATGCTGTTCTAAAATTGTAAATAAGCAATGCTGCAGAGACTAAGGAAGTGCCTATTAAAACCAATGGCACAAACAGGAAAGTGATGCTTCTCTGGAAACACCTAATCTGTTGTAATGTATGAATATGTAAAGCTCACATTGAAAGGTAAGGAAGTATGCACTTTCTGAGAGAGTTCTTGTTTGTCTGTGGCTACAAAAGTAGTATCAGAGCGCCACCACATAAAAAGAAAGCCTGCCCTGCCCTGGATACAAAATAACTGGTTAAGAAATTAGAATTATACTGCCCATGAAACCATACCTGCAGTTACAGTATTTTGAGAAAACCCTGTTTGGTAGGTTTCAAAGCTGCATCCAAATATACTATTACATTTTATCATCCCAGCAGGATAGGTTTAATTATCTTCGCTTTACAGAAGAGGGGAAGTGATTCCTAAGACATTAAATGGTTCACTTCACAGGCCAAGGCTGACAGATGGTTAAACTTGGGACATAATTTAACATTTCAACTTGGTCCAATCACCTTTTGTTTATCTTTAAGTATTTTATTTATTTGTTGAGGTTTTTTTATTGTATTGTATTGTATGGGTGTTTTTGTTTGCTTGTGTGTCTTTGCACTGAGTGCAGACAGTACCTTCTAATGCCAGAAGAGGGTGTCAGATCCTCTGGATTTGGACTTCCAGACAGTTAGCTGCCATGTGTGTGCTAGAAATTGAACCTGGGTTCTCTGGAAGTGCAGCCAATGGTCTTAACCATTGAGCCATCTCCCCAGGCCCCCATGATCTTTAAACTATAGATCTGTGTTGCCCTTGAAACTAAATTATGTGAGATAAAATGTATCCTCTTCTTCATTCAGTTTTAACAGTTCATTGACTGTTAGATATAAGATAATGATGAGGGATTAGGGAGATGTTTCATTCAGTAAGTTTACATTCCAATCATGAGAGTCTCAGAACTCAGCCATTTTTTTTTTTTTTTTTTTTTTTTTTTGTAATTCCAGCAATGAGTAGGCAAAAATGGGGAAACCCCTGAGGCTTGCTGGATAGCCAACCTAGCCTATTTGGTGAGCTTCTGGCCAAAGAGACACTGTCAGAAAGAAAGGGAGAGAGGGAGGGAAGGAGAGAGGGAGAGAAGAAGGGAAGGAGGGAGAGAGGACAGAAGGGAGGAAAAGTACATGACCACTGTGTGTGCTCACACACACATACCAAGCAACAAAAGAGAGAGGAGAGAATAGAGTAAAGAATTGAAATTTTTATGCTTAAGACCAAAAAAAATTGTTTACTTTTATGCTTCCAGTATATGAAATGTGATTTTATTCTACCAACATTTGCAGAGAGCATGCACATATGTTTTTTTAAAAAAAGTTAAAAATCTTCATAGTGCTGTAGAAAACATTCTCGTGGAAATTGAATACTATATTTGTTTTGTTAAGTGTTTTCCTGATGCTAAAAATTACATATTTTAAATTTTTGACACCACTGTAAAGTTTTTTATTGGACTATTTTTAAGGGCGAGCATAACTTTATCATCATTTGACTTTCTCCAGTTTGAATTATTTAGCAGTCTTGGTTTAGGTTGGGTGTTTTTTATTATATTACTCTAGATATTTATGTTTTTACAAACTTTGTTACAATATTGTTCCCTTTGTTGAACTCATTCCTTAAGATAGAGTGAAAGGACCTAAGATTAAATTGTATCATTTAACTTTGTATTTTCTTTGGTTTAGCTTTACAACTTTCCATGACAAGATTAACTAGATGTTCATGCTTTGGTGGTGGCATTTTTTTAAGTATCTGACACTCGTTTTAATGTATTATATCTGATTAGTTTCTGCTATGATAGTTTTGTTTCTGGAAAGCTTTCATCCATCCAAAACTGGCCTCAAACTTGCTTTGTAATTGTATTAGTCTGGGTTCTCTAGAGGAACAAAACTTATAGAATTAATCTCCATATACATATATACATATATGTACACATGTGCATATAATATATGTATTTGGTAATTATTATAGTGGCTACAGACTGTGGTCCAGCTAGCCCAACAATGGCTATCAATCATGGGAAAGTCCAAGAATCCAGTATTTGTTTAGTCCATGAGACAAAATGTCTTAGCTTGTTTTCAGTATATGCTGGAATCCTGAGGAAGTTGGTTGAATGCCAATTTAAAAATGGCCTTGGCAGCAAGAGCAAGCAGGCAAAGAGAACAAGCTTTCTTCTTCTGTGTATTTTATACAGGTTGACAGCAGGTGTGGCCCAGATTACAAGTAGATCAGCCCACCCAAAAGATCTGGATTAGAAGTGAGTCTTCTCACTTTGTTGATTTAATTAAGAAGACAGTCTCTGACAGCTGTACCCAGCCATTTGGGTTTTAGTTAATTCCAGGTGTAGTCAAGGTGACAAGCAAGAATAGCCATGACAGAATCAGAGGATGACCTTAGCCCCTACACTTGCTGTATCAACCTCCTATGTGCTGGGGTCAAAGGCATGAACCATCACAACCAGCTGCTACTTTGATTTTGTTTTGCAAATAAAATCATCCCTGTCTTCTTCATTCCACATCGTTTAAGGTTTCTGTTTCTTTCTTACTATGAGATTTTGTCATATACCAAGTATTTCTGTTTGAAGTACTCCTTAGCAATATTTTTGTTTTATATTCTAAACAATGTGTTTATAAGATTACTCCATCAGAATTACTATAAACATACAATTCTCAACAATAATAATCAATTGTTTACTTTAATAGCTTTCTTTTACTGCAGAACATCATTTTGTTGTTTTTATTTTCTTTGTTCTCTGTGTGTATTTTGTTTTGTTTGAGACAGTACCTATGTTCCCCAGGCTTACATTACATTCCTGGGCTCAAGATTAAGATGATTCCCCCGATTAAAGCCCCTGCTTAGTCGGAACCTCAAGCATGCCTCAATTATACTTGGTTCCAAAAATAATTTTGAAGACACTATTTTAAAGATTTGCTTATTTTTATTACATGCATTTGAGTGTTTACACGCATGTATGTATATGCATCACATGTGTGTAGTGCCTTCAAAGACCGGAAGAGGGGATCAGATTCCCTGGAACTGAAGTTACAGATGGCTGTGTTTTCAGTTAATACTTGGCCTTACTATAATTCTGAGGTGCTTAATCAAGATTTTCTTTGTGTTCACACATGATCAATTTTGATAAGGTTCCATTACACAGCTGAAAGACTGTGACACAGACACTGAGTGACAACACTGAAGTCCAGCATTACACTCAATAGTCAGTTCCTTATTTTACATGGTTGAAGGATTGTAGATGTAGTATATACATTGAAGTCACTTTCTACTGTAGACTTTTTTTTTGGTGGTACTTCTGGCTCCAAATAACCACAGAGAGACTGGATATTAATTATAAGTGCTAAGCCAATGGCTTAAGCTTGTAACTAACTAGCTCTTACAACTTAAATTAATCCATATTTCTTATCTATACTCTGCCATGAGATGGTACCTTTTTCATAATGGAATATTTATCTTGCTTCTATCTATATTTGGCTGGTGACTCAGTGACTTTGCCCTTCTTTGTCACTCCCTTTTTTGTCCTCAAATCCCATCTAACCTTTTCCTGCCTAGCTATTGGCCAGTCATCTCTTTATTAACCAATGAGAATAAAATGAGAATAATACATATTCAGAGTGCACAAAAGGATTGTTTCACAGAATTCTACAATTGCATTTACCTATTTTCCATTGGACCTATCCAACTTACAGCCAACTGTCCATTGTAATGTTAATAATGGGGCTTTTAAGATTCACGACGCAGCTTCCTATGCAAAATTTACTTCTTAATGAGAATTCATTTGTCTAAGATTAGCTTAAATTAGTTTTTTTAGCCTTCTCTTCTTCAGATTTGCTTAAAATTTGTTGGCCTGGGTTACTTCACTTTTGGATTTTGAAAATTTTTTGTTTGTTTGTTTGTTTGTTTGTTTGTTTTGAAAAGTTACAGAAGTTTTCATCAGAGAAGTCACAAAGTAATAATTGTTGTCATCATCATCATCATCATCTTGCTAAACTACCTGTCCTGAAGAGGGAAATGGTGATGTGCTCCATATATGTGAAGGTTTACATATATTATGTATGTATGTATGTGTGTATGTATATATGTATGTATGTATATATAGATATGTATGTGTGTGTATACATACATGTATATATATATATGTATATATATATATATATATATATAAAATTTGAAACAATCTTGTTTTAGATGGCAATCCCAGTTCCAGTCCCGTCCCGCTTTCATACACAAAATAGTATTGGATTTTACTTGTACTCAATCTGAACACAAAATCTGATCATTTTTCATTGTGCTGAATTAACTCAACTTTGATATTAATTAGCTACTATAAGTATCAGATTCCATTTCACCTACACCAAGCATCTTCCATTGTCTTCTTTTGGTGTGTTTGGGGGGGGGTGCAATGTGATTTCTTTATTCTCTTGGGTAAAATCCATTTTAGAAATTGCATTTGCAGTCAAATAGAATTTATATAGTTCGGGTTCTTCAATTTAATTTTTTTAATTTACTTTTATTTTATGCACATTGATGTGTTGCCTGTTTAAATGTCTGTGTGCGGGTATAGGATTTTCTGGAAATGGAGTTACAGACAGGTGTGAACTTGCATATGGGTGCTGGGAATTGAACCTGGAACCTCTGGAAGGGCAGCTGGCACTTTTAACCCTTGAGCCATCCCGCCAGCCCCAATTCTTCTGTTTAACTTTCTTGTGGTTTCTGAACTTGTATTGCCTCTCAGGAAGTCAAAAAGAAGAAAAAGTTACAGAAGTACCTTACTTAGCAAAATGCCTTCATCTATTCGACTTTTTTTTTTTTAACCATCTTTCCCACATATCACTCACAAGTGCCAAGTCTGTGTGAGGACAAACCATATATCTCTTTGATAGTAGTTGCTTCCATTTGTTCCTGGCAGACAGCAGACTGTGGAATAATTCTTCATTTTCCTCCCAGTTGATTCGGAGTTGCTGTCTTAGTAGTTCCCCAGATGTGGCTAGTTGAGTTGCCAAAACGGTTATTACTTACTTCCCACATTTTAACCTTTTTGGAGGAGATAAATTTAAAACTGTCAGATTTCTCACAGTTCCCAAACAAAGCTTCCTGAGCTTTGCTCAAGAAGATATCAGACCTAATTTCTTCGATGACTCAGTTATTTCTTCCTTTATTCATTTATAAGTTACTTGAGCATAAAATTAGATGGATGAGGTACTATATACAGTCTTGGAAAGTTCCTGGGTTGCAGCTTTTAACGCAGTTCATATATCATAAGAAGAAGGGAAAGTGGAAACTCTACACAAGAGTTGCTGTTTAAGAATTTCAGAATGTATGTGTGTCTATTGAACTTATCTCCTGAAATAAATATTCTACCAAGTCTGAATATTGGAACATTAAAATATTCTCTTTCAAATGATGTCTTTCTTTCTAAGGCATCAGTGAACTATAGCATAAGTACTTGTAAATAATTCTGATGAGGCAATTTGTTGACACAGTTTTTATCATTGTTCAGAACAGCATCTTGCTTCATCTTCCATTAGATTCTCATTTAGGAACTGCCTAAAATTAAACATTAACTGTGTTCACAAAACTGTAAGCTCTCCAACACTCAGGCTCACTGGGATCTTTAGATGACTACCTGTGGATCTGTCTTGCAGTGACTTATGTTAAGAAAGTCTAGGAGGGCTCTATTGTGGAAATGAACTATTCCTACAAACAAGCTTGACATGCAGTTATTCTTAGCATAGTTAATTTAAATTTTAGACTTACAAAGAAGCAGAGAAAACCTGTGACTAACATAGAGGGAAAGGAAAGTTGATGGGTCTCATATTTTTGTAGTGAGATGCCTTTGAAACATAAGGACATGGTCCAGGATCTTTCAAATATCAAGCTGTGACACTCAGATCTGAAAGATATATGAAAGCAAAAGTTTAATGTTTAAACTCTGAGGAGGAGTTTTAGAGTCTCAATGGAAGTCCTTCGGATGGTGGTGTTCTGGTGAGCATGTAACAAGTCGAGAGAAAGAAAAAGCTCAGTTCAGTTTACAGCTCTAAGTTGTGCCAGTATGGGATGACTTTCACATTTTTATATGGCGTGTGAGTAAGGTCAGAGGACAGTTTGTGGGAATCAGTTCTCTCCTTCTGCTATATTGGTGCCAAGTATTGAATTCAGGCTGTCAGCCATGGCAGCAGGTGACTTTACCCACTGAGCTATCCTGCCCATCCAACTTTCACTTTTAAAATAACCAAGACCACAGGATCAGAAACTGATCTCTCTGAAACTCAGAATTACCACCTACTGTACGCCTTCGGCAAAGATATTTTATCTAATTCTTTATTTTTTTTCTTGGTAGCTTGGCAGTGGTGGTGAATACCTTAAATCTCAGCTCTTGGAAGGCAGAGACAGTCAGATCTGAGTTCAAGACCAGCCTAGTATATAGATCCTGTTCCTAAACAACCAGGGAAACACAGAAAACCCTACCTTAAAAAATTATAAATATTTGGAATGTAGGACATGTTTTTGAGATATATATTTAGGTTGCTAAGTGAACCTAACATATATATGAATTGCCTCACATAATTGTTTGGGATGCAAATATTTAAATTCTAGCCATTATCAAATATTTAATACACTATTTTCTGCTACAATCCCCATGTTGTATAAAAAGTAGTTTTATGAAACTCCCTGCTTTAATCTCAAGGAAATGCTGTACCCTCCCTGCACTCTTTGTAATCATATTCTGTTTCTATGAGATCAATATTTTCAGGCCTAATTGATTTATTGGTAAGATTGTAGAATATCAGAATCATTTAGCAAACCATGTGATTATTTAAAATATAATAAATGTGAACATATCTGGCATATAAATAGACTATAAATTGTTTTCAGTTTGGTTTCTGTATTACTCCTTTTTTAATTTCTGTCCTCAGAAATGTGTAATGAGGTCAGAAGGTGTTGTATAATTAGGAAAGAGATTACTATGACTACAGTGTTTATACACTGGTGCAGCCACCTTAATGATTCCATTATGTGGGAGCGACAGTTCTGGGGACATGCAGACACTTGGAAAGAATGTCATACCAAAATTTGCTTTCCTTTCTACCAGAAAACATGGTCTTTGTTCAACGGAAATGAAATTGATGAGTGATTATACATGGATGACATAAGGTCATACAAATTATCACTCAAGACACTAAAACATTTGGAAAAGAAGAATAATATGATAATAAATATGCTTTCCTACAGTTATGACTTTTTCTAATTAAACCACTGATGCCTACGGACTCTGAAGAACTGTCCTTGACATTGCATATTTGGTGTCCTGGCAGCAAGACACCTTATTAAAGCAAGAATTATGTCTTGCTTTTATTCTCCTAGCTACAATGTCCTAGAGAAAGTATGATGTTCTTTCTAATATAGAAAACATAGTTGGTCTGGGTAATTATTTCAAGTTTTCATTAAAGAATATATTAACCTAAGTGCTATGAAATACACTACTTTTTCAGCCCTATTTGTAGGGCTGGAATTTGAAACATGACAAAAAGGCATGATTTCAAAAAAGGTTAAATTTACCAACAAGTGATCATAACCAAGAATGGGGTCTTGACGAGAGTGACTAGGATGAATAGCACTTCCCTGTATTTGTTATTATTAAAGTCACCAATGTCCTCCAAGCAATCATTAGCTTTTACCCTACATTACCCCTGGCAGCTTTTGAATATTGTTTCCTGAAACAATTTCTTAAATTCTTTCCAATGAGTTTCTATGACAAAGCGCTCTCAATCTTACTGACATTTAAAACTCAAAACTCTTGTTCTCATACTTTATATAACTTGATTTCATAATTGTGGTAGCTGGAGACCAGTGGGGTGTGGTATAGCAAGAGAGTGGAAGACTGATGAAGCCAACTGTCCTTAACCTAATGTTAGCATTTGTCATCATCTTACTTTTCCATTTCCAACTTCATATCTAGACTATATGCATTTGTGATTCAGACCCTTCTCAATGTAGAACTTCTTAGCAATAGCATCCAAAACAAAATTTTCCAAGAGTCTCTTTAGATTTTGAAGCATTAATCTCATTAATCTTTATCAACAAAAAATTCTGAGTCAAATGTTGGGGGGAAAACCTGAAAGATCAGAGAATGGCTACATCTTCGTTTCTTCCATCCCAAAGACTAAGCCATTCTGTCAGCCAAGCTTACCACTTCCTGTCTCCTCTCTCTACAGTCCTGCACTTGACAAATTCATAGAAAATACTCCATTATCTATCCTATCTTGGTGACTCCAAAGTGTTGTACCAATTCACTTTTTATCCTAACTTGTATTACCAACCCAAAACTATCTTTTTATGCCTTTCCACCTTATTCAGTTTATACATCTTTTTTTGGCGGGGGGAGTCTTTTCTGAATTTGGTAACAAGTAAAACTGTAACTATCTAGTCCTCAACTTTACCAGAGACCTTAGAAGGAAATAATATTACCTGAGTGAACAGGATGTGCAGAGCAAACAACTTTTAAAACTAAGAAGTGGCTGAAACAGCTGGCTGCTTGGACAGACACCCAAAGTTCCTCTGTAACACTGGGACATCCATCTTCAGCCTACAGGCCTAGAATCTTTAACAGAGTTTTCTGTGAAGCGGGATCTTTGAAGAACTGACTTGCTTTGTCTTGACAAAGTTTGGCAGCCACATTTTTGTGTGTCCTGCCCATCCAATTTGGAAAGCATACTGTCTGCAGTCAGGGCAAGGGCAGTTTCTTGCCCAGTGGCTAAGTTTTGCCACAAAGAAAGTAACTCCTAATGGACTTTCTTTGGTGACCATCATCTTCTCTGAAGCAGATTAGTGCTGCCAGGAACAGACAAGTCTTATTGTCATAAAAATCTTATGTTATTAAAACATATTAAATGCCATATTCTGTAGGTCTCTGGAAGGCTTGAAGAAAATCTATCTAAAATATATCTCTGTTTTACCTTGAAAATATACCTAACATTGGCCAGAGAGCCATGCTGGGATGGGATCAATTTATTTCCTAGCCAGGGACCAAAGGCTGGAGAGGGGCGGGGAACAGATTCGTGGACCCGCTGGGGTGGAGGAGAGTAGTTAATTAAAAAGTCATCAGCTTGTTAGCTGGGATTAAAGGTGTGCACCACAACCGCCCAGCATTTTAATATTTTATTCCACAAAGTAGAAGTGTCCTGATGCTTCCGCAGTAGTTTGGGTTTGTAGATGAGGCAAAGCTAAAAATAGAAAGAAAAAAAAACTAACATATTTGTACTGAACTATCTTCTTATAAACCAAGGACTGGGAGCCAGACCACTGGGACTGTTACAGATTAGTTGACACCAGATTAGGCTTCTTTTGTGTGAAGTTTAAATCGAGAAAACTTAATTATCATGCCAAGAAGCTGCCTTGTTTGGGAAATTTGGCCATCATCTTTGTAATTCTGATTTCTCGGGAGCTCATATAAACAGATTACTATCTGCTTGGTAAAGTGGAGTTGAGCATGGATAACTATACCTTTATTTTTAGCCTAGCCTTTTGGAGCACAGTATAAGAAGCTTAATCTAAAACAATGACTCCCTTAAGTTTTGTTTAATAATTTATCTTGAACTGAGAGATAATAATATTTGCACAATCTTTCCACTTAAAATGATAGCATTTTGTTTTGCAACAAAAGGAATTTGGTTGCAAAATTATTTTGTAAATGCAAATGCATTATTAGACCAGTTGGACATTATGAGTCTGTTTCTTTACCGAACTTTCAAATAGTCAAATGTGTGTATTTGTGCATGAATATACACATGTGTACAGAGAGAAAGAAAGAGAGAGAGAGAGAGAGAGAGAGAGAGAGAGAGAGAGAGAGAGAGAGAGAATGAAGTGTGATAAATTACATCAAGAGGTCCAGGATGTTGACCTTTACTAATTCCTACATTTCCCAACACATAAGACAAACACCATTCTTGCTAATTTGGTGGTCTTGTGTTTGAGTGCTCTCAAGAGCACGGTTACTATATTTAATGTGATAGCTTTTTGAATCACCATTTATCATTAATATTCAGTTATGTTTCACATTCCTGAAAGCTGAGGAATATAATTCTGTATAATGATATAGTCACTAAAAAAATTGTTTGATATGGACAAGGACTACTGACTGATTATAAACAAGGAGGTAATAGAAAATCTACACACTACAAAAAAAAAATCAAGTCTTCATTCTAACTGCATTCTAAAATGCCTACACACAAAGATTTGCATGTTAACTAGCAAAGCTTTATGAATCCCCAACGCTGTACCAGTTGAGAAGGCTTTGCTTGCTACAGTGATGAGGGCTCTGGTTATGAATGTGAACTAAGCCATGCCTTTTGCAGCATTCTACACAATGAAAATCATTATAGACAGTGCATTATAGACAGAGCACAACTTGTCCTCTATGGCTAGTAATTTTTCTAGTGATGTTACACTCAGTGACATGCAGAAAGTTTAACCATAAAAGTTAAATAAAACAAAAGATAAGGTTGCCAACATCTTTAAGCGTGTGTTAAAATTCTTATCACTCACTGACTTTGCAAATGCTGCCTTGGTACTGTTGCTCAAGTTACTGATGCATGCTAAATAAAGCACAGCTCTGTCAAATCCAGGAGTTGAGAGAAAGGTATTCATTGTCTGAGATGGAACTGCCAAGCACAAAACTCACTGGAACCTTCAGAAATGGCACTCTATTTTTCTAGGACTCCTAAAAACCAGCATTAAAAGGAATAGGAAGAACCCTTGTGGTTTATTCTTGGTTGTGTTCAAGAAATCCACTAATGTAGTGAAGCTCTGGGACCACTGCTTGTATTAGTTGCTGCTCATTTGAAGAGCTCTCAAAGATAGATACTGGTGAAGATATCAAGCATCCCAGTGAATGAGTGGTGATGCTGTGAAGAACTGTATTTAATTTATATCTGGAAAAACCTTCTAGTGTGGCTTTTTTACTGATGTTATCAGTGTAAAAAGATAGAGTTTGTGATATGAACATCAAAGTAGTTTTCCCTCCATTGCTATTGGTTTATCTTACATGGGTTTAAGCAATCACATCCACAATATTCCGGGCAAATGTGGTTGTATTATATGCTCACAGCCTCTTTCCTTGTCATGGTGCCATAAACATAACTATTTAAAGTATAACAGTTATTCCTATAGCATTATATGAAGATAATAGCAAAAAGGTAGATGATAGGTAGATAGATGATAAATAGAGGATGGATGGATGGATGGATAGATGGATGGATAGATGGATGGATGGATTTAGTACTAGGTACTGTGATTTAAAGGTGATTTTAAGTACACCACAGGAAATGCATAGGTTATAGGCAAACCTGACACTACTTTAAATAAAAAAATTTGATTGTTCGTGGATATTGATATGTTCTGTGAATCTTGAACAAAACCCTTTGGATGCTAATAAATAAAAGTAATTCTTCCACACCAGACTGAAGGGCGAGAGACAGTTGATACACTCGGTGCATCACTGTTTGACATAGCAAAGTGGTACATTTCTCACACATATGGAAAACCTAGAAATATACCTATATCTGACCCTCCTGGCAAGTATCCCACCAAGGGAGGACGCATCTTTATCAACAGGGGAACTGGAAAGAAAAAGGAAAATAGAGAGTGATGATGACTTAGATCTGAGTATCTTCTTAGAGACATTAATCCACAGACTGAACCTCTGAGTGAGCTCCTCTGATGCCACGTCTCAGTTCTCCACATTTCTTCTCTGTCTCTACCTCTATGTTACTCTGCTTTTCTGTTTATGTGCCCCACAGGCACATCCAGTCTATAGACAAATCTTTATTCAGTGAGAATAAAGCCTGGAGCACATTTCAGGAGACAGTTATCTTCGGGTTGTGCAAGTTCTTCCTTAAACTTTGTCCTTGAGCCAAGAATTTTCATTGCCCTCAGCAGGCATCAGCAGGCATCAGCACACCTGGGCAAACTTACACCCCATCCCTTAAGCTCTTTAGGAACTTGACCAACTTCAACAACTCACACTTTATGAACTTATGAATTTGTGTATTAGCTACTTCTCATTTTATAAACTTGGGCCTGAGCTTCCAGGAAAAAGACCCTTCCACAGCCTCTTACTTGTGAAACAATAGAGTTGACTCCCACATTTGACTCCTGTAAATAGCTCAGTGAATTGTCTTAGGTACATACTATTTTATTTCATTAAATTACTCTGTAAATAAAAAAAATATACTTACCAGTCAAATGACATGAAAATTTTGGGAATAAGTTGCATCCTGAGAAGTTTTAAACTTTAATTGATATGGTTTTGTTTGTTTTCCTAAAATCTAATACGTGTACATGTGCTTGAATTTTTAATCTAACTGGTACAATATTTTATGATTGATTAACTTGATTCTTGAATATAGGTGTATTTATGACAATAGTAGTATCTTCTGCTTTTTTATAAACAAAATTAAACCTGTTTGTATAGATCTTCTACATTCATGGGGAAAGGCTAGAAGAATTTAACTATTATAATCATGTTAGTTATTCTACCATTCATTTTCTCTTCTTTTTTAGCCACTCAGCAGTATCATCGTGCTGCAATTTCTTTTTAAAATTAGTATTAAATATACATTATTACCACATCACATTCTCCCCCTTCCAATTCTTCTCATACCCTTCATTATTTCTCAACTTCATTTCTCCATATATAAAATACAGATAGATACATAGATATATAGATGATGATAGATAGATAGATAGATAGATAGATAGATAGATAGATAGATAGATAGATAGATTGATTGATTGAAAACCTGCTGAGTCTATGCATCTATTTAGGTTGTCTTCCTATATATGTGTGCTTAGGAATGGTCACTTTGGATTGGATAACCTATTTAAGAATGACTAAGATTTATAGACTTGAAAATTTGTGGTATTTATTATCCTACTTAGGCTTTGTGAAGTTTGTTCACATATTAACTCAGGTTACTTCAAATTTAACTCAAATTATACTGAGTGTGACCAAGTCAAGATTCATTGTAAGCATTTATGATTGTGGGAAATCAACCAATTGTCCTACAATTAAAGATAATATCCATGATTCTTTCCCTTTTATGATTTTTTCAATGTTTCATTTTAAAGGGTGTGTATTTATGAGAAAAAAGAAGGAGCAACAATTTATTGTGAATGGAAAATCTTTAGAAGAATAGTAAGGAAAATTTTTTTCTTGTTTCTTTTTAGGGGGAGCTGAGTTGAAATGGAATTGAACTATAAGCAGATCACTAACTTCTCACAAGATCAGGAAGTGAAGTGAGAATGAAAACCAAAAGTTGAACATATCACTCCACGGTAAGCATTTTCAGAACGAAATCAGAGAGAAACGAATAAAGTAAGAGTTAGTGAAAATTAAAAAAAAAAAAAATACACTATAGTGGATCAGGAAACCAAAACAAAGTGATGAGGAAGAAGTTAGAAGTGCTGTGAGTCCTGCTCACAGTGACAAACAATGCTATTCACTAATAGCTTCTGTTAAAACAAAATAACATAAATACTTTATTCTGATCCTAACATGACTGATAAAATATTCAAATTACATTGGATGATATGTTCCACTGTGAAAGATGTTCTTTGGACTTGTAATAAAAAAAAATCACAGAACAAAACAAAGTCATAATCCTATGTTTTATCAATCACATGGGTAGAAGCTGATAGGTGGGCAACTACAAGATGGAGAAGTCTCTTCTCCTGGTCTCAGAAGCAGTCCGTGGCTGATGGCACTCACAGAACTTAGAGATCGTCTGGATTTAGTGATACATTCCAGGAAGTTTACACAATATTCTCAAGAATGGTAAACCAGACACAGCTGTTGGGGAGACGAACAATGAGCAAGATCAGATTGTTTTGAATCTCTACTCACAACATTTCTTCATAACTGTGGTGTTCTGCTGTAGGGTCTGTAGCGTCTTTGATACAAATGCTAGAGGCTAATAAAGCTCACTGATATTTTCCCAGGATGCAAAAACACTGAATTCTATCCCAAGAACAGCCAAAGAAAGACAAGCCAGACAAACAAGTTCTTACATTTAAAATGTTATAAAGGAGCTGGAGAGACCGCCCAGCAGTTAAGAGTGCTTGCTACTCTACTCGTACAGAGGACAAGAATATTGTCTCCAAGACCCATATCAGATGGCTCACAACTGCCTGTAACTCCAGATTTAGCATTTTCAGAGGCAAACACCTGCACACATGTGGCGCGCGCACACACACACACACACACACACACTTAAAAACCAATCTTAAGAGAGTTTTTTAAATGATATATGAAAATGTGCTTTATATAACAATGGTGGCTAGTATCTATAATCCCAGGATCTGGAAGGTTGAAACAAAAGGATCCCCTTGAGTTTAAAACCCTCTAGGGCTAGAAAGTGAGTCTAGGCAAGCCTGAGCTGCAGAAGGAGACCCTGCCTCCAAAAGAAAGAAGATGATGATGTAGATGGGGCTCCTTCCAAGAAATGCAGCTTACTGTTCATCAATGTCAGTAATCTTTAACAGTGAAAAGAAATATGTCACCGGAAACCTACTAGAAGAAAACGAGGGAGAAACTTGGAAATGTGGCTATGGGAACATTTGAGTGAGTGTATATAAACTAAAGAATGTGTGTATTACATGAAATGTTTGCAGATGAAAAGTGGCATAGCATACTGTGTGAGGAAGCTAACTTATAGAATTTTAAATTTGAGGGTCTCATCAATAATAATCATTATTTAGAAAATCTAGTTTGTCATTATTTCAAAAAACAATAGTTAGCCTTGGTTGAATGAAAACTCAATCATAGCTCATATCTTCACATGACTTTTCAGAGTAGTATGTTAAACACAACTATTGCATGTGTTGCTCTCAGTGCCTGCTGCTGGCAAGGAGATGATTCATAGTATATCTGTGTGATTTGCAGCCTGTCCAATCTGTTTACTTTGCTTGTGATTCTCTACGTGCATATGAAGTCTAGTTGTATGCTACTTCCTTAGCTTGGGAAAACAGGTCAGGAGTCCTACTGTTCTTGCTCAGGTATCAAAATAGTTCTATTAGACCCCTGCTGGATGGTGTTACTCAAATCAAATTAGCTTTTTAGTGTCTGTTGTGCTTATTAGCAAAATGGTGAAGATAATATTTACCTACCAAACCACAGGTAGTTGTTTGGATCCGTTGAATATTGCTTTATAAAGGAAGTTTTATGTATATGCATATTGCTGTTATTTATTTCATTGTTGTTGTTTGAGACAAGATCTCACAACATAGCTCAGGATAGCCTGGAACTCAGTATGTCACCTTCACCTAGGCTGACCTAGAGGTTGGGATCAGAGTTTGTGCCATCACATCCAGATTTATTCACTTTATTATGTTTTAAGCAGTGCTTACTAATATAAGGGTCACAGATGTGCCTGGTTAAAATAAATGTAGCACAAAACAAAACCAAATTATGAAGTTCAGAACACGGCTGCTAGAAAGGTTGTAGAGCAGGTTGGTCAGGATGGATGGGAGATAAGAGTGGGTGAAGGAGAGAATAAAGAGAGTATATAATATACGTGTTTGAAATTTTCAAATAACAAAATTTAATTGATACAAGTATACCCTTAGAATTGTGCTGTCCTAAACATGCTTGAATGTATATGTATATAGCAAAAGCTCCTATTACAGTTAATTGACATTTACCCAAGTGCATGGCCATATTCTGCTGTCTGAAAAAATGTCTTCAACAACTTCCACTGTCATAGGTCTCTCTATACTAGATTTGGAAAAGCCCAGTGGTTCTCATTCTCCATGAACTTATTTATAGACGGCTTTCTTTTTGTAGTGCATTGGTCCTCATTATGTCAGAAGATGCTATTTCTGACTCTAGACTCTCCTGTGCAGTCGAATTCTCAGCTTACTTATTTCTGAAGACCTCTGCACGTGAGACACTTCAGTTCATCTTCCACTCTCTGCCCCTATTCTCCACAATGAACTTTTCCTAATTGGACTTACCACTAAAACACAAAAATGGAAAAGTCCATGAGATTTATACATCCAGCCCTTAATCTGCCAAACTAGATACCAAACTATGGAGTTTCATTTGTATGTCTCACCAAGACATCAAAATAAATATGTACCAAATCAGCTTCTCCATCTTCCAACTCCTTCCTGCTCAAATGTAAGTTCAATGTTTATTACCTGTGTCTCAGTTTCTTGGACTTTCAACCCATCAGCAAGTTCTATTGGTGTTGCACCAATGTGCATGCCTCATCATCTTTATAAAATATCTAACTGGATCTCTGACCACTATTTCAATTTCATCTCATGAAACACACATATGTTTTATTGTGGAGGATATCCCTCTAATAAATCATATTTATCTTTAAATCTACTGTCACTCTCTTACTAGTAAGGTATTGTTTTTGTTTTTGTTTTTGTTTTTGTTTTTGTTTTTTTCAGATTCACACCTAGATCAGTGTAACTATATACAGAAAACACCCAATAATAGTGGGAAATGAATAAATGTATACCTTTCATAAAATTCCTTGTGGAGAAACAGGTCTGGAATCTGTTGGGAATCAGACTGGTAACTGTGTATGGCCATCAGTACCCTAGTTGAGGAAATGGATACAGGTGTGTTTTTGTAAACAGATTGTTTGTGAAATACACTCTTTGTCCTTGTTTTTTACTACAAATACTCAGCTACATTGATTTAAATAAGCCATTTTGCCTGTTGTCAACTAAAGTTAGCTGTTTAGGAATAAATGCTTTGGTCAACAAAGCAAGGCAGTGCCTTTGTTTCCCTTTTGGGCTGTCCATCTCTTGCTACTCCTCTGAGATCCTTCACTTGCAAATAATTTTTGCTTCCTCCTACAGTGGAACAATGATGATATGATAGTGAAAATAATAGGTATCACTATGTCAACTTATTTCAAATTGTGTCATACATAGCAAGAGCAAGTAAAAAACTGTCACAATAGATAGGCTATTGCCTCTTATTTGTCCTAACAACTCTTTGACAATAGCCATAAGAAATAGACTCTCTAGTGTGATTTCCCTTTCTCACTGGAAAAGTAGAATACCTTTCAGAACTGTTTGATATATTTAAATGTTCTTAAATTGTAATTCTCAGAGATGATCTGACCTCATAGATCATCAATTTGTAGCACAACCTATTCTAGGCCCTACAACAAACTAATATAACTAATATATATGACCATTATATATGTCTGTGTATACACACACACACACACATACATACATACATATATACATACATATATATAATAAGTAATATTTGTGGCACCTCCCTACTGCATCTAATAGTTATTAAAATGTATCTCATTATTTCCAGATAAGATTTAATCTCATGGAAGTTGCTCCTCCTTTCATATTTTCTATGCAGTTGACATCTCCTCCTTGCATCCATTCTTTCATGCCAGGAAGAGTCACTCCTTAATGCCTGCTTTGCTTCATGTCATATATCAAATGAGTCACCACATGCTCTCGGTGCTGCATACAGAATATCTCTGGCATCTAATCTCCATGCTTTAGCATCATAGCCTTGCTTGCAGAATGAGGAGTTTTAGCCTCTAAGAGGTACAGTGACTTGATGTCTGACTACATGCTCCTCTGACATAAAGCCAGAGAATGGTCAGCCCTTGTCTCTGGAAGGTGGTAGGAACTGGAGAGGATCATCTTGCTGCTGTATACTGGGCCAAAGAGCAGCTACTTGCAGTAAGAGATGCAAGCAAAAGAGAATCAGCTTTGATGCTGGGAAGGCACAGCTTCAGGCTCCTTCTTGTTTGTTCCGTAGCATGACACTGGGGTCGGGGAGTTCACATTTGACTTTGAGGTGATAATTCAAATGGCATGGAGTGGTTGTGGAGATTAAATAAGGTCATATGTCCTAAAAGGTGCTGACCTGTCTGGATGCTCACCAAAACAGTGTCCTTCTCACATTCTTGTAGACACCATCAAATGCAACTCAGAATCATGCATGTTCTCCTAGCCCACTGGCATTATCATTGTGCAGGGACCAGGAATTCCTATTTTCTCAAACAGTACAGGGAAACCTGGATGAGGCTTTGTACTGTGTCTTAGGGTGTATGTTTGTCTCTATGGTTCCCCAGATCCAAATTATCCAATCCTATACACCACTTGCTTTGAGTTATTTTTATTCAACAACTCCCCTTGAGTTATAACTAAAACTAAAGACTTGTTTCTTATTTACCTTTCCCCTCTCTGCCTTCTCTTTCTATTGTTAAATCAGCTGTATCTATACATTGAGATGATAAATAGGTAGATGGACAGACAGATAGATGACAGGCAAACAGATGGACAGACAGACAGATGGGCAGATAAAAAGACAGATACTTATTCTTTTCTCCTATATGCTTCATTGATCTTCTCATACAGTTCCCAATGCCCTGCACTGTCAGTTGCTTTAATTAGAATGCTTTTCCTCGCTTGCAATTCCAGTAAATTCTCAGTATCTCTAAAAGAAGTCCTCTATAGGAACTGCCAAGCTTTCCTTCCTCTCCGGAAGTCTATGTTTCCGGGCTTAGTGTTCCCAGTGCATAATGACATGATTCTATAAGCATGTATCTTGTCTTCATACATCTGTCTTAGTATCTGCCACATAAATTCTCTGAATGGGTAACAGTATGCTTCAAGGTCCACAAGTAAGTAATAAATCATGGATGGTTTCATCATTATCCTTTTTGCCCTTAACTGTTTTTCTTTTTCTAGACAATCACAGTCTTATCTGAACTGTCTCTGTCACACTGTGTTATTGCTTTGTATTCTGCCTCACAAACAAATTTAATTTTATGCAAGCACTATTTTAATATAATTCTGATCACTGAGACTTAAAAACCTGGATGAATATATATATATATATATATATATATATATATATATATATATTCTGGATGAGCACTTGAATATATATATACTCTCATTTGCATGAAAATCACACTCTGTAATTGATATTTCAAGCTGAAAATTTTCAAATTCCTTGTGGAAAGAAAGGAATCAACTAAATTAATCATACTTTGCCAGTTTGTTGAATAAACTGGAAAGCAATCAATAACAATGTGAACAACTCACAAAATAAACATTTATAATTCCTTCCCAATATTCTTTTTTACCTTAAGTTGATGACCAAAACAAATAAATAAAAATGAATAGGTCCTACTATGATGGCACTGAGAGACTCCTTACATGTGAAAACATGAGGAACCTAAGCACATTTGACTTCTGCTGATATGTGGTATTTATATTTGGTACAACCAGGAAAAAAGCAGGCACTGATGATGCTTTCCACTCCTAGCACAACCACTGAGCTACTTCAGTCCACCTAGGATCAGCTCAGTAGTTAGAGCCTAGCTAGCTGGCTCTAACTAGGATCTGGAGAAGAGCTGGGGTTTCCTATGGTTCTGTCTGGGCAGAGGACAGTAAGTGACTGCTTTCCTTCCTAGTTTGTGTTATACCTTTATTACTCACATCATTAGAACAGTCTCATAACTTGCACCCATCTCACAATAGTTTTGAGGTATGGAGTATGTCTTTTCACTATGTAGTGAGATATCCACCCCACCCGCACCTGTTGCACTGACCATGCTCATTGGGGTGTTGGACAAGTGTGAGCATGACCTTGGGGAACTAGGTCTGGGGTCCTGAACCCCAGCACTCTTTCTTGCTTTCTGGTTGGAGACAGAGAGCATCAGGAGGCATCCTTGGGACGGGAACCTGCTGGCGGTCATCCGTTTCTGGTGTAAGTGATTTTTCCCTAAACATCCATCAGCCTATTTGTTTTCCCAGATTCTTATTTATCCATGATATCACTGTCTATCCGATACATAACTTTTCAAACCCCGACCTTGTTTAAAGAAAACAAAAAAGAAAAAAAATAAGCTGACAAAGTAGGGAATTTGTTCTTCCTGACAGGTTGAGCCTGGAGTGTCATTCAGGTTCTATTAGCTAAGCATAAAAATATATTACTATTATGCCCTGAGGAAGATAAGGGTATTTTTAGCTTCTTTACGTTGCTTTAAAGGAAGAATTTTTTAACAAATTCAGATTAAAGATAAATACAACTCTTAATTATCTGTAACAATGGAGAATAGAAAATTAGGATCTACAGATAATCCAAAATTCTATTTAGGGAGTATATTAAACATTTGCTCTGAATGACCTTCTTAACTTGGCTTAGAGTGGAGAATTAATTCTAGTTCTTTCTGTGATTTGTATTTATGGGAACTCTTCCATTAACAGTGGCCAATGAAGTAAACACTAAGTAGCAAGTACCTGAAGTATGTAACCAAAGATCAAAGGCTTGAATCATGTGCAAGGAAATCTTCATTTGGAATTTACTGTAGTCATAACCCCTGTAAAATAGAATGGAGTTTTGTGTATTCTGTGACTGAATCCACAATAAAGGTATGAAAAGTATTGCCTCTTGGGAAGCATCAAGCCATATCTTTGTCCGGCCCATTTCACATTCGGCATTACCAAGAACCCATATTAAAAAAAATAGTAGTATTAGAACGATAGATTTGGAGGTTTGGGGAGATGGCTCAGTGGGTAAAATGCTTGTTCTGTAAATAGGAGACCTAAGGTGAGAGGCCCAGCCTGTGTAAAAGACCAAGTCTGACAGCATGAGACAGTAATCCCAGGATGAGGAGGCAGCAGGAGGAGGAGCCAGGGAGGAGATGAGCTAGCCAGGCTAGCCAATCGGTGAACTTCAGCTTCAAAGGGAGAGCCTGTCTCAGAAAACAACAACAATAAAAATGAAGATAGTGGTGGTAGTGGTGATGATGATGAAGAATGGGGGGGAGGAGGAGGAGGAGGAGGAGGAGGAGGAGGAGGAGGAGGAGGAGGAGGAGGAGGAGGAGGAGGAGGAGGAGGAGGAGGAGGAGGAGGAGGAGGAGGAGGAGGAGGAGCGGGAGGAGGAGGAGGAGGAGGAGCGGGAGGAGGAGGAGGAGGAGGAGGAGGAGGAGGAGGAGGAGGAGGAGGAGGAGGAGGAGGAGGAGGAGGAGGAGGAGGAGGAGGAGGAGGAGGAGGAGGAGGAGGAGGAGGAGGAGGACATCAACCTGAGAGTGAAAAGGGACCAGGAAAGGATCATACAGTAACTGTGATAAGTATATACACGTACAAAAATACCATAATGAAGTCCATTACTTATAATCAATATACACTAATAAAGCTTCACTAAAAACCATCCTGAATACTGACTCAGAGCAAATATTCTGTTTTTTGTTATCTGCAAACTGCCATGACTGGGACTGGTGTCTGGAAACCGTTTCCGGGCTCTAGGGTTCTTTAGACTGTGAGGTCTCTGCAGCCGCAGCCATTTCAGCTGTCTGGGTGCATTCAGATGTGTGGATTTGGGCCTCTTGTTTAGAATTCTTAAGCTGAAAGGGGACCCATTTGTCTTTGTCTGCAATCTTCTTTTCTGGCCCCGCGTTGGTCTGTAATTTCACTACCGTTTCCGCTGGCAGAGCCTGCTTGCTTCCTTTGTGGGTTGTGTTCAGTCAAGGCATATAGGCCAGGGACTCCCTTTGGCCTCCCTTAAGTGCTAGGAACGTTCCCAAACTGAAAGTAGAAAAACAAAATCTGTATCTGTTGTCTTCGGGAAGCAATTTTACAAGTGCCGTCCCTGAGCCCGCCATATCAAAATAACCTCATCTACTTGTTCCAAAAGGGGCTGTAACTCTGAAGGCTCCAGGCCTTCAGAGTTACAGCCCCCAAGCTGGAACTAGAAACAAGATTTCAGCAAGCAATTCAAGTGATAACTCCTTATTATAAAGCGTTTTCAAACAGAGTCTTTTCTGCATTTTTAGGTAATTTATACTGGGGCACTGATTCTTAACTTTGTACTGAAGAAAGCATGCATTTCCATTCAACCACCAGTTTAGGATGTATATTTACATGTTTAATTTTGCTATCGATAAAGTAATTCCATCCTGTCTTCTAACTTTACCAATTGGCTGCTTTACTTGGGAGCATTACCTTGTTTTATACATGCCAAGAAGCCGCTCTAAAACAATAAATACACTTAATTGTTGCAAAGTTCATGATAGCCACCTTCCTCATTTATTTCAATGCATAAATCTAAAACAAGTACTATATATGGTCTAACTTCCACACCCATAAGATCTGCATGAGAATTCAACTGTAGACTGAAAATACTGCTTAAAAATTGCATCTGCTGTAGCCAAGCTTGGTGGTGCATACCCTTAATCCCAGCACTCAGAAGCCAGAGGCAAGAGGATCTCTGAGAGTTTGAGGCCAGCCTGGTCTACAGAGTGAGTTCCAGGACAGCCAGGGCTGTTACACAGAGAAACCTTGTCTTGAAAAATAAATTCAAATTTTAAAAAAATAAATGCATCTATAGCAAGGTGTGGTGACACATATCTTTATTCCTAGTATTCAGGAGATAGCAGCAGCCAGATCTCTGAGTTCTAGACTAGCCTGGCCTAACTAATGAGTTGTAGGCCAGCCAGAGGAAAGAGTTCAGACCATATCTCAATAAATAAACAAACAAACAAATAAATAAATAAACAAATAAATAAATAAATAAAATGCATCCATAGTAAATAATGTCATTCTTTAGGCAATAGTATATAACAACTATTTATAAAGCATTTACATTTTGTAAAATATTACAAGTACTCTAAAGATAATTAATATAGGAGGATATGTGTGGGTTATAGATGAGTATAATTATATTTATAGAAAAGACTAGCACAACCAAGAATTTTGGTATCTATTGGAACTGATCCTCTACTCTACATTTACCATGGGACATCTGTACTTGAATTTAAATCCCAAATTGGGATTCCTCTACAAATGCGACTGTCGATTCAGAACTGTGAGATGTCCTATTTATCTATATTACATACAAGGTTATGATGAATGGATATATAAAGATAAAATAGCCAAGAATCTCAAGACAGCAACTACCGAGCAAGTAAATCCAAACTGTGGGGCTTCTCTGAGTTTGATAACTCTAAATGTGCTTCCTGTGAAGCCAGCCTGCACATGACATACATAATGGAGTAGGATGCCTTCCCAAGTAAAAGGATTCATTGGAGCACGCACTTACACAGTTGTACATGGGAGCTAGTAATATCTGCCTTAAAAAGCTTCCAATTGGATGGAGGCATATCAGAATAAGCGAATCAAATCAGGCTCTGGAAGACAAATCTTTTCACTGTTTGTAGATTGGATAGTGCTACATAAAATCATGCATGACATGAAAGCAAAAGTAAAATGGGAACAGGGGACTAACGAGAAGGAAGAGAAGAAAGGGAATACAGCAAGAAGGGCACAGAAATAAACATGGTCAAAGTGTATTATGAACTTGTGTGTAAACATTGTTATGAAACCCAGTACTATATACAATGAATATATAACAATTATTCAAAGTGAATAAACACTAACAAAGTCTTGAAATCCCAGTAGACTTTGCAAAGGTAGCAATTATCAGTGTTCATCCTTCCAAGACTGAGCCAAGCAGAACTATTCCTATCATAAAAGACTAAATACCGTATTTAAATTGAACATAAATTGAACCATCAGACATAGTCATTCTGGTGCCTTGAAAGTATGTCTTTGCCAGAGCACTCACTAGCTTGCCTGTATACTCTCGTTCTGCACCTTGCAGAAATAGAAACAATACTCGGGGAGTTTTCAGAACCTCATTATTGCTTGTTCTGTTGCCTATGTAAAGGATCCTGGCTTGGTAATTTTCTGAGGCAAGCCCTAAACCCACACCAAATATATACAGAAACTTTTTAAAACCTATGGTTTCCCTAGAGGTCATCCCAGAGGTCAACACAGCAGTCTACCAGAAGAAAGGCAGTTTCTGCAGTTCCTGTCACTATAAGCAAAGCTTCTAAATGCATTCCCTGCAGATAAATATATTGACCATGTTGTCAGGTAATTAAGCTCTATGCTCAGTTTCCTTGAAGGGAAGTTGTGATTCTGGGCAACCATTTCACAGCTTGAAGAAAGAAGTCACTAACTGAACTCTGCTAACATAGAACTAAGTTTAGAAATAAATGAGAAGGAATCAGAATTCCAGTTGCAAGCTTAGGTTTTACTCATTGAAATGATGGTTATTTTTAATTAAGGATGAGTTTTCTGCATTTGCATTTTGCCTTGAGAGCGACATAATAATAGATCCTGCTAAAAAATGATCTCCCAGAAGATTTGATTTGCCTGTTCCTTGATCAATCTCAATTATTTACAAAATAATGTATCAACTACAAAAGGTTTGGTTTTTTATATTAATAAAACCTTGTCATTTCTTGTAAATAATAGAAGTAAAAAATAGAAGCAATTGTTCAAAGTGAACATATAGAATCCTTTAATATTTTAAGTTTAATTAGTTTGCAACTTGTTAAGGACTGGCATTTATAAGGATGCCAACATCTCCTACCAAACCATAACTCTAAGTTCTCTTGCTATGTCTATCCCATAGAAGACAACAGCCAGTACAAAAGAAATGTCTGACCTTCTACATACATACCTGAGAAAAACAATTTTATTATATGGATCAATTCCACCCTATAAAATCTACAACTAAAGGCCAAATGGCCTCAACTAGGTGTCGGGAAGAAAAAAAAATAGAACAAAACAAAGCCTTGGAGCTCATTTTTTTTCCTTTCGTGTTTATTTATTTTACATCCCAATTGCAGTTTCCCCTTTCTCCTCCTTGCATTTTCTCCCCTGCTCCCCTCTGTCCTCCCCCTCAAACCACTCCTCCATTTCTGTTCAGAAAGGGGCAGGTCTCCCAAGCGTATCAACAGAGCATAGCATATCAAGTTGTGGTAACACTAAGCACCTCCTCTTGTATTTAGGCTGGGCAAGGCAATCCAGTATGAGAAACAAGGTCTAGGGACAGCCCCCCACCCCATTGTTAGAAGTCCCGCAAGTTGACCAAGCTACACAACTGTCACATGTATGTAGAGGTCCTAGGTGAGTCCCATGCAGACTTCCAGTACCTCAGCATCTACTAATTCCTAGCCCCTAATTTTTCAGGGTTTGTTAGTTGATTGGCTGCTTGGGATTTTTGAGGCAATAGCTCTCTGTATAGGCCTGACTGTTCTAGAATTCAGCATGTAAACTGGGTTAGCCCAAACTCATAGAGATCTGCCTGCCTCTGCCACCCAAATGCTTGGATTAAAGGTACCACCTTGCCCAGCTTAACTTTTAAGTTGTTAATGCAGAATCACTACAATAAAACAATTTTTGCTAGATGAAAGTCACTCCAAATCAGAGGTATGTGTGACTAAGTTTTGTAATAAAAAACACTTTCAGGTTTATTATATTTATGAAGAATTCAGCATGACATGGGTTCCATAGCATAGATCACAATTCTATAGTAATTCCATAATTGAATAATCACTTCCAGTAGTAGTAAGTATAATAGATTCCAGGCAATCTATCAAATTATCTTGCTTTAAGAAAAAAGGAAAGGGATTTGACTTTGATAACTGAACAAGTCAAGAGTTCCAGAGTCTGGCTGGGAAGAAGGAAGGTTCAGAGGGAGAGGGAGAGGGTGGGAGAGAGGAGTCAGTGCAAATGCAATCATGGCACATTAAACATCTAAGGATATTGTCCAAAGTAAATCAATTTTAAAAAGTTTCAGAATCTCACACAATGATTAGTCTTCATCTCTGCTTCCATGTCAGTTTCATGATCAAACTTCCTTCTCTTTGCAGAAATATGGCAGTTTCCAGAAATCCAGGCTTCCCTAACACCTCCCATCACATCACAGGAGGGAGTAGGCTTTCCTGACATCTTCCCTTAAATCATAGCCCCCAGTTCTCTTTGAACTATAGTTTAGCAATGCCAAGAGAACAGAAACTTCTTTTCCAGCATAGAAAATAAAACCTTGCAGCTGAGCATCATTGAATCTACCTGATTGGTCAACTCAAGGAATGTTCATCACCCAGAAGCCAAGAGTGAAAGACCAGCCTCCCAGGGAAGAGGTTGAGGGGTCATCAGCTACCTGAGAGCAATTTAGGTGTGTCACTAGGCGGGAGGAAACTGAAGTACACAGGGAAAGATAATGACTTGGCCTCTGAAATGTAACAATAGAAAAAAAGGTGACTCTAAAAGGACCCAAATCCATTGATAATTTATCTTTAGATTATTATTCTTTTTGAAAGTATTTTACATGTTATCTCCTCAATTTTGCTTTTTGTTTTCTTTTAAAAATATTACAAATCTTTCAATTAAGTAATACTCAATTTTTATTAAATTACACTGAATAAGTTCACCTCTTTGACTTAAAGTAGATTAGATACTATTTTCTCACATTATCATTATCACTATTACAAAATAATTTTATCTTTAAACCATAACTGGTTTTGCATTTCTATTTGAGTACTGAGATTTTTATAACATTTATTTTGCCTATGTGAATGCTGTCTGGAAATACTTCTGGAAATTATTGAGCATTTATTTCCTTAAGAAAGAAAGAAAGAATTTACCTGAGATCTCAGGATTCAAACTGCAAAAAACATTCACTCAGTAAAGAATGAAGAGATATCCCTTGCCAAAGGAATCAATAAAGAAATATGATGTATATACACAATGAAGTGTTTTTCATCCAAAAAGTAATGAAGAATGAAATTATCTTCAGGAAAATGAAAACAATAGGGATAATCATAGTAATTTAATTAAGTCCCTCTTAGACAGATAACACATGTTATGTGTCCTAGATTTTACTTTTAAGGTTGTATTTCAATTATAACTCTTCTTCCTTCCCTTCCCTCCCTTCAAGCTCTCCCATTCACCCCTCCTTGTTCTGCTTTAGATTCATAGCCTCTCCTTCCATCAATTGTTCTTGTATGCATGTGTATTTGTACGTACATCTATACTCCCAAATATAACCTGTTGAGTCTATGCAATGCTTCTTGTATGTATGTTTTCAAGGCTGACCATTCGGCACAAAACCAACTGGTGTTCTCCTCCCTGGAGAAGACTATCTCTCCAGTTCCCAGCTTTCTTCAGTTCTATAGTTCTTGGTGTAGGGTTGAGGACTCATAGACTTTTCTCCATCCTGCTTGGCGTGTTTGCTGGTGTCCTCTTTGTTTGGCTCATGTTTTGGCAATCAGGTTGGTGGGATGTTACTAGAATTTTTCCTTTCTGTTATCGCTAATAATCCTTGTTTCATACATTTAGTGCCTTTTTTTATTTTTTCTGAAAAGTTTGTAATTTGAATGTCTGCTTGCTTAATATTGTCACTTCAGTCTTGAATACTTTCTTAATTATTTTTAATTTTTTTAATTTCTTAAAATACAACCTTGCTGGTTTTCTTTAGCATGCATTGTCCATCAAATCTGATATCTGAAGAATTGTTATTGCTCCATTGATCTTTGATCTTTGGCTCAATTTTATAGCACAACTGATCCTAGATATAGATATAGATATAGATATAGATATAGATATAGATATAGATATAGATATAGATATACATAAAGTACTGCTTGTTAAAGAAACCTTCCTTTAGTAATTATATTTTGTATATTCACTTTATGGTTGTTAGACAGTTGTTTGTTTTAGGTGTTTTAAACAACAATAACTTAAGACTTTTCACCCAGGTTGTAATTTTCTTCAAAAATGCATTATTTAGTTATTCATATTTTTATATTCTTCATTGGTTTAATTTTTCATACTATGGCATGATTTAAACAATAGCCAAATAATGTCTCTTTTCTTAGTCATATTTATTAATGTTTTATGTTCTTTGATTTTTACTTTTAAAAGTCACGTTTGGCATTCATTCTTCATTTCTAAAACTTTTTCTCCATTTATTTTATCTTTTATTTTTACTGACTATTTGTCTTATCATTTTTTTAACATTCATCATTCTTTAGTTTTTTTCAACCCAGTAAACATGGCTTTATCTTTCCTCTGGGTACAATTTTTAATTTTGTTTTGTGTTTGGTTTCTTTTCAGTCTGGATTTTCCTTCATTTTCATGCAAAGGGTTAAATAACTCATTAATTCCACTTTTGTCTAAGTAATCTTCAATAGCAACTTTTACATTCTAAGCAGTAAAGATTTGAAAACCCAATTTTCACAACCATTTTTATTTACAGTCAGAAAAATAAGCATTTATTTGAAAAAAATAGGTGTCATTTTTCCTCCTGGAATTATACTCATTAATTAGTCAATTATTCCACTACTTAACTTGCCATTCAACCATCAGTTGATTTTCTTACAGAGACACACACACATATACCAAAGAAACAAAGTCTATCTTGGTTCCTGAATTATTATTTTTTTGGCACAGCTCTCTCTATATCTCTCCCTTTCTCCTCCATGCCCACCCTTTTCTATAATATGTTCTTATTTTCTCTCAGGTATCAGCAGGTTCCTGTTCAACCTGCTGGATTCCTTACACACTGAAATCCCACATGAATGCTTGACAAGCAGGTCAGTCTTGCACAGCATTGCATCAGCAGTTTGGCAGTCAGCTTGAGTTTCTGCGCAACATCTAGACATGGCTGTCTCTTCTTCAGGAAGATTGCCTATTCTTAGGCACAGAGGTCACTGCTTAGCATCCTTTTGGCTCTCTGTGCAAACAAAAACTTAGAAATCAGATTATTTCTTAATTTTAAAGTTGTTCTTCAGTTCAGGGTCACTGATACATCAAGCCCTTCTAGAATCATTCTAATCACATCTTTACTCCAGACACCTAAGACCTTCTCCAGAAAAAGCAAGTGATCCACTATACATAGTCAGAGTTGGGGATCGAGAAAAGAGAGTGAATCTCTTTTGATAGTCAGAGTCGAAGGAAACTAGAGTGTATTAGACTCTCACATTTCTATAAGTATCTTTTCCATCCATTGTGTCAATTACAACCAAGGTATCATTTTTAAAATTAGGAATGAGGACTAGCATGTATACTAAGGATGTTTCCTTACTCAATATTCAATTTTACTAGAAACCTACAACTGCTCCAAAAGTAAATTGCACCTGCTTTAAGGAGAAATGGAGAAGCATATTTGAGCATGATTGAAAACTAAAGACATCCTACAATTAATTGATCTGTATAACACAGATTTATATCTGTCCTTTGTGACATACACAAAACTGCTTTCAGCAAAGAATTGCTTCAGTTACCAACTAAAAGACAAATCTCCAATCAATTGCTATTATTAAACCAAAAAGCACATTTAAAAAAAATATTAATAATATGCAACTAACCACTTTTTCCCTAAATTTGTGCAGTATGAATATTTGTATTTAGACAGATGTTATATAGGGGAAAATTATTCTGGCTCCATCTCTCCAAGTATAGAATGGAAGCCCCATAAACTGCTCTTGTGGAATTCAGTCTATGTCTCCACAGAGCTCTTATCCTGCAAAGGTCTCCAGACAAAGTCCCAAGGCTGATGCATCGGTTTCCATGGATTCTGACTCTGATAGAAGTACAGTCCCTGTTACCCTTGTGTTTTGCCACACTCATTAACATTTTTATGACTTACCCAGTATTTCATGATATTGCTCTATTGGGAACTATTTTATGAAATGAAGCAATTATTTCCCCCATGCTAACTCTTATTTCTTGAAGAGAATAATTAATATTAGACTGGAGACAAGAAAATTGTGGATTATCAGAAAACAACAAAAAAACATAAAACAACAACAACAAAAAAAAACCCCAACAAGTCCCTTGATATAGGGCCAAATTAAAATGTTTCCAGTAAAGGGAGAAAAATCCAAAACAAGTATTCTGGTTATAAAAAAAAGAATGGATAAAAATGACCAAGTAACTATAATTCTTACAAATGCTGACTATGGCAGATAAGTACAATCTTTAAAATTAACATTTTCCTAACAAAACTCAAAAAAAAGGTCATTATGTATAACAACTACCCTCTAAAAGAAAAAATTACCCAAATGCTGGTTTCTTGTTGTTGTTGTTGTTGCTGCTGCTGCTGTTGCTGCTGTTGTTTTGTTTTGTTTTTCATTCTAATAGACAGACCAAGCACAGAAAAGTGTGGAATCATTGTGAAGAAGGTATTTTGATGTCTTTTAAATGTCTATTCCATTTCAAACCCAGAATCCCTTAAAGCCTTCCAGAATGCTAAACAGAGTAAGAGTTAGCTATGAAGTACTGGAGTGAGGTGGGTTTTCTGTAAATCTTGACCCTGTTTGTTCAAAACTTTGTCAGCTGCTCCATTGTCCCTGGAATGGTGTCACTCTGGGTTCCTTTGAAGGCACAGCCATGCCTTATTTGCCAGTGACTCCCAAATGGTACCCTCAAAGCCTAGTATACCTTTTGAATTCCAAATCTACCTATCAAGTGTTGTCTCATGCTTAGTGAATGGCTCAAGGAAAACTATTCCTCTAGGACTGGAGAGATGGTTCTGCCGTTAAGAGTACTCGCTGCCCTTCCAGGGAACATGAGTCCAGATCGCAGAACCCATGTTTGAGGTATCACAGCCACTTGTAACTGCAACGTTAGGGGTTCTGAGATGCTCTTCCAACATCCACCATCATCCACATGCATGACACGCAGAGAGACAGACAGATAGACAGAGAAAGACATACATACAAATTAAGATTAAATTTTAAAGATTTTATGTATATGCGTGTTTTGTCTGCATGTATGCACACCAGAAGGGATGGTTGTGCCAACATGAAGGTATTAGGAATTGAACCCAGGACCATTTTCATTAAAAGGTCATGGTAAAGGATATAGTCAAGAAAATAAAATTTTAGGAGCTGGAAAGACAGCTCAGAGGTTAAGACCACATGCTGCTCTTACCCAGAACCTAAGTTCTGTTCCCAGCACCCACATGGCAGCTAGCAACCATCTGTTACACCTGTCCCAGGTGACACAGCACTGTCCTCTTATCACCAGGGGCATCGAGCATGCATGCTGTACCCATACTCACATGCAGACAAACACTCACACATAAAACAAAAATAAATATTTTTAAAGAAAACATAATTCTGGAAACAATGTAAATTTATTATCTTTTTGTACGATATATGGAAGAGGGCTTGTATTAGTCTTCAGCTGTTACTGCAAAACACTCAGCAGTTTAGGGTTCTCTAAGCTAAAGCAGCAATATTTGGAGCTATTTCCTCTCTGAAGCCTCTAAGAGCAACCATATGTCCATGTCCTTGCCTTCTCCACATTCCAAAAACGATCCACATTCTTTGCTTTGTGTACTTCTTCCTGCAAGTACAAGGCAACATCAAGCAGTATCCTTCTCACACTTAGCTTTCTTCTCCTTTTTCTGTCTTATCTTTACAATTTAACAATGACAACAAAACTATCCACTTGATAAATCTGGGCCCACGTAAGTAAGCTATGATAACCACCCCCTCTCAAGGTTTGTTTCTTACACAAATACCTTATCCATTATGGTAATCTCTTATATCATAAGATACAATGCACACACTTGTCGTTGGAGAAGAGGTGTTACTGTGCTAAAACAAGGCACATTTACACAGTCAGGGACCATTGAGCTGCAACTTCATGTAATCAGGTTAGTTTACATCTTGATGAAATCCAACATATGGTAGATTAGTTTACGATAAAATTGATTGCTTCTCAAATTCCAGTGACACTATCACTACTATTCTAACTATCCAAACAAACTTCTTTAGTGAAGTAATGCTGTGAAATGAAAATAATAATAATTACAAATAATGAAGTATCTAATTGATCTAATCTCTCCATTTGGTAAGAAATTGTAGAAAGAGGAAGAGAAACATATTCTATCTGTCCCCTCCTGATCTGAATTCAGAACGTATTCTAATTACTTTCAGGGAGTCACAATGATGTTTTGTATGATGTAATGCCTGGGGTGGGGTGGGGGGAATCAATAAAAACTTCTGTCTCTGTTAGAAAGCTCAGTGGTTTGACCAGAGATTTTTTATTCTTCCTCTTCTATCTTCCTATCAGCTTCACAAATCCTTCATATCAATTCTCTGTCTTATTTAATGAAGAAAGTAAAATAATAATAATAAAAACAACAACGAATGATAGTTGTATAAGTGTTTCTAAAAGATTCATTCAGTTGTCATATTTACCCAGGAAATCTTTGTTGGATATTACTATATACATCTTCAAAAACCAAATCATATTGCCATATTTGTAGATGTGGTTTAGTTTTTGCAAATACTGTAATTACTTCCATAGTTAATCTTTCTCTGAAAAATAAAGACATATTGTGTTTTTCTCAATGGTGATTTTATGCAGCCTTAACTCATAGCCTTTTTTACTAAACTGAACTTGATAGCTATCTGTTCTATCTAGTTCCTTTGCCTGGACTGTAAAAATCACAGATCTGAAACAAGCAGTTACAAAAGAAATTTTTGCGAACTTTCCTCTCCAACAATGCATTCCTTTCATTGAGCTCAAGAAATTTTGGCACAAGGATGTATTACTGTTGCTCATCACGGTAGCACATTAGTCTTGACTAAATGGTCAATCAGTCTAAAAGGACACTGCACACTACTAAATTAGCTTGAATCAGATTTCTGGAGACAGGCCAATCAGGCCAGATGGTTTCTTAGTCTGCAGGATGTCACTTCCCAGACACCAATGTGAATGAGATACTAACAGAGTGATACTTCTGCAGTAGAACCACAAAATTTCTCCTTACAGCCATGTGACACTGATTGGTTGTTTGTAACCAAAACCCTAAAGAATCACTGATGTTACAAATTAAAAGAAGAAAACACTCCCTCGTTATCAGATAATGAGACACTATTTTTCCTACTGCTTTATTTTATTTTACTTTTATTGAAAATAAAATTACTTTCATATAAAATATTCTGATCATGGTTTCTTCTCTTCCAGCTCTTCCCAGATCCTCTCTATCTCTCACCTGCCCAATTCCATAACTTTTTTCTTTCTCTTAAAAAAAAAAAATAAACAGGCAAATAAAAATGAAAAACAGAGACAAGAATAAAATAAAGCAAATAAACAAATAAAAAAGAAAAAAGAAAACAAACTAATAAGAGCATGAGAAATGCATACGCATACACACACACACACACACACACACACACACACTATCCATAAAAACACAAAATCAAAAACCAAAATGTATATGCAAAGACCAGTAAATTTTTAGAAAGCATTATGAGACAAAAATTAAATCTCAATAAATACCTTTGAATGCAGTTTGTATTGCTCCCCTGTTGGGCATGGGGCCGGCCCTTAAGTGTAGTTTGTGTACCCAGCAAGACTCTCTTGAAGAAACTAATGTTTTCCTTTGTGAGTGATTGTTAATTAGAGACAGCCTCTTGGTTGGGGATGGGAACTTGTATCCACTTCCCATGCTTAGTGCTGAGACCCTGTCTGGTTTGAATCTCTCAGGACCTGGCATGCTGCCAGTCTCTGTAAGTTCCTGTATGCATCAGTCCTGCTGTGTCTGGAAGACAGTTTCCTAGGTGTGACCCATGCCCTCTGGCTTTTACCAGCTTTCTGCCTCCTCTTCTCCAGAGTTTCCTGAGCCCTGAGGAGAGGGATTTAGTAACGACTTCCAATTTAGGACTGAGTGTTCCGAGGCCTCTCACTCTCTGTACATTGTCCACTTGTGGGTCTCTATATTAGCTTCTATCTCCTGCAGGAGAAAACTTCCCTGATGGTGGCTGATGAGATACTGAGCTATAGGTATAGAGCAGTGATTTCAACTTTCTTAATACTGAAACCCTCCAACACAGTTCTCATGTTATGGTGACCCTCAGCCGTAAAATTATCTTGTTCCTACTTTATAACTTCAATTTTGTTACTGTTATGAATCATATATGCAGGGTATCTGATATGTGACCCAGAAAGGGGTCAAAACCCACAGGTTGAAAACTGCTGGTATAGAAAAATGTCATTTTATTTGCTACTTTCCTCTAGCAAAATAATGTATGTTATTCTCCTAGGTCCATGCCCTATCTGGTGTCAGATTCTTAGTAATGGCAGGCATGGGTTTTGTCCCAGGGAGTGGGTCTTAAACCTAATCAGATAGTGGCTTGTTATTTCCACAGTATTTGTGCCACTATTTCTCTAGTCTATCATTGCAGGCAGGATCCCATTGTGGATCAAAGGGATTGTATCCACGCTGGAATTTACCTGTCTCCTTCAATAGTGCACAGAGTACCTTCCAGTACCATAAACACTAGTCAATTCATCACCTGCTGCTTCTATATTTACCCCTAGAGGAAAAGTCCCCACCTAAAACATCATCAATATTCTAGACACCATGTGAATTCCAGGGAAGGATGGGAAAGGAAATTGCTTGCAGTGTGGTCTGTGAGTCCCACACCACTGATACCACTTGGAGCTCTTTAGAGCTGAGATCTAAGGTAGTAACCCAAATCTACTAAATTATAATCTGTCTTATCACAAGATTCCCAGGAAGTCTGTTCTAATCCAATATAAAGAAGTGATAAATCTGAGTTGACAGATGTGCAATTACTCTGGTTTGATTATCACATATTTTGCGCACCCACACACACCCACACACACACACACACACACACACACACACACACACACACACTGAAATATCTTGTTGATCTTCATAAATATATACAATTAACTACGTGCAAAAAGAAAACTGATGACCTGGGATATCTGGGCATGAACTCCATGCTTGTCTACCAGAGAAAACAAACTCTGTGTCACTTGTACTTGTCCCAAAAAGCACACCTTACTTTAAAGTCCTGTTTTTTTAACAATTTTATGCACAATTAATTCTGTTAGCCCCTTGCATGGTATTCTGCCATTTTTACTTATTTAATATACACCTGTTAATTGTGTGTAGCCAAGATAAATGCTCTCAAAAATGCTGTATAAATCATGTTAGGAATACTACATTACATTGAGTTATCCACTTCACAAAAAAGCTAAGTTTATACTTAGTTTAAATTTTGCTGTAACTTGTATCATTTCTTTCTTTTTAAAAATTGGTAATCATTATGTGTGTGGAGTGCACTCATGCACACGAGTGTGGGAGTACACACAAGCACACCTGTGCACACGCATGTATGCATGCACACGACACATCACATTTGTGGCTATCAGAGAACAACTTTGAGGCATTGTCTTCACCCCGTCACCTTTATGTGAATCCTGGAGACTGAACTCCCATTACACGGCTTGCACAGGAAGTGCTTTTACATCCATCGTGCTGGCCCTGTAACTAACTATCTCAAGTCTGCCTTGTGTAACAGTTCTCATTGGTTTGGCAGCTCATTGGGAGAGACTTCTATAACTTTCGTTTTTAAATACTCCTTCATGCTTTGGCCATACTAAGGTTCAATTTTTATTATCATACAATGAAAGCCTGTTTAGGAAAAAATAAAATGTATAAGTACCCAGAAAAGGAAATTGTCGTCTTTGTGCACAGGGAACAGCCTACAACAGGCCGGCATATGGCTTGTGATTCAGCAAGCTGAGGAAGTGACATCTACAGTATAGCAAAAGCAGTTTCCCCGCAGAACAGGCTCTTGTCCCCAATGGAGCTCTGCCTCCCCCTCATGTCTTTACACAAGCAAGCACCACTGAGCTTTAATTCCACCCACCTCAGGCATGTCCTGATAAATAAACACAGATGCCAGGTTTGTGCCTGAGATAAACTCAATCCAAATTCAAACCCAGTGTCTGTTTCTTAACAAAGCTCAGGCTGGGGGTTGGGAGTAAACACTTCACTCCATGTTTTCATTCAGGAATCAAAATTATGAATATTTAAGCCATGTCCTATGTTGATGCCTCATCAGAAAGCCAATAGCTTCCAAATCAAAACTCCCAAAGGACAATAGCAGAATATGAATATTTAATTTTCAATAGAAATGTTGTCCTTAAAGAAATAATTTTTGAAAACTGACTGCTTAGGAAAAATATTCAGTAGACATTTATAATTACTTCAAAATGTTCAAGTTTATTACATAGAACCTTGTTAAGAATTGTACATAATAATATGTAATCTGAATCTTATTATTTAACATTAATAATATTTTTGGTAGCTTGGCTTTATCACTATTTAAAATAGAAATGTATAATGAGTTTATAATTCTCTTGTCTGGGTTGAAAACAATAACCATAATTTTTAATTTACTTTAACAGCTAATAAGTTTAAGAATGTGTCTAAAATATGTAAATGCACAGGTGACATTGGAAGGCAGGGTTGCCCTTTTTGTTGTTTAAGTGAGATAAAATTGGGTTGGCTGGGTGGTGATGGCACATACTTTTAAATCCAGCACTCAGGCAGCAGAGGCAGGTGGATCTCTGTGAGTTAGAGGCCAGCCTGGTCTGCCAAGTGAGTTCCAGGACAGCCAGTGCTGTTACACAGAGAAACTCTGTCTTGAAAAAAAAAAAAAAGAAGAACAAGAACAAGAAGAGAAGGAAATAGGGAGTTAAAGAACTCTTTCAGTGTCCTTTGTGACCTTTTTTTTTCAATTCTGACATCAAATCACATGATACTCAGATAAGGCATCATTGTTTAATTTTAAGGTAAAAAACTAAGAGATTTATTTTCATTTCTGTTTTCTTACTCTAGCTATCTTAATCTACATTTTTTTCTCATTTTGGTCAATAATTAGGTGTTCTAAGGAAGTTTCAAAAAATTGCCACTATTTGCAATATAAATAATCAACATAAATATTCCTAAAGCAAAGGCAAACAACCAGCCTTCTATATGTGCAGAGGTAATGATTCCAAAAAGCTCCACATACTCCAAGAGCCTCAGGCACTCAAGTTTCTTGTATTATTATTTTTCTTGGCAGTTGATATTTTTGTTTATGTTGTTTTCTTAAGTAAAATTTTCCTTGGCTAACCTGTCACAAAATGGTTGATGTTTCTGAATGTAATCCATATATACACTATAGATTTATCAAAATGAAAAGTGAAACTCCAAAATAATCTTATCAAAGAAGAAAAGAAAAACACTGTTGGTTAGTATGACAGTGTCTATAGATTTAAAACAAAGGAGTTATCAGTACTTTCTATATAACAAAGAATTCACTTTAAATGCGTGGCATTGTTCATGGTGTGCTGTAGAGCATTGAACATGAGCATAAATTTACTTCCAATGAGTAAATCTAAACATCTAAATATCATAAGAATTGGAAATACTAGATATCATACTAGATATATCTGTTAATACTTCCAAGATAATTTCATTAAGTGTTTATGTGCTGTCTCCTAGTCCAATTATCATAAGTATTATTTTACAGAAGCTCAGTTCCATATTTTCAATGATAAGTGGCAGATAGATGGTAGAAGATAATTGTTCTTCATAATAATAACTTAAATTAACAATTTAATTTAAATGAAGAAAGAAAATAACAAATATTAGAGTAGAATAGGAAAAGAGACAGAAAAATTCATGGTGTTACACTATGTCCTTTTTTGAAAAGATCAACAAAGTTGACAAACCCATAGCTAGACCAAATAATAAAAAAATGACAAAATTTCAATAAATATTTAAAAACTACAAGTGAAAGAGAATACAGTACAATGTCTTGGAGCAGAGTGTGTATGAGAGGATTATAAGGAAACTGAAATATGGCAAAAAATAGGATAGCCTAGGAAAAGTGAACAAATTTTTATGAGCCTAAAGTTCACCAAGAACCATGAAGAATAAAAAAAAAATCTGCACAGGACTATTTGCATCCATTACACTAGGAAATGAAAACAGAAACATTCTTTTGGAGTAGTTTACACAAAGGGTGAGCTAAAATTTGAATTGCCCATTTCTTGCCCTGTATCTTCCATCTATCTGTAGTTTGAGGTGTGTGGTCTTATCTGTGTCTATCTCTGTAGGATCCTTTCCCGGCCTGTGCCTAACAAAGAGTTTCATTTATTATTATTATTATTATTATTATTATTATTATTATTATTATTATTATTATTATTAATATCACAGAAAGCATGGCATGAGAAGGAAATAAGGAATGTCTTAATAGAAATCTTTAACAAAGTTTTAAGGGGAGAAGTTACTTTCAGAGTCCAACTAATCCAGAATAGCACTCAAAACCAAACACAAATGTTATAAACCTATATTCAACATCCATGAGATATTTAGTTTGTTTAAACTTATTGGCTGTTTTAAGCAACACACACACACACACACACACACACACACACACACACACACACACTAGAGCTCGAGTGCATGCACGTACATTCTTTTAAGTCAAAGCACATGGTATAAGACTACAACATGAGCCGACTAAGTTGATAGATAGTAAGTCCAAGTTATAGTAAGATGGTTACATTGTTTTACATTGTCTTTTTCTTCTTTTCCCTCTCTCCTCTCTCTCTCTCTCTCTCTCTCTCTCTCTCTCTCTCTCTCTCTCTCTCTCTCTCTCTCTCTCTCGGTTTATTCATTTGCTTTTGAGCCAGGCTCTTTCTATATAGCCTTGGGTGTCCTGGAATTCACTATATAAACCAGTCTGGCCTTGAATTCATAGAGATAATCTTGTCTCTAACTCCCAAATGCTGGTTAAAGGTGTGTGCCACTATGCCTGACACTTTTTTTTCTTTAAAGGCAAGTAAAAATTAAACAGACTGAGAACAGAGTTAAGATAGCATATTCAGTACATAGTCTTAACTGATCTCAAAGTATATTATTAACTTGGTTGCAAAGTCTGGCAAAATTTGAATCTCCTAAAAGGCAAGAAGTTGGTTTTTATTTTTATTTTGTTTAGATGATGTTTTGGCTTTCTTTCTTTCTTCCTTTCTTTCTTTCTTTTTCAGAGACAAAGTCTCACTATGTAGATCCAGCTATCTTAAAACTCTATATATATACCAAGGTAGCCTCGAACTTATAGAGACCCTTCTGCCTCTACCTCTCAAAGCAAGTATTAAAGGCATGCTCCGCTATTCCAGGCTTATTTTCAGAAAAAGAAATTACCACACTTACTACTAGTTAAAAGATTAGAGTGACAATAATGGTACCACAAAACAAAAAGCTGACACCCTACAGATAGCTTTGTTGGACATGTCTATCAATTTTTTAACATAAACCACAGTATAGGCTAGGGAGAGAACTCCATCAGTTAAGTTTGTATCTTGCAAGCACAAGGAACAGGATTCAATCTCCAGATACCATCTTTTAAAAATTCATATGTAGTGACATGGACTTATAATCCCAGTCTTGGAGGAAGAGACACATAGAACCCTCAGACTCACTGTCAGCCAACCTAACTCAAAAAGTTAAGGGTAATCGTCTGACGAATAACATCTGAGGTTGTCTTCTGACCTCCACACATGTAATATGCATGTTCATACATGCATGTAAATTTGTATATACATGAGCACATGTAAGCAAAAAAAAAAGCACTAGTTATTCTCCAAATTTTGTTAAATACTGGAACGGAAGAAATATTAAAAATCCATTTTATGATGCAATCACTACCATGATAGCCACCAAGATGCTATAAGAAGATTAAAAAAAATAACTGTAGACCAATATATCTGATGAGTTGATGAGTATTGACTTTAGATTCTCCAGAGAATTAGCTGACATGATCATGAAAGCCAGATCCAAGAAGTTCCATAATCTGCAAACTGGAGAGCTAAAGAATCACATGGTATAATTCATTCAAAATCTATAGATTTGAGAAACGTAGAAAGAGAGATGATGATGAAAGACACATTCTGTTTAAAGGTCTGAGAACCAGAAACACTGAGGCCTAAGAGCACGAAAATAGGAATGACTCAAATCAAACAGGAAGCAAATTCTCCCTCCCATCACTTAGTTTCATTCATCCATGAAGGGATTGTGTCCACTTGCATTGAATAAAGCAAGTTTCTGTAGTGAGTCTCTCAGTTCAGATGTTCATCTGTTCCATATTCGTCCTCACAGAAATACTGAGACATAGTATTTTACCTGCTATGTGAGCATCTTTTATACCATCAAGTTGACAACATAAAAATTAATCATCACAAATATTGATGCAAAAATCTCAATAAAATACTAGTAAGCTAGATTTAACAGCATATTGAAATTATTATATACCATTGCAAGCTGGCTTTCTTCCTAGAATGCAAGGATGATTCAACACAAATCTTAATCAATGTAAAAAATAATTCTAAGGAAAAACACCACATATAAGTTGAAGCAGAATGTGCACATGACAAAATGCAGTGACTGTTTGTGATTGAAAACAAAAAACACTGAACAAGACAGAAGTTATATCCCTGAGATTGTGTTTGATGCATGAAATATTCACTCCCATTACTTTTACTTAGTGTGATGCTATTATTATAAGCCAGAGCAATTAGGCAAGAAAAAATAAAAGGCAACCTAATTGGAAAGGAAGACATAACACACTGTCTTTTCAAAGATAACATGATGTTACACAAGTAAGACTTAAATATTCTATTAAAAATTCTATCCTTGAATTCAGTAAAATTCATGAGATTCAAATTCTACACACAAAAATTTTAACAACAATACCAATTTGAAGCTAAAGTTAAAAAAAACAATCTCACAACAACACAAAAAGTAAAATACATACATTGGAATATATAAGAAGGTAACAGACTTGTACAAACGAAACTATGAAACACTTCTAAAGACATTTCTAAGCTTTAAATACAGAAAAACATCTTATGCCTAAGAATCACAGGCTATAGTAATACTATTGAAATGTCTATATGCCCAAGAAATTAACAGTCTCAACATAACCCCTACCAAAATACCAGGGGAATTTTTAATATAGATAGAAAATTCTATCCTTCATATAGAATGCCAAAGCATACAATATAACAAAAATTGTGTAGACAAAAAACTCCTACAGACCTCATACCTCTTCACATAGAGTCACATTATGGAGAAACAGCAGTGAAAACAGTATGAAACTAATATAAAGTCAGACACATCTCTCTAGTGGAGCCCAATAAAGAATATGAAGTTGTTGTTGTTGTTCATAATAATACATAGGACAATGTTACCTTCCACATGGGATAAGATCCCTAAGCTCTCTTGCCTGATCATATACATTGCATGTTCTCATTCCTTTTCTTTTTCCTATTGATTCACTAAACATTGGTTGGATGCCCATCATGCATGGTACTGGAAAATCACTCCAAAACTCTTAACAGAAGATTTTTTTCTATTACATGGAAAAATAGTATTTTAAATATAAAAGGTAATAGTTACTAAGTTATTAAAATGTGCTCTGCTTCCCAGATGTGTCATATTTTGTTGTATGACATTTCCTTGATGCTAGACATGAGGAATGCATCATTGCTCTTCCCGCTACCAATAAGCTTCCTGAAACTGAGACCCTAAGCAACATCCAAGTTAGTGAAAGCAGAGACATAACTGATTCCATAGCACAAATCCTTAACTACTTCTGTGCTATATGGTGCATGGAGGATGAACTCACGCGTGTGGAGCAAGCTTGTACAGAGCAGGCAATCACTAAAACTGGGAAATGTCTTGCTTTCTCTTGGGGGCAGGAGAGGAAACAGAAAAGCACATGAAAGCAAGGTTTGTTCTTTTCCTTCATACTGATAAACTTTGCGTTGTTTCAGAGTATAAATAACATTTTTCACTTTTCTCTGGATTCTAATAACTTAGCCCTTAAGATTTTTAAAGACTCTCTCAAGAGGAAACAAAGGGGCTTGGATTATTGAGTTATTGATATTGAGATATTGACTTTATTGAAGATGGGAAATGAACTGGGTCTTGGTAAATGGCTTGGGTTTGAATAGACTGAGAATGCTGGGGGGGGTGGGCTGTGAGGTATACGGAAGGAGAATTACTTTGTAAATGATAACAAAATTAGACTTTCTAGAGTGGAGGTTTGGCTGTGGAATATTAAATTGGACCATGGAACGAGTCCCGTGAGCAAATTTAGACCACTCATGGCACAGATCATTAGCTGTCAAACCACCTTGAAGAAGAGTACATAGTGCTTAAGAATCTTGTCCCAGCTTCAAGTTTCCTAAGCAACAGTCCCAGAAGGACCCTGAAAGATCTGGGAAATAGATGTTAAATCATGTGACCTATGTGTGAGATTTGTAGATATACAAGAAATATTCATGATGATGATTCCACCAGAAAAGTGATAGCAAAAAAATAAATAAATAAATAAATAAAAATAAAGATGAATTTTTGTCACCCTCAACTAAATCACGATTCTTTCTCCTTTTAGTGTTATTTCAGTTCTAAGGGCAACACATGACAGAAGACATATATTTTTAACCATGCCCTTATGCCTCTGTTTTCAGACTTAGTGGTCAACTGCTCACTGTGTTTTGTGTTTTAAAGCTGCAGGCACCTCTGCTCAGTCACACACACACACACACACACACACACACACACACACACACACACACACACAGCAGAGAGAAGGAGAGAAAAAGGAGACAGAGGGAAGGAGGGAAAGAGGGAGGGAGACAGGGAGGCAGGGAGGGAAGCAGGGAGGGAGGAAGAATAGCCTTTGGTCCTTTTAATGAGCAAGATTGAAATTTTTTATATATCACAATTGCTAAACATTAAGAGCTAGTTGTATATTCCTTCTGGATTTGTGTCTTTCTCTAGACCTTTGTTTGAATTGGAGTTTTCTTCAAATCCTACTGCTTAGATGTTAGGCTGAACTTAGCAAAAGCCATATTCATTTCTGAATGCTCTCAAATACAGGGAAGAAGTGTGGGACTCTCCTCAGCTTTGAAGCATATAATTTAATTAACACTCCAAAATAACTGTTACCTATATACAAATGTAGATGCATAGCTATAAATATTTTAAGTAGAAAGAATTAAACTTTTGTTGTATCCTTTAAAGACTTATGACATGAATCATAAATGTTTGAAATAGTTTATATTATGAATCTATTTCTGATGACTTATAGATTTCACAATGTAAGTTTTTATTAGTTAAATTATTGCTTTAAATCACAAGCAGTGACATCTGCAGTGTAACTGAAATTGTGGAAACAGAATTGAAACTTGATTTATCACAATAAAAATTTTACAGATTCTCGATTAAAATATCGACCCCAAGAATTTAATGCCCCCATTACTCTTTCATTTGTACAATATAATGTCCTCTCTGATTTTAGCAACTATGTAGGACAATTCAGTTTGGGGGTATCGGTTTGGTTTGGTTTAGTTTGGTTTTTCGAGATAGGTTTCTCTATGTAGCCCTGGCTGTCTTAAAACTCACCCTGTAGACCAGGCAGGTCTGAAACTCACAGAAATCCTTCAGCCTCTGAGTCCTGGGTGCTGGAATTAAAGGCATGTGCCAGCACTACCTGGCAACAATTCAGTTCTAGCCCAGATGTACATAAAGATATTAAGTGTCAGTCTTGTAGGTCTCCAGACCTTTCTTTAGGTTCAGTTTTCTCTTCAAACCAATAATGGCTTCCTCTTTTATGTTCTCTCTCTCTCTCTCTCTCTCTCTCTCTCTCTCTCTCTCTCTCTCTCTCTCTCTCTCTCTCTCTCTCTTCTGTCTTCTATTCCTACCCTAACTCAATCTTCCTAGTCGCACATGCTTTCCTCTCTTCCCCTGTTCTTTCTCCTAGTTTTCTCTCCATTCACTGCCCCTCCCACTTCCCTTGTGATCTGGGGGACTTGTTCCTTCCCCCTTTTGTGAGGGACCATATATGAATCTCTTAGAATACACCTTGTATCCTAGTTCCTCTTGTAGTGTGAATTATAGTCTGGTGATCCTTTGCTCTAGGTCTAAAATTTACATATGAGCAAGTACATACCATGTTCTTCTTTTTGTGACTGGGTTACCTCATTCAGTATGGTTTCAAGTTCCATCCACTTGCCTGTGAATTTCAAGATTCCATTATTTTTTTTCTGCAGAGTCGTATTCCATTGTGTAGATGTGCCACATCTTCTTTATCTATTCTTCAGTTGAGGGCATCTAGGTTGCTTCCAGGTTCTTGCTATTACAAATAGTGCTGCTATGAACACAACTTGAGCAACCATGGAAAAGCTAAAATAAATGCCCTTCCCTGATAGTGAGATCATCAACTAAATTATCCACCATCATGGAGCCCTCATCTAGTACCTGTTGGAAACAGAAGCAAACACCCATAACTAAACACTGAGTCAGACTAGAATCCAGATGCAAAGAGAGGACAAGACCAAGTTACAGAAACACACAAAGACAGCTGACCTGAACAAAGAGGAGCTAATGTGCCCCCCAGACTGATAGTTGGGAATCCAGCATGGGACTGACTCAGACCCCCTGAATATGGGTCACAGCTAGAAGGACTGAGCAGTCTAAGGGACCTCAGACAGTAGAACCAGGATGTATTCATGGTGCACAAAAGGACCTTGCAAACACATCCCCCATGGAGGGATACTCCCTTAACCTAGAGACAGGAAAGAAGTCCTAGTCCCTACTTCAAATGACAGAGTTGAATGACCCTACCTGGATAGAATGCGGGTGGAGGGATGGGAGGAGAGGGTGGTCAGGGTGCATGTGGGGGGAAAGAGGGTAAGATGGAGGGAGGGAGGAAGGGAGGGAGGGAGGGAGGGAGGAAGGGAGGGAGGGAGGGAGGGAGGAAGGCAGGGAAGGAGGGAAGGAGGGAGGGAGAGGAAACTGGTATCAACATGTAAAATTTTTAAATTATATTATTAATAAAAAATTTTAAAAAGATATTGTCATTCTCATCCCCATTTACACAAACACACACATATACTAGAGTGGCATCTTTAACTACATTTTCTACCACAGTATATGTAAAACATTCTAGTATATGTAGACTGCCTCATTAAACAAATAATTAAAAATCTCGAGATTTTTAACCTTTTTATTTGACATAGATCTTTCCAGACATAATTGCAGTATGTTATAACTTATCACCACCATTTTCATAATAGTAATTACTCATTTCTATCTCTGATATATACATGTCTAACTTCACACTGACACTATCATGCTGTCTTATTTTTCTTGCAACTAATCATGCAAATATGCATTACAAGAGTCTATTGCTGTAATAAAACACACCATGAACAAAAGTAAGTTAGGGAGGAAAGGGTTTGTATCAGCCTTTAACTGGCAGTCATACTTCATTCAACACAGTGGGAAGTCAGGGCAGGAATTCAAGGCTGGAACCCCGAGACAAAAACTCAAGTAAAAGCCAAAGGGGAATGCTACTTCCTAGCTTGCTCAGCCTGCTTTCCTAGACTACTCAAGGCTGGCACCTCCTACAATGGGATAGGTTTTCCCACATCAATCATTATTCAAGAAGTTGCACACACACACACACACACACACACACACACACACACACACACACACACACACAGAGAATGCCTACCAGCCTACTATAAGGAGACATTTTCTCAATTGTAGTTCTACTCTCAGATAACTCCAGTTTGTGCAAAGCTGACTCAAAACAAAACAAACAAACAAAAAATGGTCAGGGTGGTTTTTGTTATGTACATCCTGAACTTTAACAATTCACTTACTATTGACTCTACTGAATTCTTTTCTGCTTCAAATAAAAGGCAATTGAGCATATAAAATATGAGACACGGATCTAAAATGAGAGCTAAGGCCAGTTAGGATTAATTTTTCTTTTTAGTTCAAGAAGTTGGCATCAGAATTTCATACATATGAAATTATTTATAAATTCTAAAAGTTGCACATCATTGTGATGATAAGAGGTAAATTGCATTCTCAGTCAAGGGCAAGAGGGTTGGTGAAATGCAGAATAAATGGGGAAGAATCGGGAGAGTAATAGGAAAGATTTTCATCTTGATTATGTCATGATTTTTAGTCAAATGATGACTAAAATGTCTGTGTATGAAAATTCATCCGGAAACCTATTAGTCTGTAAACTATTTTTAAAAATACGACTATTAAATGGCACACTTTAAATGAATGCTATTTGTTATTTAACATAAAGACCCTATCTTAATGGTGTTGATTAAAAGAAATATAAGAGTCTGAAAAGAAGGTTCAGCAGTTAAGGCGATCGCTATTCATCCAAAGGACATACGTTCAAGTCACAACAAGCACAGTGCAGCTCACAGATGCCTGTGCAAAGAACTGACCTTTTAACCTCTGCTCCACACACACAGAGTAAAAAATAAAATAAATTTTTAAAAGGAAAAGACAAATTTCTTTTCAAAATAAATCAAATTTTTAAAAGATTTTGCCAACAAAAAGATAAAGTGTCAAAATGTGTGTTAAGTAAAGAAAGGGGATTTGAAGGGTGAAGGGCATTGGAGACATGACAAAAATTCAGAAACAACTGGGTTACTCTACTATTAGGAATAAATTCAACAAAAAAAATGTAATTTATCTATTAAGTACCTAAAATTCAGGCCTGTCTTAGATAGCTCAGGTACAAAACATACTCGTACAATCATAAATATTACAGAAGACCTCAGAGGAGACACAAAAGGAGGGAAGTGGGGAATGTGTGAATGAAGTGAGCAGAGACAAGCAGAAAAATAAATACATTTATGTGGGTTTGCATTTGACTATCCTTCCAGTTCTTCTTTAATTTTTTTAAGTTTTCAAAGCAAACAAGTTGGAGGAAAATTTAACCAGAGATATCAAATTTGAAGATAAAAGCAATTGAAATTAAATTGTCTAGAAAACAGTAACACTGATATGGGAATAAGCTTTTCAAGTCATTGAAGATAGGATTGTGCAATGTCCTTCCAATAAGGGGGAAACACTGCAAGGGCAAAGAATGTGAATTCGGTGGATTGTCAAAATTTATATCTAATCTCACAAATTTTCATAGCAGGAAGTCTGATTGCTCAATTATTTTAGAAGCATACCACATAAATGTATCTGGGAGAAATAGGTTTTGCATATCTTTCCATATCTCCTACTGATTTACATTAATCTCAAGTGTCCTTTTTGTAAAATTGAAGGAATAAAAGTACTTACCTTTCAAGATTGTTGTAAAAAAAATTAAATGAAATAATTAACTTTAAATCCTTAGCACAGTACTTCTTCAAGGTAAGCACTCAAGAAAATTAATCACCTATAATTAATATTATTTTAGGGAAAGCAAGAAAGGTATATTCATAAAAGTATAGATAACTCATATAATCCCTCCTCCCTCTGTTCGACTGGAGCTGGGCCCAGTGCTTGGCTGTGGATTTCTGTATCTGCTTCATCAGTTAGAAGGTCAAGATTATGAAGGGGAAACCCTAGAAACAGCTGACCAAGCTCCTGGGAGCTCACAGTCCATAGACCGACAGCTGTGGAGCCTGCATAGGACCAAACTAGGCCCTCTGCATGTAGGTAACAGTTGTGTGGCTGGGTCTGTTTGTGGGACCCTTGGCAGTGGAACCAGGATCTATCCCTGGTTCACGAGCTGGCTTTCTGGAACCCATTCCCTTGCTCAGCCTCAATGCAGCATGTGGTGATATACTGTTTATGACCTAATAAAGCCACTGAAGTTCAGTAAATCAGTCTAAAAGAGAAACAGAGCTCACACCTTTAATCCCAGCACTACAGAGGTATATAAGATAGGAACAATTGGTCTGCAGTCCCATTGAGGTCAGAATTGCCCCGGCACTGGTAGAGGTAAGAGCTCTGGTAATTTAGCTGCTTTGCTTCTCTGATTTTCAGCTTGAACCCCAATATCTGTCTCTGGGTTTTTATTATTAATGCTACAGCAGGGGGTAGGTCCTATCTCAATGTGCCAGACTTTGTTGACTCTTCATGGGAGGAGTAGATGCGGGTTGGGCTGGGGGGGGTGAGAATGTGGTTGGTATGTAAAATGAGTAAAAAAATTAAAATAAAAAGTAGGAAATAAAAAATGCAAAAAGAAAAAAGTATAGATAGCTGATGTTACAATAACAACAACAAAAATAAAAACTTTCCTTCTTACCTCCTGCCATTTCTCAATTACAACAGAAGACTCATTTTTGGAGTTTGGGGTGCCCAGAGAAGAATTGTAGGTTTCTAAAACACAAAAGATCTACTTTTATCAACTTAAGCCTAGAACACATTTCTTCTTTTTCTCACAAATTAGGAGAAGTATTCATTCATTGAAATCTGAAGTATCTTTTTTCTTCTATATCAAGGTTTGAGAAGCTACAAAGAAAACAAATACTGAGGATTTAAAAAGGTCTTTCAATGAGGACTGTCCTGTCTCATGATCCAGACTACCAAAAAAAAAATTGTCTTCTTGTCTTCTTTAATTGAACCATGTTGAACTTGGCAGTTACCATCTGATAATTTAATGACCAGAAATGTATTTTTCTCCATAATTGCTAACTTGCTGTCTGACAAGGAAAAATGAATTCAGCAATTTAACAGTGACTCAGACGTGGTAACTTTTGCACTTCAGTTGCAGAATGTACAGTTCTACAGCAAAGGTCATGTGGGTTTTGATGAAATAATGAACACAATTTTCTCTGGATTGGAAAATTGGCTCAGTGGTTAAGGGTACTAGCTGTGAAAGACTAGGTAGGGTTCAGTTTCCCATATTCACATCCTTGAACACAAAGCACGCATGTGGTACACAGGGTTACATGTAAGGAAAATACTCATACACACAAAATAAAAAAAATAAATTAAGAAAAAGAAAATGGAAGTTACTTCCTACCATTCAAAATTAAGTTGGTTTTAAAACATACATATAGGCACTGGAAAAATGGCTCAGATTAGGAGCATTTGCTGTTCTTGCAGTAAATGCTGGTTTGGTTTCCAGAACCCACATGGCAGCTTACAACCTCCTATAACTCCAGTTCCAAGGGACCAGTTTCCTTTTTCTGGGCTCTGAAGGCAGCAGGCACACATGTGGTGAACATATACAGATACACACAAAGTTTTTAAAAATACTAATAAATCTTAAAATACAGTAGGACTGTGGAGCTGGTTCAGTGGCCAAAGGGTTTTGTCCCTCAAGTATGAAGGTCTTAGTTTAAATGCCACATAAAGGTCAAAGGTTCTGTGACACCAGTGCTGAGGGGACAGGCTGGTCCCTGGAGATTTGACGGCCAACTGGTCTAAACTAAATGTTCACCTCTGGGTTTAGTGAGAACAGTATCTCAGTGGTGACCAGCAGAAGGCCACCAGCATTGTCCTCTGATGTCTACATATGCATGCATGGACTAAATAATGAATCTACAAGCACATGTATGAACACATGCATCTACACAGAGAGAGAGAGAGAGAGAGAGAGAGAGAGAGAGAGAGAGAGAGAGAAAGAGATTTTTAAAATATACATTGATGCAAGAATAAGGCTACACTTTGAGCAAAAGTTCCCCAAATATGCCACAAATCGATTCTTTTTTCGATTTCCAAGAACCAAATTTTATGTATACATACACATGCATGTACACATATACATAAAAGAATGTACCATTATTGACATCTTAATCTTTCAAAATTATAGTTTCATTCTCAAATCTTCAAAGAAATTCTATGTAGTAAATCTCTATTTAGTCCAATATTTTGCTGAAATGTAAAAGTGTGCTTCTTCCTTCATCTTTGATTAGCTCCTCAATTGACTTACAATGTTGATGGATTAATTTCCCCAAACATTTACCACCACTTATAAACCCAATTAATTCGATTCCCTCAGACACTTTAAATTATGATTGCAAATGTTAACACAATCTAATTCCTCAAGCATTTCAAACACCTACAAAGAATAATTTACAAACCTAATAAACAACAAGCTCTTAAACAGTCAACCAAATAGTTATGAGCCTGGAAAGGCTGATTCTAGAATGCTAAAGCATTATTTCAAATAATCATATGTGTCAAGGAGATAGCCTCTCCCTTCTCACAGTCATCAAGTTAAAAATCACAAGTACAAAACATATCACTGTATTATTTCATTGTTAAGTCACAATATCAATATCAATTTTGAACCTCCAAATAAAATCTTCCAAGTTTAGTATTAGACTGATGCTTTTAAAATGATAAATCCAACATGACAAGTCCCCCTCCAAATTACCTTCTGCAGCTACAAACTTAGTACACAAAACAGACCTGAGTGATCATAATGATTTTGGGGTTTATTTCTAAATATAGCACATCTTAATCCTGATTTTCATGTATTCTCTTCCTGATGTAATAACTTTTTTATTGCAAAATGACTCAGGAACAGAATGCATCTCAAACAAGACTATAAATGACTAAGGGCACCAGCTCGAGAGAATCTGTGTTGTTCAAGAGTACTTAGCTAGAACATGTGTATAAGTCATTTCTTAAAATAAAAAATCTTGCTGAACACTATCTTTTTCTTGCAAAAGCCTCATGTGTCTTTTACTTGCCTGAGTAGAATTAAGACTGTATCCTTATGCATACTAAGAACAATCAACTTCTGAAATAGTTGATGTCTGAACTCCTTCAGACTACTCTCTGCTGTCAGACTCATCATCACTTAGATCATTTCAATGGTATCTTGATGTTTCTCAAAATGTCTCACTCTGTAGCCCTTTGTCATGAAAGAATGACCAAAAAAAATTAGCTATTCCATTCTCCAGTGAGTCTTATTTTGCCTTGAACATCAAATTCTTTGTTCCATTCATTTAGACATTTCAGGAATCTCCCTCCACTTTTTTTTATTTAAATTTGAAACAAGCTTGTCTTATGTGTCAATCCAAGTTCCCTCTCCCTCCCCTTCTCCACTGCCCCCCACCCCTATCCTATCCCCTTTATGCTCCACAGGGAGAGTAAGGCCTTCCAAGGGGGATCTTCAAAGTCTGTCATATAATTTGGAGCAGGGCCTAGGCCCTCACCTACATGTCTAGGCTGAGGGAGTATCCCTGTATGTGGAATGGGCTCCCAAAGTCCATTCGTATACTAGGGATAAATATTAATCTAGTACCCGAGGCCCATAGATTGCCCAGGCCTTTTAACTGACACACACGTTCAGGGGGTCTGGATTGGTCCTATGCTGGTTTCCCAGCTATCAGTCTGGGGTCCATGAGCTCCCCCTTGTTCAAGTCAACTGTTTCTCTGGGTTTTCTGGGTTTCTCCAGACTGGTATTGAGCCCTTTGCTCATCACTCTTCCCCTCTCTGCAACTGGATTCCAGGAGTTCGGCTCAGTGTTTAGCTGTGAGTGGGTGTCTGCTTTTGCTTCCATGAGCTACTGGATGATGGCATATAAGGTAGTCATCAATCTCATTATCAGGGAAGGGCATTTAAGGTAGCCTCTCCACTATTACTTAGATTGTTAGTTGGGGTCATCTTTGTAGATCCCTGGATATTTCCCTAGTGCCAGATTTCTCTTTAAACCTGTAATGGCTCCCTCTATTGTGGTATCTCTTTTCTTGCTCTTCTTTATTCTTTCCCTAACTCAATCTTCCTGCTCCCTCGTGTCCTCCTCTCCCCTCCTCTTTTCCCCTTCTCTTTCTTCTAACTCCCTCTCCCCTTCCACCATGCTCCCAGTTTGCTCAGGAGATCTTGTCTCTTTCCCCTTCTCAGGGGGACCATGTATGTCTATTTTGAGTCTTCCTTGTTTCCTAACATCTCTGGTGGTGTGAATTGTAGGCTAGTAATTCAGAGATGTTTTCTAACTCAATTGTCAACTTTACAAAAATTCTGATTGCAATCAATCTATCTGACTAATTAAAATACCTGGGTGGGGAGGATTTGAGGGTGGGGAGAGATAATTTAAATTAAGCCTACATTCCTATAAAGCTGCCAGCTCAACACATTCTCAATATCCCACACAGTATTGTCTCTTCTCCCTAAATCTTGTAGAAATTAGAAGGCGAAGCATCACATTGAACTCACATAGGTGTTTCAACCTACTTTGTTGATATCAGAATTCATCAATAGATCTGTGGCTTCAGCTTTTGTGACTGATGACTAGAAAGAAATTATCCTACTGATAAAATTTTATTTAATTACTAGTATTCCAAAGATATATGATCAGGGAAAATGTTGTAACAATCAATGAAAAGTGTTGATGAAAAATGGTTGTGTGTGTGTGTGTGTGTGTGTGTGTGTGTGTGTGTGTGTACAGATGGATGGATGGATGGATGGATGGATGGATGGATGGATGGAGTAAAATATGCTGCAAATAGCCAGGGTTTATCTCATTATTTTATCAGTACCCAAGAAAATTTAAGCATATAAATCTTTTCACATAGCATTCTATTTCTAGCAATCAGTAGGAGTTCTCATTTCCACAGCCAGAATGATTGTCATTGGTTCAGTGATTACTTCAAAGGCAGTATATCATGGTGGAACATGGATCTATAGTCAAAGAACCTGAGTTCAAATTTTTAGATATTTCTACTTAACTTTTCCATCCTTCAGTTTTCTTATCAAAAATAAAGATAAAATCTACCTGGAGAAATTATATCTGTAAAGCCACCCCATAGAAGCACTGGTATACTTGTTCTGTTATGCTGGCTATTCAAAGGAGAGTCACCCCAAAATGTAAGTTTAGACTCTCTAGAAGCAGGAAGGAACAGTTTTTGAGAACTGAACCCCAAACCTCTGTACAGAAGTATCTTTATTGGTTGTACACAAAACTTGTGTTTGTGATACAGGCAAGTTCATCATGTCAAAAATCCCCCTTTGATTTATTATATACATTATTTGAACAAAATCATCACACTCTTGCAAGTTTTAGTCCTTATTGTGTACTGTTTGCAGTACCTAATAATACAAGACCTCCAAGTTCACCTCGATAGTCTTGTGATCAAAGATATGCAGTGGATAGCTTTGAAAACAGATTCATAAAAACAGCTCTGTAAATATAGAAAACCATCATTGTTCTTTACATGATTTCTTCCAGATCTAGGTACCTTCAACAAACACTAATACATGAAACTGCTACCCTGCATACAGTGAGGAGCAACTGTTATGTTTAATGTTTACCCTAGATTTAGTGACTCTACTAGATTTCCACTCAAGCTTTTTCAGAATTTTCATATTATTTCATATTATTACTTTTTAGTTTATATTTCCTCTGGTTTTAATTATATACAAAATGTTGTATTGCTGTGGAACATTTTTCAATGAATAAAATTCAATTATAGAATCACACTAAGCTTTACTGGGTCTTTATATATACTGAAATGAAGAGCAGTTCATTTGAATTTGAATTTGAATCTCTGTGAATCAGTATTTTATAAAATTTTGTATTTAAAATATATTTATAAAAATAAATATATGTGATGTAGCCAGTATCAAAAATCTTTGATAAAGAACAGTTTGCAACCATTATCCATCAGAACCATCTTTATCAACTTTTAAGAACAGTGAATTAAATCCCTAAAATGAAACTAGTCAGTA
>JANBXA010000651.1:39587500-39602500 GCA_030556225.1 Cricetiscus sungorus | reverse complement strand
AACATCACACACACACACACACACACACACACACACACACACACACACTTGAATACATACATGCAAACATACACATACAGACAGATTTTAAAGGAATAAAGTCTTCATCTTCTTATTTTATATGTATAAGATACCTACACATGTATATATTTTGCCTGCATATATGTTTGTATACCACATCTGTGTCTGGTGTCTGAAAATGACAAAAGAGCTTTAGATCCCCTGGAGTAAGATTAATGATAGTTGTGCAGCACCTGTGCATGCTGAGATTTGAAACCCAGGTCGTCTGTAAGAGCAAATTCTCTTAACCGTTGAGTTTCCTTCCATTCAAAGTATGTTATTTCTATCCCCAAGGAGGAGTGCCTTTCAAAGATCCAGAAATGCTTAACTCTGGATTAAAAAAAATGATTGGTGCACATGAGTGGTTTAGTTCTGATAACTTTAACTACACAGATCATAGAAAGTTGGAGGAGGGATTACTCAGTTTTGTAACTATAATGTCATAGGATACATAGGTAATGCAGCTCTTCTGCTTGAGTCATAACTATGCCACCAATAAAGCACAGTGAAAGATAATATGGGGCAAATGGCTAGTTGTAAAAAATATGTTCCCAGACTGGTTAAATTCCATCTTAATTATTAATTTAGAAATCAACTTCTCTGAAAGTGACAGATATGTTTAATGATACTCCACTAATAGACATTTAAGTTCTGTCTCCCTTGTATGAGAGCTGGGAATGGATAACTTCTGAGTCAAAACTCATACAGAAAGACATGATTTCCAAATCTAGTTCATTCACTGTGAGAAACTGGTGATTTTGATCTCACACAGCTTCAATGCACTTATCTGTAAAATGGATAATATCTATTTTCAAAAATGAAAGCAGATGTTTAACTCCCTTTCTTTGGACTTTGGAAAAGAAACTAATGGATTTTTAAAGTAAAAGTAAAAAAATCAAATATATTTGGCAAATTATCTATTTTCATCAACTCCTCTAAGGGCATTTATACAAAGGAAGTGAATATATTACCTAATGATGTGTTTGTAGCAAATATGTTCACTCTAGGCATAATGCAAGTGCCTTGTTTGTTTAAAATATTAATAAGACATGTTTGCAATATCAAGCTTATTAAAAATTCATATAAATTTACCTTTTAAAATGTGCATGTGTGTATGTGAGGTTATATTCCTAAACATTTGAACATTTGCAGTTACTCCAATGATACAAGAACAAAATGATGATCCTAATTAGAGAAAATAAGAAATGTTTATTACTAACTCTCTTTTATTCCAAAACTATGGATACATGCTTGTTTGTAAGCAAAATACATCCAATGCTTGGTGTGCTATATATTATCCTAGGTATGGAATACAGGTTGGTGGCTCAATCTCTGTGTGGATTATAATGTCTAGTATGGTCATCATACAGGTCCTATAATCACCCACAGGATAACTTCTGGGCATGGCTGTGAGGACTATCCCTAGGCTGGTCTCTGGGCATGCTTATGAAGTTTGCACTGCTTAGGTTACCTGGGATGGATAGACCTAGCATGGAAGTCTCCAGTCTATGAGATGGAGTCCTGAACTAAAAATAAGAAGTGGCAATCAGGGTTGGGGAAGTGAGTTGAGCACAAAATTCAGTGTTCTATTTCATTGGACATAATTCTTAGAAAGAGACTCACTTGCCATGATGAAAGTAAGAATAAGTGTATAGGGCTTCTGAGGACAGTACCATGTAACAAAATGTCTGCCCATCACTTACAGTATCATCAAGAAATACATTGTTGAAAATTCAAAAATGAGTATAAGAGAAATTATTTTTCCTATCAATCTAGCCATTTCTGAACTACTACTATGTCTGGATGTTGTCATGTCAAATAAAAATTTTCTCTCCCATCTACACTTAGTTATGGCTTCTTTTTGTTATGGTATTGTATCACCTATTAATATGTCATACTTTCATATCATTCACTCTTTACCAAGATCATACCCCTTCTTTTCTTACATTGACTCATAGCAGTAGTTACAGGAAGATGCTGAAGAAAACCCATATGAGAGGAACATCAGAAACTTTGTCTTCTGAAATTTTCTGAAACAGATATACTAACAGCTGACAATGCTTAACGGCTTGAGCAAGGTTGTAAAACCAAAGGCTGGTTTTCACAGATGAGCATTGTTAGATCTGCTGTTCCTAATGAGAGGAAATCATGATCGGCAATAAACTCTCTGGGAATTGCACGGATTTGGGATGAGTCACTGACTTGACCTCCATGGAAAACTTTCTTCATTCATGTACAAACAATGCTACTTCTTCAGTACTGAAAGGAACTCACAAATGATTCTGTCATTGGAGAATACTTTATACCAAAAAAAAAAGTTTTACTCTAAAGATGGTACGTTTCAGTGTCATGAAGAACTTGATACTTAGAGCCTTTTCTCCACACTGTGAGGCACTGATTCAGTGAGAGAAATTTCACTTTTAGCTGAATTATAATTGCATGTTTTTCAAATCAAGAAAGCACCTTAAGAATATAAAATAGGTAAAATATTTGCTTTATTATAACTTTGGAGTGTCACTATGTAGTCATTTAAGTTAAATGTCAATTTTAGATGTAGTACTCCAATTAAATATTACTTTTATTCCTGATAATTTTTTCAGGATTCCATTCAAGCCATTGCAAGTGGTATTTATAAGAGATCACTACTCAGTATTGACCCTTACTTTAATATGCGTGATAAGAATGTCAAACATGATTGTGTCAGTATCTCACGTGAGCTGTATACCTTCAGTAAGCTTAGTGCTAATAGAGCCTGAGGAGTTAGGTGTGAAATGTTAGCATGTACTCAAAAATATTTGCTATTAATTATAAATATTTTGTAAGTATAAACACTGAGGGTACAGTTGGGAAGCTGTATTACATAAAGTGAACTTTAGGCTTGTTTTCCAAGTCAGATATTTTATCTAGGTTACTATCTTGGTAAAAACAAAAGAAAATAATGAAATAGAAAATAAAGTAAACAATGGTTACTTAGCATACAATGTGTGCCTAGAACTGAACTTAGGGATCCAGATGTATTAATTCATTTAGTGCTCATGATAATGCTGTGAGATAAAAGCTATGATAGTCTTCTATTGAAATTAACTATCTGTGCACCAAGATATTAAAATAACTTAATAATAAGCTTTGGAAGTTGCTCTTGAATACTGTAGGCAGTACTTAATGCACTAATCTCATGTGAGTGAGGACATCTATATTGCTGATGGAAATGTGGACGGGGAAGACTACTGTCACGTGATTTTAGATGGAACATGGACTCATTGGCTACTGAAACTAAGACACTAATGCTATATTTTATAAAGAATCTGCTGCTTTCTGCCTATATCTGGAAAACTTGCATGAGGCTAAATTTCAAAAGATAGATGGATTTGATGGAGAAAACTTCAAGACAGCATAATATGCAGGATGTGGCTTGGTTATTATTCAGTGTAATTACCAAGATTTAGGTAGTGAGGAGCAGAAAAGGAAGATGAAATGTGTGCAATTTGTCAAAGATGGGGATTTAAAACTAGTCAATGTTGAAGACAGGCTAGTGGGAGAACAGGGTAGAGACTTTGGTTCTATTAAAGAGAAATGCGCTGCTTTGCACTGGGTAAAGAAGAAAGGGGCCTTGAGGATAATACTCCATCCATTGGGACTGCAAGTATAAGAAGCGCAAGTTGCATCACTTAAAGAACATGAAATGAGAATTTTGAGCTCAGGATTTTCCTAGTAGGAAATTGCTACCTAGAGAAGTGTTTACCCATCATCAGGAAGTCACATGGATGCTGCAGCAGTCATTGTCCAAGGGGGACAGCTAGCTACATCTTGATTTGTCCATAAAGTTGAGAACACCATCAATATGACACTTTTTTTTTTCAGATCTGCAACTTGTCAAAGTGAGAGCATGGAGGCTTGCACACATTTTCCAGAAAGTGCTGAGGCCTGGCAATATACACCACTGTAACGTTCCTTGTATCATGCTTCTAGGCTGACTGTAAGTGACACTGTGAAGGGAACTTAGTTTAGTGAAAAGACCCTACTATATTAGAGAAGGAATAAATGTGGGACATTCACTGAGAAACAGTGTAGGCACAAACTAGGCCAGGCTAAGAGAGGCTATATGCACTGTAAGCAGCAGAGTGGAGGGATTAGACTACCAAAGCATGATGGAGCCCACATAACACCATCATTAACCCCAGACATATGGGAGCTGAGTGATATTGTGTCTGCTGTCCTAGGTTTCAGTATTTCACTATTGTTTGTTTCTGATCTTTCCTGCTATGTCTTCACTCACTCCTTTCAAAATGGGGAAATTTATTCTATTCCATTGGATAGTATGTAATTTTTTTTTTTTTTTTTTTTTTTTAATTTCAGACGGCCTTACACCTAGCGGATTGCCTTGAGTCTTGGAAAAGACTGGACTTTAGACATTGGAACAGTGTTGAGATTTCAATACTGAGGGGACTGTCAATGTTGGAATGTACAGTTTTGTGTTCATTTGTGTTCATTATGTGATAAATATTTCACTTTTTCAAACATTTTAGATAAAATCCTCTATCTCTTTTGCTCAATTTGAGACTACAAAACTATAAACTTCTTTTGCATCTCTTGAATCTATAATGTTAAAATATCTTATAATGTATTTTAATTAATTATTATAGTTCTAATAAATTCAATTGAGATCAGTAAATATTAACACTCAGAAAATCGAACTAATTAGAGTTCTGAAGTTACCAAAATCTGCATATAATACACTCCTGTTTATGTGTGCTCACCATTATTTATAGTTTAACAATGTTTCCCTTTTTTCCTTCTCTACTTTGAAATGTATCATCCACTTAAAGGAAATGTAGTATCTCTTTGACTAATTGACTAATTAGATTTTCAAATGCTTTTCATTACTTTTAGTCATGACCTATGTTTCATGTATAACACTAGGAAATTTCACTCAGTCATGCCATCTTAAGCTATACAATGTGCATCCCCTATAAAATTATTTAATTGACTTGCATTTTCACTCTCTTTTTAAAATGTATATTTGACCTAACTACTTTTGCTTTTGTTTTGGTCCACAAATTACCTTTGTTATTGTTCATTAATTCTCATAATGAAGTCAATTGGCAACATATCACCTTATATGTATATTACATAGTATCATGAAAACTATATCCAAGTTGATTAATGGTTTGGTGAAAAGAAACATTAACCACTGAACATTATCTTTTCTTTTTCTTTTTTAACCCACTGCTTGCCCCCTTCACCTCAACTTGAACAGTCCATATTTCTCTCACTTGGTGCTTCACTGTTAGAAGAGAGTCTTTATTGGAATATCCAGGTTGAGAATGCTGTAGATTTCTGCTCCTAAGAGGTCAGTCCCAGAAACATTCGTCTCAACTCTCCCCTAGCCTAGTATTATGCTACTGTGACCTATCTGTCTGTCTATCTCTGTCTTTTTCTTTTGATGATCTCCTTTTTTTTTTTTTACTCATACATTCTGTCTCATAACCAGGAAGAACAAGCAAAGGCTCTTTGAATTTATCTCTGATCCTCATTGTGAACCTCTGTTAATTTTTTCCAGTGAGATGACATTGCCTGGAGATTATATAATTTGAGACAGGAAAGTCAATTCTGAAGTGTCTAAAACATTTCCCAGTGCTTTGCACTGCAAAGGCGTGACTCAAGCAGGCATTCAGGAGTGACCAATTTTGTAGATCTTGAGAGTTCCTCCTGCTTCTTGGTTTAACCTGCCAAGACATTGATATCCCTAAGAGTTTGCCTGAAGCAACTAGCACATTCTGGACTTAAGGAATAATTACAGAGGATGTTTAACTTTTAACTCAATTCCGGAGTTTAACTGTCATTTACGTGATTACTTGGAGTGACATTCCTGAACAGTGAGCTCTCAGGATCATTAAAATTTAATTTTCTTTAGGGATAGAATGCAGGGGATTATGCTCACTTTATTACAACTGACCCTTACACTTGGACAATTTTCCAGTTTAATTTGTCTTGTGCAGTATATAATTCATGTGGCCCTGGCTATTACGCACTTTTATTCAGACAGATGCTACTTGAAATGCCTCAATGAAGATTCTTGCTTATTTCTCTACCAGCAGCATCCTGGACAGGAGCAGAGGGGAAAGAAAAGTAAAAGTGAATATATTTTTATTTTTAGACAAGGAAAAGCTCAGAAAGAGGGATAAAAAGCACAAAAGTCATAGAATAGCATTTCTACATTTGCCTTCATATTATTTATCACATATTATTGCAAGGTTTACTTTAGAAAGATAGAACAAAATTTTAATAAAAGTTCTTTAATACTTAAAAAATAATGTGATTGTAAAACTATGTTTTCTGGAACTGTAGTGTTCAGAATACTGGATGTAATCATGGGTATCTACCTAAATCAAAGAGTACGTAAGCTTTATAACTTAGTTGTGAATTGTATAAGCTGTATTTCAAGTGTTTACTGCATGTGTGTCATAGCTCACTGATCAGGTACCATCACTATGATGCTGAAGAGTGCAGATAGCACTGGCCTTGAGTGAAGGCATGATGTTAGATAATGTTTGTGAACAATGTAAAGATTTGTCTCATATTGGTTTAATAAAATGCTGATTGGCCAGTAGCCAGGAAGGACTACAAGATAAGGAGAATGATGGGAAGAGGAAGGAGAGAGCAGTTGTCAGCCAGGTGCAGAGGATGAGATGCCTTAATGATTAAAGGTAACAAGCCATGTGGCTAAACATAGATAAGAACTATATGCTAATTTAAACTGTAAGAGCTTGTTGATAATAAACTGAGCAATAGGCCAACCATTTAATACAAGCCTCTGTGTTTTATTTGGGACTAAATGGCTGCAGGACTGGGTAGGAAAGAAACTTCCATCTACAAAGGTGTATTTCTAGTAAATATGCACATAGCTATTGCACACACTAATGCTTTTCTTTCTTCTTCTATATTTTTGTTCAGCAAATATGTGTATGCATATATATATTATATATATCCTACTATGTCCAATCAATGTTGCCCTTATTTGCATGTATTTTGGGCTGTCTACTTAGGACTGGAGAGTCTTTTATGAAACAAACAAACAAACCAAGCAAAAAACAAATAAAAACTCATGAACAACAGCAAAAACAAAACAAAACAAAAAAACAGTAGTTCTCCATCTCAAAGCAACCATTGGTAGAATATTATATAATTTCTTCTATCCATGATTCCATGTAGAACGGCAAGGTCTATGCTGCTCTTATCAAATACCTATATTTTTGAGAGTTAATGGGTGCAGCACTTCTGTCCTGTCCAGAAAAACCTATAATGCCGCAGTCTCTTATGATCTTAGGATCATTCCACACCCTCTATAGAGATGTTTCCTGAACCATAAGTAGAGGAATCCTGCTATAGCTTTTCCATTTGGGCTGAACATTTCAAAAAATATTTCTTGTTTTTTTTTGACCAGTTGTAAACATCTCTACTGGTTTCTGTGTTCTACAAAACAAGCATCTTTGATAAAATGTGAGAGTAGTACTTATCTATCGTTATGAGAAAGCACTTGAAAACTGTGCAACTTTTGTACTATTGTAGTTGTTGGTTTTCTTTGTTGGCCTATTACCTCTACAGCTTTGGGTCTTGTCTAGGTTTATATTACCAAGCTTGAGTTATCTCTATTTGAAAAGACTCTGGTTCCAATTAGAAATTTGTGGTCAACTTTAAGATCCAAGTGTTGATATTGAAGTACTGAGGCTATTTTTGTGGTTCAATCATTTTTAAAATGGTTCTTTGGCTGAATTGAAGGATGCGTTTTATGAATGGGTGTGGTTGTTGATAACATTTCTCCTGCAAAAGTTCACATAGCATTTTCTGACATAATGAGCACTAGCCACCAGAAAGGGGTTTCCAGATTTGTACCTTCTTGGTTTCTTCAAGTGTTGTGACTAAAGCATATGATGTCTTAACTATCACAGGCTTGCTTTTATGTTTTGACACACAACTAGGAGCAATGGCAATAGCTTTGTGGGTCTCTTGAACCCATTGACCAACAACTAGAAGAGAGGTATCCCCTGCCAACACTGAGAATTTTGTTAAAGGGTCCATGAAACCTAAGGGGTGAAATTTCCCCACTATGTTGGGTGTCTTAGTCACTGCTTTATTGCTGTGAAGGGTCACTATGACTATGGCAAAGAAAAAAGTATTTTCCGGAGGCTTGCTTACAGTCTCAGAGAATTATTGTGTTATAATGATGTCAGGAAAATGGCACCACAGAAGCAGCCCTAATACTAGAGAAGTATTTGAGAGCTACATGTTGATCTTCAGGCAGAGGACTGGGGTGGGACTTGTGTGGGATTTTTGAAAACCCCAAAGCCCAACCCTAATAATATGCTACCTCCAACAAGGCCACAACTCCTCACTGGTGACTAGGGGTTAAAATAATGGATCAATGGGAGCTATTCTTATTTGAACAACCACATATTATGTAATAGTATTAAAGCTGTATATAAATGTGTATGCATGTGTGTGTGTGTGTGTGCGTGTGTGTGTGCGCGTGTACTTGTGTGTGTGTTTAGTGTAGTTTTCACTATGCTTATAAAATGATAGACTTGACCATGGCTTTTCAGGATATTCTTAACATTATTTGTCTCTCCTCCTACTCTCTCACCTCACTCCCTTCTCTCTAGTTGAAGTACTCCATATTTCCCCCATAGCAGCACCTGTGCCTTCCTAGCCCCTCCCTAGAGATTTTCTTTTCTCTTTCCTTAATATTTCCCTACTTTGAAAGTATTTCTGGCTTCCCTGGTTACTCTAGGTTATAAAATCAAATCTAAATGTCCAAATAAAGTTCTTCAAATGAGAGAAAACATGCACCACTCCTTTGTCTATATGGGTTTAGGTTACCTATCCATGAAAATGTAATGATTTAATGTTTCTTAGCATATGAATAGAATTGTGGAATAGTACTGTATCCTCACAACCTTTGTTATCAGTTATTTTGGGGGGGGTAAGGTGAAAACTTGGAGTAGTTTTAACTTGTATTTCTCTGATTGCCGATGCTTTTTTCTTCAGCTTAGTTTGTTGATTACCACTGAGTCTACCATCTGTATCTGGAAATGACTTGTCTGTTGAGGCGATCCTCTGATAACATTGCAAAATACACCCAAATAGTAACTTGGTGACAGATCACTGTTTATTCACAGTCTCGGATATTGTCTGAAACAAGGACAAACTCAGAAGCAGAATGATTTCCTTGTAGACTGAGAATTGCTCATGAAGACTGAAGCGGGTGGAATTAAGGGAGATGAGTAGTACTAAGATCAGATACCAAAAATACAGTCATTAAAAAAGAGATTTTGGCCTGGTGGCTGAAGCCTTGGAGCTGGGCCTTAACTACTGTGATCAGCGCAATATTTGAAAATCATTGTGAGTAGGTTTTTATGTCCACAGAGTAGCTGCACCCATTTTCTTTTTTCTTTTAAAATTTTCTGTATGAAATCTGTTTGTTTTTACACTTGAAAAGTAGCACATCATTATCTGTTGCTTCTCTGGTAAGTCATGCTTTTATTGAAAGAGAAAACTGAAGGTAGATCAGTAAGATAAATAACTTTAATTTTGGAATTTAGGTATCACTGGTTCTAAAACTCAAGCTTTTCTCATTGTACATAAGTATGATTTATGCAGGAAAGAAGGCTTTTGTCTGTACCTAATGATACAGGACTCACATCTCTAATTCCGAAGTGTAAAACCTGAAACTTCTGGACATATTGACATGACATTTCTAGCATAAAATTTCATACCTGACTTCATGTGAATGCTTGCAGTTAAAACGCTTGTGAAGCCAAGCTATTACACAACATTACTTAAGGTTAGAGTTTAAGATGCATGGAAAACAGATGGATTTCATATTTGAACTTGGATACCATTATCAAGATACCTTTTTAGACAGACTCAAATATTCCAATAATATAAATCTAAATTATCAACCACTTTGTTACCAAGTATTTCAGAACAGGGATATCCAAACTTTGTCTAATGTTCAAATAGTTAAATGCAAATTAATTTTTTTAGTATACAAATTCTAGATTGGTGCTAGTTGACCTAATTGTCCTGACACAAAGGATAATAATAGCTAATGCAACAAAAATGAACATAAAAGAAATAAGGAATTGTAAGTGGTTGGATATGATGAAAATGCATTGAACTCATATATGGAATTCTAAAACAAAGATGTTTCTTATGTGTTTTTTTTTCTTTTCTTCTCTTGTTTGTTTTGTTCTATTCTGATTTATTTGTTTTTATTTTATTATTATTATTATTATTATTATTATTATTATTATTATTATTATTACTTAGTTCCCTGTTTGATTTTTAACGAGAGGCAGAAAGACTGTAGATTTAGGTGGGAGCAGAAGTGGGAAGGATCATGGAGGAAAGGAAGGAGAGGAAACCATACTCAAAATATATTGTATGGAAAAACTATTTTCAATAAAAAGAAATATTTTTGTAGTAAACAAAAGACATATGAAAAATTAGACTTGATGCATTTTCATCAGGAAACAAAATAGATATGATAAGCATAATTATAACTTTCTTTTGTAATCTAAATGGAATCTTAGTCTTTTGGAAATATTGACTTTTAAGAGGAAAACACATGATAGAGTACACTTTCTGCCCTTTGAACAGATTTAACTTTTTCAAATTTTAAAATGAATTAAACTTAAGAAAATTAAATTTTCAATTGTGACTCATGATGAATAAATTACAGTAATACTGAACAATGGTGTTTATTTGTTCCCTGTTTTTTTTCTTTGAATGTTATTTTTTAATGTTTCTTTTTTTTCTGTGAAATGAAACTGTAAAATGTAAGACAATTGTCTCATTTGCCATCTGAAAGGCTTGGGAACCATACAATTAGATATGTATCATCCATTAGGATTTCCTTTTATAGCAGAGAAATTTCCTTATAACCTAAGATAGAAAAATAGGGTACTTACTCCTCCATCTTTTTATGTTGAAGAGTGGAGGAGAACAAAAACATTTTGGGAACTTATGTAGAATGTGTTCATTATAATGTGAGAAACCCAATCTACTGATCAATACTGTGAGTTTGAATCCAATTTCTTTACTTCGGGGTGGAGGTTAATTCCTTGAACTGTCAAATGAACACAGCTAAGAACACATGCCTCTCCCATCCCCTGAAAATGAATTTCCAAGACAAATGAGATCCCAGCTCCTAGAGCTCAAAGACTTTTTGCATTAGAATTCCAGAGCTTTCAGCTAGCAGAGTAGTGTTTTTATGCTGTACAGATATAGGAATGAAGCCTGGGAAAGGAGCCATCTATAGAGATTGGTTAAAGATATTAAGACTGTGAACCAAGCTTGCCTGGGAGGGGGGAGGCAGTGATTTACACTGTATGGTGCAGAGCAATTCTAGCAGAATAATCAGCTTCTTTGTTTCTGGTATCTAATAAAGACCAGGGGACTGAGAATTTAAGTAAATAAAGCTGAAATTAAGTGAATGTCTGAGCAGAGGCAGAGGGAGATTAACAGCCCTTTTCCATTGATAGTTAATTTACTGAGATACTCTTTCCTTTAAGTAACTCTTATGCTGCTTGACAGATTGGCTCAGTGTAGACAACGCAGTTCTGAAAATAACCACACTTATGCTACAGCATCTCATCGAGGTTTTGCCAACATGTTTTGAGTGACATGGGAAAAGATATAGACCCCTACCCTGCATATGTCGTGAACCTAAAGATAAGAACATCCTTGACTTCAAAGTTCAAGCTGTGTGCATGACTCAGCCTGTTCCTCTCACAGTTTGCCAACAATCCAACTATTTTATCACATGTATGTCTTTGCATTTTGCTTTTTGACGATGTTTAAGTTTAAAAACTGGAGCCTTTGCTAAGAATTAAAATCTAACATCGAAAAAGCCTTCAATATCAGAAATATGTATGTCAATAAAATTGGTCTTTGTCTCTCCTATACATGGTCTTAGGCTCAACTGCCTTCAAATAAAATGGAAACAACATTTGGTACCAGGAGAAAATAAAGTAGAATCAATAGCTTATCTTTCATATTTTCAAGAATATTTTATATTGCTCATAACATATATTTCTCCCATGAAAGGTGCTGTTAACTTCTTAGAATGTCTTTTGTACCTCATATACTGACAAATCCACCCCACTCCCAATCAATTCTGTGATGATTCTCTCCAAGAGCAACTCATTCATTGAACACAAGAAAGTTAAATTTAGTTAAAGGAGCCTATCAGAGATTAGAGGGCTTGTTGCATTGGGAGGCTAGCAAGGTGATTCCCTGCCAACTTGGACCTGCCTTCAGTAGGAGCCTCCAATCTTTGCCAAATGTTGTGCTTATTTTGTGACAGAGATGAAAGTCACAGTTGGATTTAAAGGAGGCCATCCAGTTTATTTTATTCCTGTCTCAAGTCTATGAATCTTTGTCTATGTGATTGAAAGCATTATAAATGAGCAGGTGTTCACATGCCCCAGTGTGAATTAGAATTTGGTGGACCACACAACAGAGTTAATTTTAAAAAGGAAAGATGACTATAATACACAATGGTATGTAGATATAGTCATTCTGTGTTCATCTTCTATGATTTTTTTTGCTACTCTTGCACTCACTACATTTCCATGAAATTCAGAACAGTGCTATCATACACAAAAATATAAGTGTGACATATTTTGAGATTTAGACAAGCTCTGATTATGTAAGAGACATTTGTGGCTAGTACGTTTGTTAGTACTAATGACAGGACATATGCAAAGGAGTTGATCAGAAAGTTAAAAAAATGTATTACCAATGACTAGAAACAATATTTAACGTGTTATTATATATGTGCATTCATTTAAAATAACATTTTCTTAAGTAATCGCTTCAACCACTAAGAATTCCCTCTTCAAACATTTAATATATTATGTACCAGTATTTATAACTGCTTCAACAAACTTAATGATCATAATGCCTAGTTTACAGTAGTACGGTGATTTAGAAATTAACAGATGCATGCAGTGGAGTTACATGGCATTTACTATTAAATGTAGGTGTCAACAATGTTATACCATTACCTATAAAGGCAAATATTAGTGTGTTTTTTATGTTTGTTTCATCTTTATACAGAATAGAAGATAGCTAGAATAATGTTAATCATTATATATTTAGGCAATGATTCTTAATATGTTAATATATAGTATGCATAGATATTTTATGTAGGTATTTAAGGGAGTAATCATCAGTAGCCAACTTCATTATTATATCATTTGTTTTGTAGACATTCCTTCTCCCTGGTAGGAAAATTAGCAATTCTTTTATGATACTAACCATTATTTAGTCTCAGTGCATATAGCAATCAATTACAAATACAATTACAGTATGCCATACCAACACTTCACACAAAAACAGGAAAAACAGATTCCCTTTTTCTGGTTTTTGAAAGTACCTCAGTGATTGAACTTACTTATAGTACTAACAGTTTTAATAACCTTATGATTTAAATCTGCAGATGAGTAAATCTGGTGCCCTAGAATTGAGATCCACCATAAAAATGCTAAGCAACTTTCTCCTGAAATCTCCTTGTTAATGCATGTCAAAAGGTGGCCTACATATAGGTGTACCCCTTAGGACATGTTGTATAAGGGCACAAGAGATGACTAGGGCACATTGATAATCCCACAGAAGGATGTTTTGGGTATTTAAGGTATTGGTATAAAATTCCAGCAGCAACAAGAAACTAAACACATTTCAAATTCTTGCTATGTTTCATTTGCTGCCAAGCTACTAGTTAAAGCAAGTCATAATTTAAGCTAGATACAGAATAGATCACAGATGTGGTAGAAAAAAAAGATGTGGGAGAACATCTTATAGCTATGTTCTATGGTGCTCTGCAAGGGTCAAAATGGTTTACAATGTTGTTTAAGGGCCAAACTTTCTAGTTTCATCTTTGTTTTATTAAATTTTATTTTATTATGGTAAGAAGATTTAATCTATGTTCCTATGAAGTTTTGAAGTGTCCAATATCTTGTTACTGTAGATGCTTGGGGAAGTGCAGAATTATCAGCTAGCAATCAATGGGCTTAAATTTTAGTTAAATAGTATGACCTTAATGCCATCATGTGATGCTTTCTTCTCATTGTTAACATCACTGGATTAAGAAATGGCAGGGAAGCTGGACAGTGGTGGTACATGCCTTTGATCCTAGTACTCTACAGGCAGAGGCAAGTCGATCTGTGTGAGTTCAAGGCCAGTCTGATCTACAGAGTGAGTTCCAGGACAGCCAGGGATACACAAAGAAACACTGTCTCAAATAAAGAAAGAAAGAAAGAAAGAAAGAAAGAAAGAAAGAAAGAAAGAAAGAAAGAAAGAAAGAGAGAGAGAAAGAGGGAGGGAGGGAGGGAGGGAGAAAGAGAGAGAGAGAGAGAGAGAGGGAGGGAGGGAAAAAGGAAGGAAGGAAAGTAAGAAGAAGAGAAGGAAGGGAGAAATGTCAGTATGCTAGGGAATTATTAAGTATGTTTGAGGAGTACTTCAAGAAGGATGAAGGGGAAGGTCTACTCTCAATGTAGACCCCCCTCCATCCCATGTTCTGGGTTCTAGACTGAATAAACAGAGAAGCAGGAGCAATCCAGTTGAACATGCTGGTGTTCTGGATTGGTGCCTTGCTGGTCATGTTGAATAAGGCTCCTCTGAACCATGAGTCAGAATTAAACCTTCCTTAGCTTTATTTTATGCAAGGAATTTGGTCATAGGAGTAAAGCAATTAATATAAAGAGGACTAAGAGTTTACTATAATTATACCAGGCAAATTTGTATCTATGGTTGGGATATAGGCCAGAGAGTTATAGACTTTTGTCCTCATATTCAGTAGTGAACAAAAATTCACAGAGATGGCAACATTGCCAGGAAACTTTACTTAAAGCAATGTAATAGAACATGTTAGAATAC